>VZDJ01000021.1:708028-892404 GCA_008694505.1 Cyanoderma ruficeps | reverse complement strand
GGAGAAAGGGGGGAAAAAAGGGGGGGGGGAAAAAGGGGGGGGAAAAAAGGGGGGGAAAAAAAGGTGTTTCTGTGGCCTAAAAACATAACATTTTCAAGCCACTACTAGTCCACCAGGAAAATCCAGGGATGCCTCAATGCCCTCCTGAGGGCTCCTCTTAATTACAGCACAGCGGAAAGGTTGCCAAAAATAAAAGGCTCCCGATAAACTGTGAGCACATCACACGGAATTACCGGTCACTGCCAGCACAGCCAGTCTATAGTAATTGAGAGAAAAAAGTCACTTCCACGGGGAAACTCCCCGACCGGGACGCACAAGGCTCTGCCTCACCCTCCCGCACAAACCAGAATTTTCTACTTCAGCGGAACCCACAAATAAAATCAACTTCATCCCTCCAGTTCCCCCCGATCCCACGGCAGCGCCGGACTCAGCCCCAGCCTGGCAGCTGGAGATGGCACAACGAAGAAGTATGGGCTAGAAAAGGGGGAAAAGCAATTCTAGGGAAAAGAAATCAGAATTCTGAGGGGTAAAAAGATGAAATTCTAGGGCAGGTAAAGAGCAAAATATTCGGGGGTAGGGGAAACAAAATTTCAGGGGAGCATAGCAAAATTCCAGAGGTGTAAAGACAGGAAAGACACAAAATTCGAGGGGGTAAAACCCACCAGATTTTGAGGTGAAAAAAAATAAAAATTAGAGTGGGAAGGAGCCCCAAAATCCAAGGAAGGCGGGTGGGCGAGAAATCAAACCCAAAATTCGAGGGGAAAAAACAAACCCTCAACAGCAAAATTCGAGGGGGAGAGAGAAATCCCACAAAATTCGAGGCATAAGGGGGGAATCAATTTCAAGAGGGAAAAAAACCCTGAACAAACAAAAAAATCGACACTGTCAGAGACACAAACATTCCAGAGCGGAAAACCCACACAATTCAAGCGGGGGAAAACCCGTCAAAATTCCAGGAGGGAAACACAAGATGCGAGGGGAGGAAAAAAATCCCACTAAATTCGAAGAGGGATCTATTCGAAGTTCCTGAAAGTGGGGAAGGAACCTCAAAAATTCTAGGGGGAAGAAAAAGCACGATTCAGGGAGGGAAAGGAGTTTTTGGTGAGGGAAACCCCGTAAAAAATCTAGGGAAGGGGGGGAAAATAGCCACTAAAAATTTTAAGTGAAAAATACTCCGTGGAGGAAAACTCAACTCCACGAAGTATTTTGGAGGGGCGGCGGGAGGAGGAGTTGCCGAGGGGTGCAACAACATGCCGGGAGGGGGTGACACAGCTGCAGGAGGATGCAGCGGCGAAGGAGGAAGGGGACAGCGCACAATTCCAGGCAGAAGTTACGAGCAGATGGAAGCGCTGGTTATGCCCCTTACCGCCGAAGAAGCTCCTGGCGCGCAGGAAGCCGGCACTGAGGCGGAGCACCGACAGCTTGTCCAGCCCGGCCACCACGTCGGGCGGGAAAGGCAGCAGCCCCGCCAGCCGCTCCAGCTCCCGGTTCAGCCGTTCCCGGTGCCGCTTGGACGGGTTGGAGCCGCCGCCGCCGCCGCTTTCGGCCGGGCCCGGCCGCGTCCTGCCGGGAACAGCCGCGTTACCGGGGAAGGGGAACCCCCCGCAGCCCTGCCCCGGCCCCCTCAGCCCCCTCGCCCTCACTCACGGCCGCGGCACCGGCTTCCTCCGCCTGCGCCCCGCGTACATGGCCGGGCCGGCAGCGCCCGAGCGCCGCTCCCTCAGGGAGAGAGGCAGCGAGAGCGGGAACGGCCCGCCCCCGTCGAGGGGGAGACGGGGGATTGATGTACGATGGAGCTGAGAAGGGATTTGGGGCTGAAGGGGGAGGGAGAGCTGATGGAGAGAAGGGGTGATGAGTGGGAAGGATGGAGGGGGTTAAGGAGGAGGTGAAGGGTGCAGACAGGGGTGTGGGGTGTTAAAGGCGAGTGGAAGGAGTAGGGGGTAATGAGGAATGGGGTGGGCTGAGGGGGGATTTGGGGCGTGACAGGGCTGTGGGCGAGGGTGAGCAGGGAGCAATGGGTGGGTGGGGATATGAGGGTGTTGTTGGGGAGGTGGGGACTACACCGAGGGTGCCAATGGCTCCACCAATCCACCCGGTGCTTTGCCAGGGCAAAGCAGAGAGCGGCCTGCCGGGTGCAGAAGGGCTTGCAGATAAGGGAAGAGGCTGGTAAAAGGGAAATCCTGCGATGTGGAGTAAGTCTTTATCGTGCCAATGTCCTCCCTCATGTAATGGCTCAGCTATGAAAACTCTGTTCCCAAGTAAGGGTGACATTCACACATAAACTGAAGGTACCCATCTCGACTGATGGGCCATAATTAATTCAACTGCGCTCACTTGAAGATAGCTGCAACATCTCAGAAGGTATCAAGGGTCCCCAAGAGTCCCGTAATCCACAGTATCATCCAGGGCGAAGCTCCCCACCCCAGGGGAGATACAGAGGATGTTCCCACATAGCCTTAGCAGAACATAAACCCCACGTACATGGTATTTGTTGGACTCTTTTCTTTCACCACTCAATGGATGTAGTCTGCAGTCACCACCTCGGCAGGGCACTGAGAGGACTTGAAGAGGACCAACGGAATATCACTGAAATCTACAAAGTAGTGGTATTTTTTCTGCACAGTCTGTTTCTCTGTCACTTTCTCTCTACCCTCCCATCTTTTGTCTCTCTCCCTCTCACATTTATAGTTAAATAGAAATCCATACTATTGGCATATGGTGTCACATCTTATTTTGGGCAGAGACATCTCTGTAATAATTTTTAATAGTAGGATATTAACCACCATGTGTATCCATGCTGAGTGTAGCCCTTCCTGCGAGTCCCACAACCCCATGGGGCAGTTTGGGGGTTCAAAGGGGGGACACTGTCATGCCTCTGCTGCTGTGCGTGCCCACAGTAGCTGGGGACAGTGACAAGGAGAGTGTCACACACCCAGCACCAGGGCCGGGCTTTTCTCAGCACTTGCTCAGTCAAGGGGGAAATGGAGAGACATGGTTTCAGGTCAAAACAAACATCAGCACCATACAAAGCAAATCGCCTTTTAATACATCACCAAACACAGGGGTGAGGCTCCGGACAGCTCTTTTCTCCTCAGCACCTTCCGGCTGCCACCAGCAGCACAAAGGAATCACAGAGCGGAAAATGAGACGCTGCCACCAGAACAGACTTTATCTGCACAGCCACGAGGTACAGAGAGATCAGACACCAGTGACAGAGCACAGGGGGGGTCTGTCATGGCCCCAAGCAGCAGTGCACCCACTCCAAGGCCCATCTCTTGCAGCACTGGGAGCCCCTGGCATGCCCCAGCACTGTCTCACAGGTGCTAGAACAACAGAGGCCAGTGAACAGAGTCTATCCTGCTGCTTTTTGGATCCGGATCGTGGCCAGTCAACTCCTTGCCCCATCCTAGGTCCTCCTCGAAGCTACCTTAGAGTGGTCTAGGACGTTTTGGCACTGCTCTGCTCCCAGACTGCAGACAGGAGCTTGACCTTTCCCAGGCCCCATCAGCCAAGGCAAAGCTGGGTATGAAGGAAGAGACCCAGGGAGATGAGGCCACACCAGGACACGTGGGCTTGCTGCTGGCCCTGTGCTAATTACCTGATTTAACTTGCTTGGTAAATGCTTATCACTGATGTGAGGGCTCAGGGTGATGGGTGCATAAGGGGAAGGTGTGAATGTTCCCGAGCACTCTGATCTCTCTGACCCAATTTTCCAAGCCAGTGTGGTCTCAAATCATCCCCACCCTCCCCAAACATTGCTTTTTGTCCCTGATGGATCTGCAAGACTTTGTTCCATGGTGGGAAAAAAACCAATTCATTCACATCTTAGGTTACATATATAGAAAAAGAAGAGAATTCAACAAAGTGGTTGTGTGGGCTGCAGGACAATGGTTTGAGGGGCACCAAGTGGGTCTGGAGAGGCAGCCAGTGGTCCTGCATACTTCCCTGCCTTTCCATCTCACTGCTTTGGCAAAACCACTGTTTCTCTGCCCCATGGTACTGTGGAGCACAGGAGAGGAAGGCAAGGACAAGCCAGTGACAAACTCAAGGGGAGTTTGGCTAGACCTTTCCCACCCTGCATCCCAGACAGGTCACAGTGGCCTGGTACCCACCTCTCCCAAAATCCCCTGGAAGGCTGCTGGAGAGCCCAAACCCCCAAGGTGCCTCCACTCCCACCAACTCCACTTCCCACCCAGACGCTTCAATGCTGCTGAGCTTCTTGAAGTGCTCGGTAACACCTTTTCCAAAGGATTTGGGTGGTCTCTGGAGGAGATGGAGAGTACAGGAGGAAAAGAGGCTCAGACAGGCAGAGATGATGCAGGGGACCAAACAGCAACATGGTAAGAGTGGTCCAACACAGGAGATGAGGAGACCACGCCATTTTGTTGAGAAACAGCAGTTCAGTGCTACCTGCCTGTAAGGCAGCAGCTCCATCTGCAAGAGGCTGCCCCAAGCAATGTCCTTCCTTGGACCCTACGAGCCTGTAAGTCTCCCCAGTGGCACAGCTGCATCTCCCTGAAAGACTTCTCATGGAACAAAAAGTCCAAACCATTTCATCTTAGACTGCCTGACAGCATTGGAAGACAAAATCCTGAGAGACCAGGGAGCACAGAGTACCACTGGCAGGTATGAGAAGAGCTCACAGCTGCTGGTGGCTTTCCAAGACAGCACTCCTGGTTCACAGTGAGCTCCAAACCAGGCTGCCCACAAAGGATGGTGTGGCTGCACTCCTGGCAGACCCCTTGCTCCCTCCACAGGAGCCGGGCACCCCTCAGGTCCTGCAGCCCTCACACCTCATCTTGAGCTGGATCTCACAGGCACAGGTGGGCTGCCCAGCTGAGAATGGAACTGATGGGCAGCCAGGGCCCTGCCCAGAGCACGGGGGCTCTCCTGCACCCACCTTCACAGGGGGAGCTGCTGAGCACCTTGAAAGCAAGCCTGGTGAGGAGCAGGGTGCTCCAGGGTGGCTCTCAGCAGGGCAAGGCAAAGCACCTGGCTGCTGGGGAAGGGGTACTTTAGCAGCATCCCTCCGGAAGCTGCTTTCATGCCTAAAAAGGCTGTTTCCATTCTGGCACTCAGGCAGCACAATGCAGTCCATCTGGTGGGCACTGGGATCCGTGCTGGAGCTCAGCAGGAGCCCGTTGTGGTGCACTGGCCCTGCCCCATGGCTCCTCTGAGGAGCTGCCCCAGCCTGCGGGAGCCACAGCTGTGACAACCACTTGTCCTCTTGGAGCACTGCCTGCTCCCCTTCCCAGGAAAAGCTGGCCTCTGCATGGGCTACCAGGGGCTGTTTGGGGAAGCTGTCATGCCCTGGCAGCTGCCTGGCTCCTAAGGGTGAAGGCACAGCAGCCTCCACATCACAGAGGTTCCCATCCCCCGAGAACAAGGACTCATGCAAGCCCTGGGCAGCACAAGGAATGGATTGGGAGGGGGGTGGCAACCACAGCCCAGCCCCTGGGGGCCTCTCAGGGCTGCCACCTGGCAGAGTTTGGGACTCCATGTTCATTCCTGCAGCTTCCAGCTGTCTTGGCCAAGCCTCCGATGGGCAACTGCCTGGGTTTGTCTGGAGTGGGACATTGTGCCACAGAGTCACCAACGCGTTTGAGTGTGAAGGGGGTGGGCAGCTTGACCCCACCAGCTGGCACCCTGGCTGGCTCTGGGCAGTAGGAACAGTGTCACCTACAGGAGCAGAGGGGGTAGCTTCTGCCTGAAAGGTTTGGCTTGCCAGCTGAAGTGTGGCAGAGGACTTGCTGCTGGAGATGGGGACACCCAGCACAGTCCCTGCCACCAGCCCAGCTGGGTTAAACAGGACCTGCTGCTCTGGGTGGGCAGAGCAGCCCTCAGAGGTAATGGAGGCTACAGACCCCACAGCCCCCTGGCCTCCCCATGTGCCTGCTGCCCGGGGCTGTGCTGGGGCTGGGAATACTGAACCAGCTGCCCAGCAGCACTGGAAGTGAGCTACAGCACTATTTTCCTCCTGGCACTGTGGGAAGTCCAGACTCTTCCCAGCACCCTCCCTGAGGAGCGTCCGCTCCACACAGGATGTCACCTTGGTGCCTGGCCTCTGGCCAAGCCCTTGAGCTGGCAGCTCCTCCTCTGCCCCCAGGCTGAGCAGAGCCTCCTCCCACTGCTGCAGCTCTGTGCTGTCCATGCTGAGGCTCCGGGAGACATTTCCATCCACCTCGCTCTTCTCAAAGAGAGTTTCGATGACCACCAGGAGGGAGTCGCTGTCCTCCTTGGCACTGCTGATCCCCTCATTCTGGCTCAGGCCATCAGGCTCAGAGATGAAACCTGGCAGGGAGAACTGAGGCACGTTATCAGTGTGGCAATTGTATATGGATGCATCCTGCTTCATCATGGCCCCAAGGAGAGAGTTGGGGTCTACCAAGTGCAGCTCTGAGTTGGAGTCTGCTTGCACCTGCAACTCCTCCTTGGCTTGGAACGAGTCCAAGAACCCAGGAAGGTCATTCCCATACAAGACTGCTTCCCCTGTGGCAAAGCTGAAAGGCAGCTGCAGATTTCTCTTCCGGAGATGTTCCTCCCCTTCTTCATTCCTTCAATGTGGAGGCAAAAAGGGATGGAAACAGCATGAGCAGCTCCTCCAAGCCAGGAAAAACCACCCTTCTGACAGCAAGGGGTGAAGTCACAGCCCTGCCCTGGCTTTTCTAGAGGAAAAGGGGACTGGATTGGGCCGGCTACAAGAGGGCTCTGGGGAGGTCTGCATGGCTCAGGGAAGGGCTGCTGCTCCCAGGCAGGAACGTGTCCACAACCACCTCCTCACAGCTGTTTCACTCACACTACAGGAGGACAAATGCTGCAAAACTGCCAACCCCACCTACCCTTTCCTCCACCCTCATGGCCTCTGCAGGCCTTGGCCAGCCCCCCATGCCCAGAGCAGCTGAAGGGGGCCAGCAGTACTCACGATAGGGCTCGCTGGCGGGCAATGATGCAGTCGGGCCTGTCCCCTTTGTACACCAGCCGTGCGTTGGCCTGCACCCACACCCAGCCGCCCCTCTTGGTCAGCAGCCGGAACACCGTCAGCCCGCTCTCCCCCGTCTTCATCACTGGGGCAGGGACACAAGAGAAGTGCCACAGGCAGAGTTCCTTCACGCAGGCAGACAAATGATGCCACGAGGTTGAGCATCACCTCGCAGCTGTGCAATGGGGGCAGGAGATGCAGGATGCTGTCTCTCTGCCAGCTCCCCAAGCTCATCCAGGAGGAAGAGCCCTTATCACAGCTACTCGAGCTCTGGGACAGACAGCACCAAGATGCAATAGTACAGCCAGACCAGAACCTTGAGGGACCCCACAAACACCCCCCAGGCAGCCCCCCAGCACTCACTTCTCACATGGTGCTCCGCGCAGTGCATCATGTCGGCTGCGTGCACAAACTGGTATCCAGACCCCCTCCTGCACAGCTCCACCTCTGTGTATCCCAGGACAACCTTGCCCCTGGAAACAGCACAGGAACACAGTTTCACCAGGGATGCATCCCCCACAGTTGCACCCCACTGGCTAGACCCCCACTTTGGAGCAACGCTCCACCCCAGGCTGAGCTGCATCCCTTGTTCCACAAACCACACAAACCAGACCAGAGAACAAGTGCTGGTGCCCTGTTAACCTCCTCCCCGTGTTACTGGGGGCCTGCAGCAGAGAGACAAAAGCATCAGGCCATGGGAGCTGGGTCAGGTGTTCCTTGTCCCCACCTGGGTCTAGTTTTCTGTCCAGAACCAGGGATTTTGCCACAGGGAAGGTGTGAGATCCCTTACCGGGAATCACA
This sequence comes from Cyanoderma ruficeps, assembly GCA_008694505.1. NCBI lineage: Eukaryota > Metazoa > Chordata > Aves > Passeriformes > Timaliidae > Cyanoderma > Cyanoderma ruficeps. The sequence continues at coordinate 884,624 of VZDJ01000021.1, read as the reverse complement.
GGCCATGGGAGTGAAGTCCAGCTTGTGCTTGGTCTGGAAGATCAGCATCTTGGTCCGGAGCTCCAGGATGGAGAGAGGCTGGAGGAGTGTGGCAATAGCAAAGAGAGCAACTGGGGACTTGTCTGCTGCTGACTTTTGCTGCCCGAGAAGGAACTTCAGGCGCCCACGGAAATTCAAGGCCTTACAGGGATTAGAAAACATGGGTGTGAAGTAAGCAGGGTGGTGGGAACTGGCTGTGCTTTCATCCCTATGGGACACAAGTGGCTCTAGGGGAACACCCTGCAGGTACAGAAGGAGCAGAGGAGTGTCCCAGCTTTACCAGGAATCCCGAGGAGTTATCCAGCAGGCAGCGGAAGCGGCAGGTGAAGCTCCTCTCCACAAAGGATTGCTTCTCAGCACAGAGGTGCTGGGGGCTGGACGTGGTGCTGCATCCAGCCAGCAGCGGCTGTTCAGGGGGAAAGGCTGGAAAAGCAAAGAGAAAAGGAAGCTTTCCAAGCTGTGCTGCACACCCTGAGCTCTTGGCCCAGAGCTGCTCAAGTGAAGCCCTGCAGGAATCTCCCTGGCACTCACTGTCAGCAGCATGCAGTGGTCCTGCAGGGGTCCTGTGCAGCTGGCAGCGGAAGGTGGCCCTGTCGTCTGCATGGATCAGCTCATACACGCTCTGGTAGATGAGATCGGACTGGAATGACACAAGAAATAGTGTCTGCTCCTGGACAGCCTGGCAGAGGTGTCGGGAGGAGGACACAGCAGAAAGTTTCCCTTCCTGGCTATGAAAAATTCAGGGATTGAGGGTAAAGAACAGGCAAACTCCAGCTCATTCCCCTGCCACAGGAGCTGCTTCCCTTTGGAAAGCTTTGCTCCCCATCTGCACCTTCTTCCCACACCAGGACTGCATGCATCTGTTTCCAGCCAGGAAAACATGGTGCCTACCTGGTGGAAGCCAAGGTAGTCCTGCACAGTAGGGGAGATGTAGAAGATGTAGCCATCTCCGGTCACAGCGATGACAAATCCATTGAGTGCCTGAAAGCAAAAGTTCGGTCCAAAGTTATTCTCCCCAGCTTCAATCCAGCTGCTGAACGCTGAAATCCCCCAGCTGTTTCTTCAGCATCCAGGGACAGGAAGGGATCTTCTTCCTCAAGTAGCCTCACAAAGAAGGACAGCACTTGCAAGACTCAGTTCTGTGGAGTTTTGCATTCCCAGCACAAGCAACAATCCAAGCTGGACTGACCACTTTCTCCAAACCCTCCATGGAACCCCCTCTCACTGCAGGGCAGCTCCTGCATTAGGAGAGAGCAGCTAAGGAGAGGTTTCATGGAGGACCTGGAGCTGGTTTCCTCCTCTCCAGCTGGGAATAGCTACACTCTTCCAGGGCTCTGCTTTGGACACAATGATATTTGTGGGTCCCTTCTAGCTCTGGATATTCTATGATTCTGGTGACCATTTCAGGCTGATCTCCCCCAAAAGCAAAGCACTGCACTAGATAGTAATTCATGCCCCCTGCTCTTGACTGTGATATGTTTCATTTATTAGTGAATAGAAGGAGAGAAATTAGGGAAAGAACACCCTAAATGGAAACCTAGTGTACAGATCCAGCTTGCTGAGAGACCAGTCCCTTCCCTTTGTGTGCTGCAGCCCCCAGAGGGACCCCAAGTCAGAGTTTTCTGTAGATCACAGTATATGCTTAAAATGATCTCCGTGGGGAGGAATAAAAGCCAGCAGACAGCTCAGTGGGGGGATTTCTGTCACAGTAACACCTCATAAGTTCTCCAGATGCCTTCAATCACCCCAGCCTGCCAAGGCTCTGGTGGCTCAACAAATTACCATCATATGATCCAAGTCCAAAGCCCTGAAGAGTGCTGAGGAGCAGCTCCATACTGGGGCTGGGGCAGCCAAGGGCTCTCTCCTGGTATCCAGCTGCTCCTCCGTGACTGTCACACTCACATACAGCTGGGACTGTGGGGGACCTCATGTGGTCCAGGATTCACTGCCAAAAGTCACACTGACCTCCCAGGAGTCACTGCCTTGCCAAAATCCCACATGAAGGCTCCTGCTGAGGGTCTGCTCACACTGCCTGCTGCCTGGAGGGCTCTGCAGGAGCAGGGCTGAAGCGACCAAAGTCAGGCTTAAGGAGAGAGAAGCATCCATCTGCTGGTGTTTGGAGAGATGGGAGGACTGAAGGCCCGGAAAGCCTACAAGAGAGCTGGAGAGGGCATTTAGGGACAGAACAAGGGGGCTTCAGGCTGCCAGAGGGCAGGGTTAGATGGGGTATTGGGAAGGAATCCTTCCCTGTAAGGATGGAGAGGTCCTGGCACAGGGTGCCCAGAGAAGCTGTGGCTGCCCCTGGATCACTGGAAGTGTCTAAGGGCAGCTTGGGTGGGGCTTGGAGCAGCCTGGGATAGTGGAAGGTGTTCCTGCCTATGGCAGCTCATCACAAGATGAGCTTTAAGGTGCCTTCCCACCCAAACCATTCTGGGATTCTGAGAAAGCCCAGGCACAGATGTCAAGAACAGGGAACGATTGAAGGTCTTGCACTGACTTGCCCTGCAGCCTCAGGGAGCAGCGTGTTCCTCAGTTGATGTGCCCAGATGCTTGTTCAGCAGTCAACCTTTCCATGTGACCTTTCCATGCCAGGCCTTTCCAGCTCACGTTTATAGATGGCAGCCCAAACCAGCTGCATTGTAGGAGGCTGATTCACCAGCTCCTCATGCTCCAAGCTTCACTGGCAGCTGTTTCATGAGACACACGCGGCCTTTCTACAAAGCAAAGCTCTCACCTCCCACTGGTTTTGTCCACCACTGTTTTCTAACACCCAACTGCTCTTCTTTTCTACACCACAACCTACAAACTAAAGCTGGGTTTCTCCCATTCCAGGCAGGTCGCGAACTCATCCCTACGGAGCTCACGCAATGCCCCAGGTAGGGCAAGGAATTCCTGGGGGATGTTTTGTCCCACAGCTTTCAACATTCTCCTCTTGGCCTTTGCTAAAGATAATGAACCAACCCAGCACCTCGGGAACTACTCAGGGATCAATCCTTACACCACCATATGACATCCCTGAACCTCTTAGGTGTCTTAGGTTGCAATGCAAGATGTAACCAGAAGTATGTATTCTATTGCCATCTGTTAAAACCAGGTGGGGCACTGCTCTTTATATCTTCCAGGACCCATCATACCTCTGGGGCATATCCCCTGTTAATGAGCCATTAAGGCTCACTGCATGATTAATAAAATTACATCATCCCACTGGGAGATGCTCCACCCAGGGGGAGGAGCCAAGCATTCCTACCTGGGTAAAAATCTGAGAGTCAGAACACCAAGGCAGCCTGTTTCCACTGGATTCCCAGAGGAAGACTGGACCCATCTCACCACCACTGAACTTTCAGAGGAAAACCACACCCTTCTACAGAATCATTGCTTCACCAGAACCACATCTGTCACTCCAGGAGGACTTGATTGGACTGCTCTCAACACCCTGACCAACAGTCAGGTTGTATTGTGACTCTGTCAAGTGTTTTCTTTTTGTTTGGTTGGTTTTTTGTAGTACTATATTTTAATTTTCCCAGTAAAGAACTGTTATTCCTATTTTCATATCTTTTCCTGAGAGCCTCTTAATTTCAGAATTATGATAATTTGGAGGGAGGGGGTTTACATCTTCAAGGGAGGCTCCTGCCTTCCTTAGCAGACACCTGTCTTTCCAAATCAGGACAGTTAGGATGGAGCTTGTGACCATGAGATTTAACATAATCAAAGGGGCAGCAAATTGCAGTGGGAGGAGGGGAAATGGTGGGAATGAGGATCTGGACCCATCCCAGCCAGGCAGTCTCACTGGTCTCTGTCCCCAAGAATTCAGCGCCTGCAGGAATGACAGCGAAGCAGCCCTGGAAAAGGCAGGGTCTCCTCTCACTCCACAGATGGGATCACAAGCTCCAGAGCTGCTTGGGGAGACCCCAAGTGACCAAGCCACAGCACAATACCTGGAGCAGCAGCTCCCCCTCAGGAAACAGCTCCCTGCCAGCCTGTGGCTCCATCCATCTGTCCCCTCCTGGGGCTCTGGGCTGATCCACACAGTTGCCATCCTTTGGAGCTGTAGCTGCAAGTGAAAAGGCAAGAAATCAGCATGGAAGGAGCAAGCCAGGAGCCTCCCCCTCCTCCTCCCCACTCCAGGGCTGCTCAGGCAGCTACTGGATGCCCATGGACCCAGCATGGAGGAAGGTGAGACCATCAGTGGGAACTGACACAGAGCCCACTTACAGAGCCACGCCCAGCTTGCCTGAGGCTTCCTCCGAGATTCTTTCACCTGCTTGATCCCATTTCTGGGAAACCTCACTCCTGCCAGGGTGTGAGGCAGAGATGCAAAGGACAGAGGAGGAATGAGTGCTTCTGGCTGCCCAGGCTGGAGAACACCACCCAACAAAGCCAGGAGGCTTCTGGTAAGAGCCTGGCAGAGCTGGAGTTGGCTTCCAGCCACCCCACTGGGGTGCCCTGTCTGCTCTGCTGCCCTTCAGGTTTGAAGAAAGACACGGGCAAACCTTCCCAAAGCACCTGAAATGCCATCAAAGCACCCGTATTTGTTTTCTCCCTTCCACCTTTGGCTGCTTGGAACCAGATTAAGAGCTGGTGGCCGTGGCACTCCTGGTGACACCTGAGAGCTCTTGGCTCCCAGGACTTGCTGCCACGACCTTCCCAGGCTGATTCAGGAGCTGCCTCATGGTTCACCAGTGGATGCCTTCAAGGCAACACCCCTGGGTGCAGCTGTGAAACGTCCTGCTGCCCTGCTTGGGGGATCTCGAGCTTTGCGGGACTCACACAGAACTGGTTGGTCAGGGAACAGAATGAGGACAGAGACTCCCAGGGAAATCCCCAGCATGGTCCTTTATGTGCTGATTATCAGTGAAAAATCTCAATTCAAGCTCAGCTGCCAGCAAAAGGATGATTTTCAAGGAATGATTTTGTGCCAGCTCACACAAATTAAAAAAAAATCACAGAAAAGCTCAAAGCAGCCCTGGTGTAGGAACCACCCCACCTCTGCCACCACCTCCAGCTCCTGCAGCTCCCTGAGGTCTGACAGGGCTCACATATCCTGTGCAATTCACATCCCAGCAGAGAGTACTGCCTGCCTCATCTCAGCCCTGGGTGTCACATGGTGCTGGTTCCAAAGGGAAAAGGGATTCCTCTGAATATTGGAAATGAGGAACAGCCTCAAACCATCCCACATCTGACCATACATTTAATTTTCTCCATGGCAGAAGCTCTCACTTCGCCACTGAAATGTTTTGAAGGTTTGTTTGGTTTCTTCCCTGGTAACACCAAGTTCAAAGCCAAAACAATTTGGAAACTAAAGAAGTTTCCTGTGCAACTGCTGATCTGGGACATTTTGCTGGGCAGCAAACTATCAACATGCAAAAGCATTTCCCCTGATGGATTGGCATGAATCAAAAAATTGATTCAAAAAATCAAAAAACCAACCAAACAAAAATCAATCACTGAATTCAAAAAATTTGGAGTCAAAGCATCCCTGGGATGTAGTTACACCTGGAGTCTGAGTGCCAACAAGCACCTACCCACGGACGCTGTCAGCTGCCAGGGCATGGATACAGTAGGGTTAAGGTAATTAGCTGCAGGTCTGCCATAAGGTGACACAAATAGCAGTGGAGAGGGTGCTCTGGAGCAGAGTCAGCCTCCATCTCCATCGCTGGCAGAGCTGGGATACTTCTTCCTCCCCGAAACCTTTATCACTCCTTGGAGATGCTCAGGCAGCATCTCCACCTTCTCCATCAGCCACAGCTTCTGCTCTTTTGCATCGTGTGCTGTCAGACCAGCCTCCTCAGGGGATGTGAGACCTCTGGGAAAGGCTGGGAAAGATGAGATTCAACGGGGAGACACCAAACAAAAAGCCTCCTCACATGAGTGCTGTGTGATCCCAAAGGAAAAACATCTCATCTGGACCGCATGGCTCCAATTTGCACTTCATGGAGCGTAATAGTTTCAAAATGAAACATCAATTCTCATTTAAAATTTGATTTCTTTTGAAGGGCTGGCTCCTCTCTAAAGCATTGAAATGAGGCAGGCTGGCAGGGGATTTCAAAAAGAAACAATTCTTCCAAAATAAAGCTCCAAAAGGGCACAGAACTTTTTGAGAGCATGTGCATCCTGAGAGCATCTGGTCTCCAGCTCTCTCTCAGTGTCCACCTGCAGTGTCTGCAGGGAAAGCTGGGGAGAGCTGCTGTGGCTTTCAGAATCCAGTAGGAAATACCCTACTTTTTAATCTCTTTTTTTTAATCTCCCACCAAAGGTGCTCACTTCCCCTTCTCTCAAACACAGAGCAGTCTATTTCTGCACAGCTGAGCTCAAAAATCCTCCAGAATCTGTCTCCCATGGGACACAGCTGACCTAGGGAGAAGGTCTGGAGGATGGAGAGAGGGGACGAAACTCAAAGAGATGTCTGCCACAAAAGTACTGGTGGTGGGGAGCAGCTGGTGCTCACATCCAGCCCAGTCCTCACCATCCACAGCCAGGGGCCATGCTGTTCCTGTGGCTCTCCTCCTCCAAACAGGTCTCTGCACTCATCCTTTCCCAAACTGCCAAGAACCATCGGGACTGGGAGCAATCCCGAGAGAAACCCAAGCACTTCCAGGTAGAGGACTCCAGGCCCATGAAACCACCAGGGATACAGAAGCTATTCCCAGTCACTTTTTGACTTGGAAAGGAAAATGCAACATTTTAATCATATCCCAACCCATTTACAACACGGGAAACCTCATGGGAGGGAGGGATCACTCCTGAAACGTCCTCCTTGCTTGAGACAAGATGGGAGATGCCACCCTCTGGAATCCCACCCAGAGCCATGGATCCCTCAGCCTGCTGAAGCCAGGTCTCCAAGGGGCGGGTGGCTAAGATGGACTGGAAACAGTGGCTGGCAGGAGGAAGAGACCCCCACTGGCTGCCAGGCAGGACAAAGCAGGTGACAAGCTGTATTAAAAGCTGGTTAATTCATCCCATTTAACACACTCCTTCTAATGGAGCAGTTGAGACTCCCACACAAAGCAGCTGAGACCACAAATTAATGGGATTAAAGGAAACAGGTCCAATGTGAATCCAAGGTATAATATACCCACAACAACAGAAGTAACTGAGTAAAAGGACAATGCACTTTTGCTTTTTGTGCCCAGTTTTTCCCATCTCCTGCAGTGCATCTTGGGACAAACAATGGGAATTAAAATGTGGATGTGGTACTTAGGGGCAGGGGTTAGTGGTGGGCTTGGCAGTGCCCGGTTAATGGTTGGACTTGATGATCGTATGTGGGAATTGACGGTGGTCAAAGAGGAATTTCTAGGCTTCAGGCAGCAACAGCAGAGTCTGAGTCTGTGTGAAATCAAGTCACATAACTTTCTCACACTGGCCTGAGAAATTGTAAGGAGGAATCAGAAACAATCCTTGGAAGGTGAAAGACCGTTAGCAGGTGCTGGTTTTGCCTGGTTGTTGTTTACTTGTAAGAAACAGTGGAGAGGTGCTGTTCCAAATGACCAATAATATTCATTGTGCCGAAACACTGTGTAAAAGGACGTGCCTCTCAATAAACTTTTGCTTTTAAGCCCTCCAAGATGATTTGGAGTATATCGTTATTAAAGCCATCTCGAATAATAATAACGATAATCGTAGAGGTCTTTTCCAAGATTAATGATTTCATAATTCTATGAAAAAGACCATGGCAAAAGCCATCTGCAGTTACCAGGTAAGTCCCAGCATGTGCTGGAGCAGTGTGGTGATCACTTACATTTTCAAGGTGCTGGGACAGAGGCTGTGTGTAATGTTTAAGACAGGAGGGGGAATCCAGCTCTGGCGTGAACCCCAACACCAGCCAGAGCACTGCAGGCTTCCTGCTGCTAGTGGGATCCCCAAAGACTGCAAGGCTTTCACTCAGCCAGGGAAGATGCCAGACAGGATCAGTAGTTTCCAGCATCAATGAATCAGAATGTGCTCCATATGGCTCCAAGAGCATCTCCCTACAGGTTGGCTTTCTTGCCTCAGCAAGGAGGTTCCTAAGCCCTGCAATGGAGGAAAAACTTCCAGCAGGAGAAAGAACGAAAAAGGAGCAAAGTTATCTAATATTTTCACTTTTTTGCCCATCACATTCCCAAAGGAAAACATGACAAGGCAGCCATGGAAGCTAAAACACATCCCTTGTCTCTGGCATGGATTTGGAGTGGAAAAAAAAGGATACTGGTAACAACCCCAGAGCCAGATCTGCTTTCACAGACTGAGTTACACTGGGGGGAGTTGACAAGCTTCACCCACGGTAAACACTTCTCTTTGAGCAGGCTCCAGAGCTGCCTGGCATCCAAAAACCAGGAGCTCCCAGCTCTTCCAGCAACACCAAGGCACACACAACCATTTTCCTCTTGGACCTGATCCCAAACCCTGTCAAATTAGCACCAACCTTTGCCTCAGCTGTTTAACAAAGGCGTGGTGCCAAGCAGAGCAGGCTCGTGCCATCCAAGTGAAATAGACAAATGCCAAACTCACAGATTATAAACTATTAGGAAAAGTCACTCAGCATTTTCCAAGGAGCACAGAAATGCCCTGTGGAGTGCTGGCATCCTCAAGTCCACGCCAGCTTCTCCAACCTGCTGCTGTGCTGCAAACCTTCATCCCACACAGTCCTGCAGGATCTTGCACAGGGACAGATTTCAGCTTGACTCCTTTCACTGCCTCAGTTACTTCAGGCCCAGACCCCTGCAGCTCTGGCCCATGGTAAAAACAAACAACAAGGAGATGAATAAAAAAGCTAATTTAGTGCTGATTGCAGTGAGATTACCCAGGGAGGCCTGCTGCCAGCTGCCCTGCAGCGGAGCACTGGGGAGGGAACTGGTGAGACCAGCACCAGAGGTGGGAAAGGACCTGATGAGACCTCCTAAGCCCAGCCCCTGCTCCAGCCAGGTCAGCTGGAGGGGGAGGTAGCCCATTGTTCACTGTTTGCTAGGAGCTGTTAGATATCTCAAGCTTTGCCAGACTCCAGACTGTGGTCTCACACCACGACAGGGTTTTCCATGGGTTCTGGAAGAGATTGGGTTAGGTTGGATGTTGGGGAGGAATTCTTCCCTATGAAGGTGGTGAAGCCCTGGCACAGATTACCAGAGCAGCTGTGGGTGCCCCATCCCTGGAAGAGTTCCAGGCCAGGTTGGATAGGGCTTGGAGCAGCCTGAGACAGTGGGAGGTGTTCCTGCCCATGCCAGGGCGTGGCACTGGATGAACTTCCTTCCAACCCAAACCAGTCTGGGACTCTGTGATACTCTCTCTTGCAGATCTCCCTGCCTGGTGTCCTAGAAGAAAACATGGCAGCACATTCCCTAATCACACCCTCTCCACTTCAGAGAGCATTTTAAGCCCCATTTTCTTGCTCACCCTTGGCAGGGCTACATCTGCGACCCCAGCATCTGCTTCCTTTGTTACAGGAACCATAGGAAATTAACCCCAGCACAGCTCTCCAGCTAGCTGGAGGTTTCCCAAGCCACTCAGCACTAAAATCCATCCAAGCTTTCATGATATCTCCCTCTTTGCAGCAAGTGGGGCTCCTGTCTCACCAGAGAGCCCAGAGCATGGTGGCAGTCGGCAACATAGACACAAGCTTCTCTCCTTGGGCACTTGCTCTCAAACAGACAGGGATCAGCAAAGTCACTCTAGATTTGTCTGGGAGACTGTCAGACACAGGTCCAAGTAGCAACCACTGCAAATTGGTTTGCAGACAGAGCTCAGCACAAGTCTGGCAGTGAGGTTCAGTCACTGTTTATGTGACTGACAAAGCCTTTAAAGTGCCTTTAAGGCAGGCTGTGATGGCACCAGAGCTGTCACCGCTACCCAGCACCACTCACAGGCTGGGCCTGATGGGCAAAGCTTGGGGAGACCAAGCCCTGAGCCCCCTGATTTTGCACAGGGAAGACTGAGATCCCAGGCAGCAGAGAGCTGTGCAACACCTGCAGCGTTTGCCCCGGGGCACAGAGGAGTTACAGATGTGCACAGAGGGAGCTCCAAGAGCTTCCCTCTCTAGGCCCGAAGCTTGGCATTTCTAGTGAACTACTAATTAGTCTGGTTTCTCGTTAAAGCACAGACAGAGAAGAACATTTGAAAGCAAAGCAGATTCAAAAGATGATAGTGAGTCACTACCCTGCAATGGAAACCAGGATCCCACACAGATGGTAAGTCCCTTTCCTCATATCCACTGTGTAGCAAGCACTGATAGCAGCACCCAAACCCTCTGCTCTGTCCCAGCCCAAACACTGCCCCAGAACCCTGATTCCTGGGTTCCCACACCCCGTTAAACAGGTCTGTTCCCAAGCCAGAGGCACAGAGTACCCACACCTCTGAAATACCAGAGAAGATGGAGAAGGCTGGAAGCCTCTTAGATTTCTCCTGGCATCAGCAGCCAGGTAAGATGCAGACAACATCGGGAAGCTCCAGTCTAGGGCTAGAGAAATGCAGCACAAGGGAAAAAAGAGCCTCGGGGCATCACCCTCAGCCCACTGCTAAACTGGTCTCTCAATTGTCTGGAGATAAGGCAATTACCGCTCTATCAAAACACCCATCTCTCTCCTGCCTGGAGATAAGGCCTGGCTTGGGCTGTGGATGGGGACAGGATAGGGATGCTCACTGGGTGATACCATGCTCTCCTGCTGCAGGAGAGGAGCCTGCATGAAGCACTGGACAGCAAACCTGAGGCAGAAAGCAGAGCACAAGGGGTGCCACCAGGTCCCCCCACAATGCCCAACAGGACACACCAGCAGCAGGCTGCTGTGACCTGCAGCTGGCACCGGTCTTCCTCAGGCATGCCTGAGCCCCAGGCCAACCCTGACGAATCTGGGATGATCTGAAGTCAAACAAGATGAACTTCAGGGCAGAGCAAGGGGAAGGAGCTGGAAATCACAGGCAAGCGGCCAGATAGGAATAATTAGCCTAGCAGAATGGGGCTCCAGAATCCCTGCAATGCCAAATGCTTTTCCACAGCAGCTCTCATGCTGGGAAGCACATGCTGAGCACATCCAGCAGGAACCAGCTCCTGCTCGGAGCCACAGGCCCCATCTGGAGAGTTTGGCACAGGAGTCTCCTCCTGGAGCCCAGCACCCCAGCTGGAGAGGGCCCTGGGAGAGCCCAGAGGAGTGGGCATGAGGGAAAAGCCACAGGAGCCAAGTTTATCCAGTCTGCAGCAGGGAGAAGACACAATAGGAGACTCTAAATATAAAAAGCTGCTGTTGCCTTCTTGCCCCACATGCTCTGCATTCCCCAGTGTCCATCACCCATTCCATCAGGCCCAAGTCACTGGAGAGGGAACACATCTCCATCTGCACGTGCTGGTGAACTCCTGGGAATGTGGTGACTGCCCCCAACCAGGCTCTGCACCATATAGAATGTTATAATTTATTAAGCATACTGTAACTGTAATAATAATGAAGGGTTGAAGAAGAATTGGGAGGAGGAAGAAGGAATAGGGAATAAATGTAAGAGTACCAAAGATGGAATAAATAAGGAAATACAGAATATGAAATATAATAAAAGGGAATATGTAAGATATACTATATTATGAACGTCCAATTATTTAGTGAATTTAATTTTAAATTGCCATTCCAGGTAAATGAGGGCAATGTTGCTGTTCAACAGGACACAATGTTTCACCCACCTCTCTCTTCTTCTCCAGGGGGCGGTGGAAGTGCAACACAGGAGGGGTTCTGGACATAAGGGATGGCTGCTAATGAGATGGAGGAACTTTGCAGGAGGTCTCAGCTGCTGGGCAGGCCCCCAGGCTGCTCCTTTCTTCCATGGTGACATTTTCCTGCTAGTATCAGCATCCAAGACCCCGCTCCCAGAACTCACCATCATGCTCCTCCTCCCTTCAGGAAACATAACTTCCCATCCCAAAGCCTGGGGTGGGACACAAGCTGTGCAGTGGGGATTGATCCCAGGGGCTTTTCCCCCCTCCCAGCAGGGACACTCACCCATCAGGTAGCTCTTCACCTTCAGGTAGCCCACGGCCAGCCGGAGGATGGAGAGTTTATCCAGCCTGGAGCGCACATCCTCGGGGAAGGGCAGCAGCCCCGTCAGCTTGTTCAGCTCCTGGTTCAGCCGGTCCCGGTGCCGCTTGGAGGGGTTGGACTTCACACCCTCGGCAGGGGGTGGTTTGGGGCTGGAAGAGGCAGAGGAGAGGTTAATCAAACTGGGATTGTCCAACCGGCTCTTTCCAAACCCAGCACTGTCTTTGGTGCAGCCACAGGAGTGAAATGATTAAGATTTTTCCCCACACACCCTGCTCCTGTTAGAAATCACAGAATCACAGAACGGTTTGGGTTGGAAGGGACCTTAAAGCCCACCTTGTTCCACCCCCTGCCATGGGCAGGGACACCTTCCACTATCCCAGGTTGCTCCAAGCCCTGCACAACCTAGCCTGGACCACATCCAGGGATGCCCAGGGATGGGGCAGCCATGGGGCAGAATGAGATGAGCTTTAAGGTCCCTTCCAACCCAAACCATTCTGGGATTCTGTGACTTAAACGAAGAGGTATCTCATAGGGTGGTTTAGGGCATTGTACTTTGAAAAGAGTCTCTCTTTAAAAAAAAAAAAAAGTTGATGTAAAAATTTTTGTTTTCTGCCAATATTCTGATTTCTGACCCTTTCAGATGGGCATTTCCAAATTAAACCAGCATTTGATGCCAAACTTAGGCCCTGGGGACAACCCTCAGCCTGCAGAAGGAACAGTATTCAGGAGAGTAGCCTGAAGCATACAGGAGGTCCCCGTCTCTGTGAGCTGCAGTTATTTCACCTACCCCAGCCAAAATTCCAGCACAGCAGTAAGAGCTCAGTTAATAACTTTAACAAGACTTGGAAGTCATCCTGTGTCCTTCATTTTTTAATGCCAATCTGAATTGCATAGCTTGAAGACAAACCCTTCAGTCCCCCGCCCCCAGCTCTGTATCTCACTCGGCTGCATCCCCTAACATGCATCACGTTTGGTTTGATGAAATTTGTCTAACCACAAACTCCCTCTCTGCATGAATCCTTGCTTCAGGAAGGAGCTTTGGATAACAGGATCTGCCAGTATTTAGCAGCAATTTAAGCTCTCTCCTCTACCACCACTCTCCAATCTCATCTGGCAGAGCAGCTCACATGTGTGACACGAGAGGAAATGAGCATTAAATGAAATGCACAGAGGTGCCTGTTGAATTTGCAGCTTAGAGAGAGATTGAGGGGTCTTTTAAGGCTGAATGGAAAATTGCAGCATTTCCTCAGGAAAGCTCAAGCCTGCTGGGTTGTAAGAGCAGCATCAGGAGGGATATCCCCTCTCTCAGGGAGGCTGGCACAACCCAGCTCCAAACTAGCCCACACAAGCTGGGTAAAACATGCTGGCACCAGAGCTTTTACAAAAGCTTAAATTAAACACTTTTGAAATCACAGTCACACAACCAGAAAGGAGAAAAATTAAAAGCTTTCCTTTGATTTAAAAAAAAAAAAAAGAGGGGTGAAGAAAATTCTTCTGAGATTCCTCAGATATTCTTTACAATCTTCTGGCCACTCTCCATCCAAATCCAGCCCCAAACAGACAGAAGAGAAAGTGAGACTGGGGATGAGCATGGCAGTGGGTAAAACACTGAGGTATAATAGAATCGCTGGGCTAGCCTGGCCAAACACTGAAAATCCTCTGTCTGAGGCACACAGGGTGACACAGCCGGCAGCAAGTCACCCCAAGGCCCAAGGAGGACACCTCAACACCTCTGCTCCTGCATGTCCCAGCTGCAGCACACAGGGTGATCCGTGGCCAGCCTTGAGAGGAAGGATGCCAGTGAGGAAAACACCTCATGGAAACAATGAAGCTTGCTCTAGATATTTAAAACCTGTTAAATTCCCTTCCCTTTGGCCCAGTGGTTATGAAGCACACTGTGCTGTGGGGTTCCTGGTGCAGCTGGTGGCCCCTGTGCCAGCTCAGAGAAAGCTCAGCTCGCAGCAGGGCAATGGCTGTATTGCTGCTGGGGTTTGTTTATCCCCAGCTGCTCTTTGAACAGGAACCCAGTAGGAAGTGTATCTCTTCTGCAACCTAGCAAGTACCAAGGGAGATTATTCCCGACAGTGGAATTTTCATGAGCTTATCTATTGTCTCCTAATTCTTATTAATAGTTTTTTTAGTAAGTGCTTTTTTTTTTTTTAGTAAGTAAAAAGCCCTGAGCGAACTGCAAAGGGGTTGGAGAAGCCCCTCAGCCCATCCTCCCTGCCCCCTCCAGCTGGCTGCACATCCCACTGCCACCAGCCCTGCTCCGCCTGGCCTCTTCCAGCAGGATCCCGCTCCAAGATCTGACCCACCACAGAGAAAAAGAATCTCTTCCCATTCCCAAGGCTGACCTTGCAGAACAAGGGAATGAGAGCCCTTCTACTCCAAAGAGACACCTTCTCCTGCACCCTGAGCTGTACAAATCCAGCCCAAACCTTCAGGCTGGTATGCCAGAGGGCTGGAATCACCACTCCGAGATGAACACAAGACAGGTGTGTGTCAAAACAACTATCCTTCATGTTTACACAACAAGACTCCCAAATGAATATCCAAGAGAGGCTCAGGGTCACCTCTCCACAGGTTTAAAGTGTTGATGCTCCCTCCTTCATCCCGGGCTTGGATTCAGCTCATCCATGTCCTCCCCCACAGCCTCCCGTAAATATATATTCACCTTTAGTTCCTATACACCTGGAAAAGCTGAGGTTGAACAGGCTGGTGGGACTTGAGAGCTGGGGAAGGCACGAGGGAGGCAGGAAACACCGGGGACACACCGATGGGGATGTCATGCAACAGCTACTGAGCAGAGTGGTAACTAATAATTAAGGAATCGAGATGTTTTGGTAAGTACTAATTGCTGTATGTTTGATTTAAGCGGGCACCTAAACCCAGCCAGCTCACAAATCACTGCTGAGCAGCTCAAACTGTCCGGCGAGCTTCCTCACCGGCACGCAGGAAAAGCATCTTTGGGATTTCTCTACTCCCACCAGCGTGCCACAGCCGACACAACGTTACCTCCAATTAACCCTGATTAAAACCGAGTAACTCAAGCACGCAGCTCCCTTTTGCTCCCCCGGCGCTCGCACCAGAGCGGCTCCAGGCACTTCCCCATAACCAGCTGGGATGCCTGGATTTCGCTCGTCCTGCCCGGTCCCACGCACGGGGGTGACCGTGGGGGACCCCCCTCGCTGCACCCACCTCTTGGGCACCGGCTTCTTCCTCTTCCTGCCGGCGTACATCCCCGGGCAGCAGCAGCAGCAGCAGCACCCACCGCAGCGGCGGCAGCAGCGGCACCGCGCCCGGGGCGGGGCTCCGGGCCCCCGGCACAGGCCACGCCCCGGCCACGCCCTTGGGTGGCCGCCACGCCCGGGGGACACTGGCCATGACCCCGGGACACCAAATCCTGGGAAACGCCGCGTCCGCGGGACACCCTCCAGAGGGGACATTAAATCCTGGAAAACGCTGTGCCCATGGACCACTGTGCCCAGGTGACACCATAGTCCTGGGAACACAGAGGCCCGAGGGCCACCCTTGGAAAGGGACACCAAATCCCAGAAAACACCATGCACCTAGGCCACAATTTCCAGGGGACACCAAATCCTGGAAAACACCGTGACTATAGACCACCATCCTACGTACAGGTGGTGCTGAATCCTGGGAAACTTATCCGTGGGCCACCGTCCTCCGGGAACATTGGATTGTGGCAGACGCTGTGTCTGTGGGCCATTGTCCACAGGGGTCACAGAATCCTGGCAAACACCATGTCCATGGGCCACCATTCCAGAGCCTGACATCCTCTCTGGGGCCCCTTCAGGAAAAGCCAGCCTGTTCTCTCTCACTTTGCCTTTCCCTCAGTTAATGCTGCCCAAAGCTTTTGCTCTTTCCCCAAAAACCAGCTCCAGCTACTGTGGTGAGGCCCTGGCACAGGTTGGCCAGGGAAGCTGCAGCTGCCCCATCCCTGGAAGGGCTCAAGGCCAGGTTGGACAGGGCTTGGAGCATCCAACGGGTCTGGTTGCAGACAGAGCTGTTAAGGAAACCCCGACCCATCCTTTGTGGGTTGTTTGACTGGGTTTTTCAAGCTGTTTGCAAGTTCCAGGGATAAATCCCTGAAATGCAACTTGATTGCTTCTTGCCGGGGGGCAAAGCAGAAGCTGCTAATGGTGTCACAAATGTGTCAGGTCAGCAGAGCTGATGTCACTTTGATGGGAAATGTGTAAAACGTTTGGTTGTGACCTTCGCAGACTCAGTAATTTCACAGCGTTCTTTAATAAGGGTTAGGGTTACTGCACGTGCCTCAAGCCCAAAAGCTTGGAGATGATGGTCAAGCACCCAAAGCAGGGTGCAGGGGGAATTGGGACAACTCGATGTGCAGGTACGGGAAAGAAATGTATCCCAGGCTCCCTCCTGCGGGGACCTGCAGACATAGTGCAGGAATCCTGTCTGTGCCTTATCGCGCCTGCCCCCTAAGCCAGCTGTCCCTTATCCCGTCTGCTCCCTAACCAGGCTGCTCATTCTCCTACTTGCTCCTGGTCCCACTTGTTCCCTAACCCGGCTCTCACCTGTCCTACCTGTTCCCTATTTCTCTGCCTGTTCCCGGTGTCCCCTGCTGCCTATTTCACCTATTCCCTAACCCGGCCGTCCTTTGTCCTGCCCGTTCCCTGTCCCATTGCTCCCTAACTCAGTTGTGCCCGGTCCTGCCTGCTGCCTGTTCTCATTCCGACTGCTGCCTGTTCCCTTGTCCCGCCTAGTCCCTGTTCCTAACCAGGCTCTTCCCTGTCCCACCGGCTTACTAATTCGGCTGGTCCTTGTCCCGCCTGGTGCCTGTCCCCCCTGTTCCTTAACCAGGCTGTTCTGTGTCCCCCCTAGTCCCTTAACCCGGGCCGTTCCCTATCCCGGTGGGTCCCGGTTCCCCCTGCTCTCCATCCCTATCCCGGGCCGTTCCCTAACCCGGTGGGTCCCGGTTCCCCCGCTCTCCATCCCTAACCCGGGCCGTTCCCTAACCCGGTGGGTCCCGGTTCGCCCCGCTCTCCGTCCCTAACCCGGGCCGTTCCCTATCCCGGCGGGTCCCGGTTCCCCCCGCTCTCCATCCCTAACCCAGGCCGTTCCCTATCCCGGTGGGTCCCGGTTCCCCCCGCTCTCCATCCCTAACCCGGGCCGTTCCCTATCCCGGTGGGTCCGGGTTCCCCCTATCCCTGTCCCCACTCCCGCCGGGCCTCACACGGGCCGTGGGCGTGGCCTCTATGGGGCGTGTCGGGGGGCGTGGCCTCCCCGCGCCTTCATCACCCCGGGCGCCGGCTCTCCCGCGTGACGTCATCACAGCGCGTCGCCGCCCTCCGTCCGGCACCGCCATGTCCTTGTGGGTGTCCCGGCTGGGCCGGGCCGCGGCCGCCCGGGGCCAGCGGGGTAGCTCCGGGCAGGGAAGCGCCGTGCTGGGCTCCGTCCTTCCGGGGGTGAGCGGGGAAGGCTGGGTAGGGCTCTGGGCTGGGCTCCATCCTGCTGGGGATGGGTGAGCAGAAACAACCTGGGGCCGGGGGTGCCTCTCCCCGGGGCTGGGCTGTCCCTTGGGAAGGGATATTCCCAGCAGGGAGCTGGGAGAGGCGGCGAATTGCGAGGCAGACTGGAGCAAATGCCTGAGAATGGAGTGCGGTGACCTTCAGCTGGGGCTGTGGTGAGTGGTGCTGTGAGGAAAGGAGTGTTAAATAGACATGAACGCCCCTGTGTGTAAGGGAGGTCACTGTACCGC
The DNA here is from genome assembly GCA_008694505.1 of Cyanoderma ruficeps. Classification (NCBI taxonomy): domain Eukaryota; kingdom Metazoa; phylum Chordata; class Aves; order Passeriformes; family Timaliidae; genus Cyanoderma; species Cyanoderma ruficeps. The sequence continues at coordinate 866,858 of VZDJ01000021.1, read as the reverse complement.
TCAGAATGAGGCTTGTACAATTTTTATCGGGGTCTCTGGGAGGCCCTGAGCAGGGCTTGGAAGGGCCCTGTCTTCAGCCCTGCAGCTTAGGGGGGGTCCCTCTTGCCACCTTTCAGGAATTGTGGAATAGTTAAGGCTGGAAAAGACATCCAAGGTTATCAAGTCCAAAGTTTTGCCCACTAAGCCACGTTGAAATAAAGCTGTAACTTTCCTGAGAGTGTGTTTAGTGTTATTACGTGCCTAACAACAAAGAAAATGCAAGCAGGAATCTAATATGGGATCTCCCTTGGGAACTCTGGGTGTGGTGTGTGTCCAGCCTTCAGGGTGAAAATTATTTCATACTTTCTGTCTTCTCAGCCTTTAATTTCATGAACAACTTCCCAAGCTAACCACTGCATCAGTTGATAAGCTGAAATGACAGCACTAAGGTTACTGAGTAAAAATTTCTTGCATTGGAGTGTGCATCCTGTGTGTGTGCCTGAAAAAGCTGCATTTTCAGCTAAAAAACCCTTCCAGATCTGCTGATTTCCTTGTGTTTTCATCCAGGCAAGAATCCACACCAGCCCTGAGCAGAGCCTGCAGTATGGGTGGCTGGCCTATATGTTGGGAGAAAGGGCCAGCAAGAAGTTCACGGAGCACAGCAAAGTCTTCACAGTCGAGGGGAATCTGTCTTCTGGGAAGGGCAAGCTGGCCCAGAAAATTGCAGAAAAACTGGGTATGTCTCACTCTGACTGTTTCTCTGAGAGCTGACAGAGTTTAATCGTTCTTGTGCAGAGGAAGTTCACCAGAGCGGCAGTTCTGGATTGGGAAGTGCTGGAGGGAATGGGGAGGCTTTGTGGACAGTGTTGGTGGGGTTTGGCACGGGGATGTGTTTCGGGTCTGTGGGTTTTGTTGTGGGTGAAGCTTCAGTTGTAACTTCAGAGTCGGTGTGCTCACCACTCTCCCAGAGAGTTTGGATTTTGCGCGTGGCTGTGCTCGGCGCAGCTCAGCTCTCTCTGGGCAGTGGCAGTGCTCAGAGTGTGTGTTCCTTGCCCTCTGCTGTGACTGGCAGAGGGGTTGGGGCTGTTTGGGTGCTGTCCCAGGAGCAGCTGTGTGCTCAGTAGCTGAAGAGGCGTTTGCTGCAAATGAGCACAGCCTATTTCTGCTGTGGGTTTCTTCTCCTTGGCAGGAATGAAGTATTTCCCTGAGGCAGACATCCACTACCAGGACAGGATCTCTGGGGACGGGAAGCTGCTGCCTGAGAAGTTCAATGGTTTCTGTAACCTGGAGAAGTTCTACACCGAGCCCAAGTCTCCCGACGGGCACTCGTACCGCCTGCAGTACTGGATCTTTGGGAGCCGTGTCCTGCAGTACGCCGACGCCTTGGAGCACCTGCTCAGCACAGGTTGGGGGATCGTGGAAGGGTTTGGGCTGCAGGGGACCTTGCAGCTCCTTTTGTTCCGACCTGGAGCCTGTTCTCCCCTGCAGGTCAAGGCGTGGTGCTGGAGCGCTCTCCGTACAGCGACTTCGTGTTCCTGGAGGCCATGTTAAAGCAGGGATACGTCCACAGGAGATGTGAGTTCCTGCCAGCAAAAGGAAGCTGTCTTGCCCTGATCTCTCAGAAGTCTGATAGTTCATTTTGCTTTCAAAAAGAAACAAAAAATTCGTGCTTGGAAAGAGGGATTCATTTAAATATTCAGTGTTCATGTGTGACTGGGTGGAGCCAGTCTGGTCTCAGTGGCAGTGAGATGACAAAAGATAGAGTGCATGTTTCATTTGTAAGATAAAACCCTTTTGCACTTTGAGTGGAGTCAGATCCTGGAGCAGATCATCTGGGATCTCCCCACGGGAGGTACTTAGAATGCTGTGGGTGGAGTTCTCAGCAGAGTGGTTGAACCATGTGATTTGGGGATTTTCCTCCCAACCTGAGTGATTTGGTTTGGGGTCCTGGGCACTGAGCTCCTGAGCTGTTGCTGCCTGTTCCTAGTAAATCTGTTCTTTTGGCTGCTCCTGAGGTGGAGATAACTGTTTTCTTGACTGCCTCCTGTTTTTGCTGTTAGATTTAAGAGGTGTATATTTGTTTTTTACCACCTGCTGTAAGCTGCTGCATGACTTGGAGAGCTGGTTATAATGACCTGTGTCTTCCTGCTCTCCATTGCTGAGATAGCAAAGCCCAGCAACCCACAATTTAGTACAAAATCCCCAATTTGGATTGTATTGGAGTCCTTAGGGAACAAACATCTTGGTTACAGCTGCTGCAGCTTACTGTCTCCAAGTGGTGGGGGAAAAGCTGAGATTCCTCTAAACCTGAGTCAGGATTAAAGTTCCTCTTTGGAATAACTGGGTTCAGATTCTTAGATCTCAGTGCATGGAACTATCTTCTCTGGAGATAGTTTATTCTGTAATCTTCCTGATTTCTGTTTGAGGAACAGGCTCTCCTAAACTTGCTCTTATGAGCCCAGAAGAAGAGACTGCAAATGCAGGGGTGGGATTTATCTGTGTTTTACGCAGGCCTTGATCACTACAAAGAGGTCAAGGAGATCAGCATTTCTGAGTTTCTGCCACCCCACTTGGTCATTTATGTGGATATGCCTGTCCCAGAGGTGCAGAAGAAGATTCAAGAGAAAGGCAAGGTAATTTGATTATTGCCTGTTTATCTCTTACCTTTATTGCTTGTCTCTCACAAGTGCTAACTGCTAATGTCTGGTGTAATCACACCCTGTGTGTGAGTCCTGTGGGGTTTGCTGCTGAATTCTGCTTCTGAGGAGCTGCTTGTCCTCTGAAGTGTGAGATCTGGGTGGTGGTGGTGACTCTATGGGCATTCTGGTGTGCTTGCTTTAAAACAAATATCAACTTCCTGTGTGACTGCATCGATATGCTGTCGTTTGTGGAATGAGAAATTGTTTTAAGAGCAGGTAAATTTTTATACTAGGATTTGTAGCTGCCACTTCAGGAGTGGTGGGCAGGTGATGTGCTGCTTGCAATGCACTTAGAGGTGATTTATTTCCTATTGCTGAGTGCCAGGAGCCCAGCTGAGCTCCCTGGCTCCTGTGCCCCAGTTGACTGCTTCCTCACACCTGTGCTGGGGTTCATATGTGAGTCACCTGGGATCAGCAGGTTCACTTAACTCCATGAAATTCTGTTGGATGACTGCATTATTGAACTAGTCTTGGCTCAGGAAAGGTGTAGGGTTCTTTTGGGGAATGACTAATCTAAGTAAGGCTTCTAATTTGGGGGTCTTTCTCCCCCTTTCTTTAATATTTGGATGAGTGCTTGTAATTAACTGTTTGCAGATGTCTTATGAGGATTAAAAGCTGTTTGTCTTGCCTTGTTCAAAGGCTGTGGGAAATCCAGTTTAACTCTGGAAAACCAGATAGATTAAAAGAAAGCTTTGATTTATTAGAAAAAAAATCTCAGTTAAGAAGTTCTTCATGTATTGGAGGAACCTGTGAGTTCTTAGCCCTCGTGAGCATGGAAATGTGGCATTTTTGAAACTTTGGACAGAGGTTGCTGGTGTAGCTTGTGACTTTTTGGGTCAGTGCCAGTGCTGAGCTCTGTAGGGGTTGTTTGGGGAACGCTTGGTAGAGCAGAGAAATGGTGTTTTGCAGATGTGGTATTGAAAGTGTGGAAAGCAAGCTAGTTAACAGCAGGGATGACATCCATGAAATTTCACAGGAGTTTGGAGTGGGTGTTTGCCCAAGCTCTTCTCTGAAACTGTGGAAAATAGGTGCAAATTTGGCCTCCTTATGCAAAAGGTGGACTCAGACAGTCTTCTCCTGTTCTCTGGGTGACTATTACAGCTCCCTGGAATTTGTAGTTAGGAGGGATGGATCCATCCTTGGGAAGCTGAGGGCTACTCTGCATATTTCATGACATGTAAGGAATTCCAAACCCTCCAAATGCCTTAATTCTTTGAAACTTTCACTGCTGCGTGTATGGTTCACTTGAAAGTTTGACTGCTTATCCCAGAATGAGGCCTTGGCAGGTGGTGGAGTCTGTGCTGGTGGGAAAAGAAAGTAAGTTAATTCCACAAGTTTTTCTGTTTATTTGTAGCCATATGAGAAAAAGGTGTCTCCTTCCTATCTCCAGAGCATTGAGGATGCTTACAAGAGGACCTTCCTTCCAGAGATCAGGTTAGGAAAGCAAAATGTTTTGCCTCTTAGGTCTTTGAACAAAAATGTGTGTAAACCTTAAAATCTCTGCCAATATCAACAAGTCATGTGCAAAAATCCTCCTTGTGCTGCAGGGCACAGTGTTGTACCCTAATGAAGGGGTGGTGCATTTACAGCATAAGAACTGTGAGTGTAGTCACCTCTGCCATCCCAGAAGCCTCAGGCCAGTGTTGGCAGATTAAAATGGTTTCAGGAGTGATATACAGAATGCCACAGCTGTGGCTGCGTGTGTTTGCACGACCTGAGGAGAGAGTGATGCAATACAAGCTTTTCTCAGGCCTTTTTGGAAAGCTTTATGGCTTTTCTCTCCTCAAAAAGTCCTTTCAGTTGCCACAGAATCCCAGAACGGTTTGGGTTGGAGGGACCTTAAAGTTCATCCAGTGCCACCCCCTGCCATGGGCAGGGACACCTTCCACTGTCCCAGGCTGCTCCAAGCCCTGTCCAAGCTGCCCTTGGACACTTCCAGGGATCCAGAGGGAGCCACAGCTTCTCTGGGCACCCTGTGCCAGGGCCTCGCCACCCTCCCAGGGAACAAGATCCTACCAACATCCCATCTATCCCTGCCCTCTGGCAGTGGGCAGCCATTCCCAGTGTCCTGTCTCTGGGCTCCCCTGGCTTCCTCTAGCTGGGATGCAAAGGTATGTGCCCTGTAAACCTGGGATGAAACAGAGCTTGCCAGCTCTTCCAATTCTTATAAAAGAGCTCTAGGAAAATTAAAATTGTCCTAAAAATATAAAAGTAGAATTATGGCATCTCTTAATTCTGGAAGGGAAACTCTCAAAGGGTATCAGATGAATTAACTGTTTAAGTTCTGCTGTGTGCAGGAGTCAGAGTAGATTCCCAGGTGTTTTGTAGCCTGCCTGTGTCACCCTGGGTGGATCAGTGTGATGGCTCTGCCAGCTACTGAAGTGAATAACTCGATGTTGAGCCTGTCACTCATGCAGGCAGGGGTTGTTGGTGTCACATATGGTCAGTGGCCTCCTGTGTGTCCCCACAGCCAGCACACGGCTCTTGGAAGGGAAGGGGGAGCCTTGGGAATGTCATCCCCCTGAGGGCAAACTGCTGCAGTCACTGGTGGGGAGAAAACTGCTGCTTGTTCTCTGGATCACATTGAGCTCCACGTATATCGTGTGGTGCTCAGTGAGGCTAAATCCTAAATCCTGCTGGGATTTCACCTCCTTGCCCTCTGTGTGTACATGGTCAGTACCCCTGTTAGGCAGGTCCTGTCGGTGGATGGGCTCCCAGCAGCCTGTCACGCTGATCAGTGTCTCTGTCCCCTGGCTGTGGTGGAGCTGGGAGTGTATGAATCCAGCTCTGTGCACCTCTGGACCTCAGGGTGGCTCCAGTCTGGGATAAAGGCAGAAGCCACAGCTGCCTTTAGCTGTTTGTTTGCTGGCAGTGGTCCAGGGAGCTGCATTCATGCCTGGCTGTTTTCTCTTAGTCTGCCTAGTTTGGTTCCCTGACTCCTGGGGATGCCTAAAATCTGGTTCAGTCAGGCTAAAAAGAGTTGTTATGGACTGCTGAGCAAACTCCTGCATGCTTTCCATGTTGAAGTTTGTTTGCTTGTTCCTTGAAAAGTAGTTTGTTACTGGGCAAAACTCCTGTTATCTTGTGCTGTTTAACTGGAGCAGCCTGATGCTGCCTGAAGTGGTTTATAGTGGATTTTTGCTTTAAAATTGATGCTTTCTTTCTAGTTGACTTGTTGTGAATGTCTTTTATGGTTTTATTGGTAGTGATTTGTGAGCTGGGTGCTGTGGTAAGGTACTGCCTGGTGATTTGGAACAGACGGTGTTTGGGTTCTGTTTGATTTTCCTCTTCTCCTGGAGCAGAGCCTTAAGATTGGTAATGTTCTCTTTCATATCCAACACTGCTTCCACTGAGCAGCTGTTTTCTCTTAAGGAAAGCTCTGATAATCTGCAGTCACTGAGCAGCTGTTTTCTCTTAATGAAGCCCTGTTAATCTGCAGAGTCAAATCAAGAGATGGGATCAAGTGATTTGATCGGCGTTGTTACTGCAGTTGCCAGTGTCAGGCTCTGCTGAAGGCTGACCTCTTCCTTGGGCTGATATCCAGGAGAATCTCTTATTCCAGGTGCCTGCCCCATCCCTGGAAGTGTCCAAGGCCAGGTCTTACAGGGCTTGGAGCAACCTGGGATAGTGTAAGGTGTCCCTGCCCATGGCGGGAGGTAGAACAGGATGAGCTTTAAGGTCCTGTCCCACCCAAACCATCTGGGATTCTATGAATTTTTCTCCATGCTCCTAAACGTTGCTGTGTGATGTGTCATATAATGTCCATATTGGGCAGCTATTCCAGGGCCTTGCAGGTTTTCCAGCTGGCAACAACTATTGCTGAATGCGGCTGAACATGTGTAGTGTGAAAGGTTCATGTAGGAGCTTCTGTTGTGGCTCTGCTCTGCAAGTGCCTCTTCTCTGAAGGCTGCTGGCTGATAAAAAAGCCAATCTTGTAACCAGGAAACATTACCTTTTAAAAATGTTTTTACACTTACAGATGTTGCTGCCTGCATTTGTATTCATTGAGCTAGCTCAACCTGAGTAAATAATGATAAACGAATGCATTCTTCTCCTGAAATGACTCACAGCTAGTCATGCACTTGGAAAAAGGAAAGTCTACTGAAGTTTTAGGTTAGACTGAAAATTTCACTTATTTTCAAGTAGATTGGGCAGCTGTAATAGGTCTAAATGAAAACAAATTCATGTGTGTGGTTCTTAAATTTTTTCAACTGAAGTTACATAGATATCCAGGCCATTTGCCCTTTAAAAGCAACTTTTCACCTGCAAAGAGGCAGCTCACAGGTGCAACAGGAGTTCTACTGCAGCAGCTGGGAGTGATCTAAAAAATTGCAATGATTCTGGTTTGGTGTTTGTGCTTTTTGCCTTAATTTCTGTTCATTTTGGAGCTCTTGGGGTAGGATGGGTAGAGTAGCTTTATCAAGGTAATTCAATTTCTGTGTTCTTTGCAGTGAGAGCAGTGAAGTTCTACAGTACACAGCAACTGCAGCTGAGGATGTGGAGAAGGTAAGTTTTACTTTTCTGGGAGTAAGTTTAATAGATTTCCTTTATTTCAGTGAACATTCATGGAGGATTACTAGCAAAATAACAGAAGTCTTTTGCTTCACCATCATTAACTTCTCTCTGTAGCTGCTGTTCCCAGAGGGAAAGAGCACCAAAGTTTTTGAGACCCTGGGCAGGTTTTGGGCTCATTTCAGTTCTAGGGATAAATGTCTGTTAATAACAGTAATATGATGTTAACTGGATGATAATAATCCTACATGGCAGCTTGCCGAGGAACCATCACCACTTGGGAGGAGGAAGGGGAGAATTGTCCATGGGCTGTCTCCAAGGGCTTTTTGGGTCTTCATCCTACTTACACACAGCCCAAACTCCCTCTACATCTATGTTATATGCAGTGTGATCTTGGCAAAGAAGTGATTTTTTACATATATATACATACAGTAGCCTGTACATTATTAAGCTTATTAGCACATTCAGAGCATGTGTTTTAATATTTAGGTGACCCATAATCAGACTAAAATTACTTTTTTGCTTGAGGTGTCTTTCAAAGTTCTGGTTATATGACTGTGTGAAGCAGAAAATATTGATAAGGACTTCCCCTGGTCATAAAATTAGCACTCCATCCTGTTCCATAGGTGCACTGCTGTTTTGTCTCTAGGCCTTTTGGTTCCCTTTATAAGAACAGGGTTTTGTGCCACATTCTGGGTCCTCTACTGTTGTGGGTGGATTTTTGAGTCCTCCTGCACTCGATAATAAAGGTTCTCATTAATAACCAGTAGACCTGTGGGGCAGTGTGGGTTTATACCCCTAAAAAGGGGCTGGGGGCTTCAGTGTGACAGCAGATAATAAATAGAAAAAATATACCAAAAATCAGGCTGAAATGAACAAAAAAGCTGAGGTTGTGGTGTGAGTATAGAGAATCTGGAGCAGTTACAGTGATTTTTTCTGGATAGCAACATAGAAGCAAGGATAGTTGAGAGCTGTGGTGTTTCAAGATGAGTACTTGGTGAATTAAAGGAAAGTTGGGATGGGGGTTGGATGTTTGTTTTTTCCTGTCCTTCTCTCTGGCCACGTCTCTTAAGTGGTCAGAATAAAGCAAGTTGTTTTCTCCATAGATTTTTTTGTAGTAAACCCCATTGCTAGAGATTTGATTTTAATCCTTTAAATCGGGGTTTAAAGTCAGTCTAAAGCTCTTACTGTTCAAAGAGCGACTCTCCCGAGCTCAGCAATCTTGTCATTGCTCTAAATAGGGTCATCAGATGCACCAGAGGAGTCCTTAATTTGCTTGGACAAATCTGGACTAGGGAAAGGATTATTATTTGGAAGTTAAAGTACAATGCCACAGAATGATTAAGGTTGGAAAATACCCTGTAATATTATCCAGCCCATGATGTTGTCACTGTCATTGTTGGGTGTTGGTGGTAGATATTATTACTTGGAAGAAGTCAGTTGTTTTTTCCCCTTTTCTGTTCAGATTCAGTTTCCTTTTGGGATGACACAGCAGGAATTTGGAAACAACGGTTGGCAGGAGGGCTTTGGCTTGTAACCTGTGTGTTTGCACAGGTGCAGCCTCTTGACAGACAGCAGTATTCATTAGCCCACTCCAACCTGTTTGCTTAGGGATTTGGGAGCTGAATTTTTTTTTATGGCCTTCTGGATTAATAACTTTGGGTTTGCTCAGAGCATGCATGCACAGCTTAGAAATGATTTTTTAAGTGTCCTTAAAAGGTCAGTTGGCATTTCCTGTTGTAATTAACTTTGGTTGTGGTGGCTGAAGATGCAATGAGTGCTAAAATGAGCTTCATTAGGATGTTTCACACTGGTTGAGCACGAGGGTAAAACTGGGAATGCAGAGTTAGTTGTGTGCTTAATTCCTTTTAAAGCCTTGGATATTTGCTGCTAATTCCTGGGGGCTACCATGGCATTCCTTATAAATTAAGAAGTTGTTCTGTCCTGGTTGGGAAACTGATGGCAGAAGCTGATGTTAAGGAGCTGCTGGGAGAGAGATTCTTTGGACATGATGATAACAGTGAGCAAAACTAATTTGGATACAGATTCCTTTCCCCCTGTAGCACGTTGTGAGCCCATTGTAGCAATTCTGTGATTAGTGCTGTTATCAGGGGCAGAGAGCTTCCAAAGCTTTGCTGTGGAGTGGAGAAGGAATTGCTTTTGTTCAGCTTGTCAATTAAATAATTCAAAGAAATAATGGCTGTTTGAACTAACTTACCTTACACCTCTCTTCCTCCTGTCTTGGAGTTAGTTGCAGCAGTTTGTGCCTCAAGAGTGTTTATTCAGTCATGTCCAAACCACTTTTTCTCACCATGAAAACAATTCTGGCAAGACTGGATCTTTATAGTCAAGGCTACTTTGTAATAGCACTTGGTTATTGTTTAAGTGGTAATAACTGGGATTTAGTGTTTGCAGGGAATAATTACAGTGGATTTAGTGTAAAGAATATAAGGATTTTTTGTTTATCATTCTATCACTTTGTTGCTGACATGTGCTCATCTGTCAGTGGGTTGACAATGTGCCATCAGGCATTTCCTCATGACCTCAGCTTTATCCTTTCCCTATGGAAAAGGTCTCTGGAAAGAGGTGTTTGGAGCTGTAACAATCAACTCCTTCCCAGGTTGCTCCAAGGCGCTGTCTCCACCTCATCAGGCAACTGAAGTGCATCCTCCTGACACCAGGGCAGGTTTCCCTCAGCTCTAGGCAGCCAGGTGTAATAAGCAATTACCTCCTGGAGCAGCAAAGATCTGTTTTCTGGTGGAGCCAGGCTGTAAATGAAGCTCAAACCCAGGATTGATAAGTTTGGGTATGCTGAAGGAATGATTTGCTGAGCTGGTATTGCTTGCTTTGAAGGGTTCTGAGCTGTGAGTGTTGCCTTTCCTTTCATGCATGGGTAGGTCCTGATGGCTGGTGAAGTCCTGAGCCCTTGGACTGCAACTCCTGCAGGCCTGAGTTTTCCAGCCTGAATAAGGGAATGTTTTACTGAGCCTCTCTGGGAATAAAACCGACCAAACTTTATTTTTGTAACAAAAAGGAGTTAAATTTAGACTTACCTCCATTTCCTCCTCATTCTCCCTCAGGGGTGAGGCTGTACCTTCTTTGCTTTTCAGCCCCATATCAGGTTAAGGAAGAATGGCTTGAATCAGGTAAGAGTTTGGCAACAAGGCACCTCTCAGCCAGTTTACTCCCTGCCATCCAAAGCTGCAAGCACAGGATATTAGGAGATCCCCCCGTGCGTGTGCCCAGTGCTCCTGGCAGGGCCATAGCCTCCAGAGATAGAACTGGAGATGGTCATGTTATCTCTAGACATTGGCCTTGTTACTACAGCTTTAGCAGTGAAGCCTTTCTCATTTGTTTAATAACCTCTTTGATTATTTCATCGATTTTTGGATCCAACCAGCACTTAGTGAGCTTTCTTTTCTGATTGCAGGTAATTGAAGACATCGAGTACCTGAAGTTTGACAAGGGGCCATGGGTGGAGCAAGATGATGTTTCTTTCCATCACTTGAGACTTTAGTAAGTGTGATGTTATCCAGCCACTGAGCAATTCTTGGCATCAAATCCCAGGGAAAATGGTCAAAGCCATGATTTTTTAAAGGTGGGGTTATATTGGGTAATATTGGTACTTGGCACTGGAAGGCAGTGTAGCATTTTTCTGCTGATGGATGAAACAGGAAGCTCCAGACAAGTTTTGAGTGGGTTTTGTCAAAGATCCTTGTCTGCCCAGTTGGAAGACATCAGACTCAGACAGTGGAAAGTGACTTGTTGGAATAGAATTTAATTTGATTTTAATAATTCTTTGCAAGTGCACCATGTTTAATTTGCCAATTTTGTTTATATCAAATACAAAGATTACATATAAAGAATATAGCTGCACCTGTAAGGCTGTTAATACCCAAAGTGAGACAGGCTCCCCATTTTGCTGCAACTTAATCTTCAGACTGAAAGTGCAGGTGGAAATTTCAGTATAGTTACGTTTTTAAAACAAAATTTAACAGTTACATTATGCTCATTATTTTCTGGTCATCTCACAGGTTAATAGAAACACAGGTTTTTAAACTGAATATCTGTCCCTAAGTTTGTATCTTTGTTACAGGCATTGGACTAGGAAGTTTTAACTTTTTTTGCAGACTTTCTTGATATTTTGTGATATTTCTTGCATTTTCTTTTTTTCTTGCATTTTAATTTTCTGTGCTGTTACTTCAAATACCTCCTAAAATAAAGATAACGCTCTTGTTGTATGGCTTTTCTATCGAGGAGTGATGGAAGATTGCAGTGAGCAATGCTGGGTACAGAAGAGCAGTGCTGGGTGGTATCTGAGAGGAACATGATTTGGGTGCATTTTATGTATTGAAGATGAGGTTTCTTTGTGTAGTAATTGGAGGGTAACATCTGGTGACTTAGACCCTAAAAAATCATCACAATCAGACTTCCTTTGAAAGAGGAAGTAAGTTGCTTGTTTTCCTGTAGCTCCACACTAGTGCAGGTATTAGGAAAAGATTATTGTGGTGAGTAGGAGGGAGTTGAAGGAAACCTTACAATTAGAGCAGTGTGTTAAAATACTGTATGAAAATTCTATTTCACAGTTTTAGAAGGGAATAAATTGCTTTAAGGACTCAGTTTTTCACTGAACCCTGGAGGAGGGCAAGGTGGTCTCCTACACACGGCTCTTGTCACCGTAGGCAATACAAATCTTTTTCTTCTTTTGGCAGAAACGTGGGGTTGTTTGAAGACCCCAGAATGCAGTAAACTGCTTATTTAAACCTCAGAATCATAAAATATCCTGCATGGAAGGGACCCACACTGAACATGGAGCCCAGCTCCTGGGTTTTGCTTTTGAATCTTTTTTTTGTGCTGGGCTTGTCAGGACATCAATAAAGGGGTGACAACACATCCTGTGCCGATCTTGAACTCATGCCTTGCTCAGCTGAGTGAGATAATCCTGGGAAGAGTCTCCTTGTAAAAATGTGTGTTTGGACATGATCTTTCCCCGTGGTAACTCCAGAAACACAGGGAGCCTGCTGCAGGTCAGCCGTGTTGGAATTGCATGCTGGATTCAATGGCCAGCCCAGGGGTGAGTCCATGAGCCCTAAAGTTGATTCTCTTCTCTCTCTTTCTAATGCTCAAGTAGCAAAGAGCCTGTGGTCCCCACAGATGCACAGGTGTGAATTTTTCCTTTGGAAAGTGGTTTTCCCTCAGGTTCCCGGTGCCTCTCGCATGCTGGCACACGCTGCCCTCTCCTGGGTGTTCCTGGGAGGCTCCAGCAGCTATTTAGGATCTTTTAGCTTGGAAAAGCCTTCTGAGAACATGGAGTTCACCGTGCCCCCAGCGCTGCTGAGCCCAACGCCAGCCCATGTCTCCAAGTGCCACACCCACATGGCTCTGGAAGACTTCCAGGGCCAGTGATTCCACCACTGCCTGTTCCAATGCCTGACCACCCTTGCAGTGAGGAAATTTCCCCTAATACCCAATTGAAGTTCTGCCCTGTTTGGTTTTCCATCTGGTGTTGCTTCCCTTGCTGACATCGCAGCTCTTGGGGCTGTGTGAGCCCTGCTGTTCCCTTCCACCCTCAGCTTGTCCCAGCACGTCTGGGGGACCGGGGTGGGTGAGCAGGGCTGAGAACTTCTTTAGTGCACAGTCTAGAGTCTAATGCATGGAAGCCCCAGTAGGGCCTCTGGGTGATAAATGCAAATTAGCCGGCTAATCAAACCGGTTAGCCGGCACCATGGGCAATCAGTTGCATAATGGTCCCTTTTATCTCCCTGCCTGCCCTTAGGTGCTCTCTTTGCCCTGACATCTGGCTGTGGGATCTTGGCAGAAGGTTAAAAAAAGCATTTGTGGCTTGGAAGCTGGAGGGCCCTCCAGAGGATGTTCTTCACATCTTCCCTTCCTCTCCAGTTGCTGAGTCCAACAAAAATCATTCTGGCTTTTTAAATGTCTTTTTGAATGTCTCACTCCTCTGCTGCCACTGCACCGTCTCAGGTGTGTTTTTATCTGGGCCCTTCCCAGTGACATTTGTCTGTCCACATGTGTTGCAAAGTAAATCATGTTTGGGATGAGGAGCTGCGGGCTCTGTAACATTGCCTGTGTTACTTTATCAGCTCGTGGGGGGAACAACTGCACAGCTAAATCTGATCTGTTCCTGCAGCTCCTTCAGAACCTGGGAGTGAGGGACAGAGACCCTGCAGCTCTGCTTCCCAGTGTAATTTTCATTAGCAAAGGGAAGAAGTATTCCTGTTTAAATGTTTGATTTCAGACCAGCAGGACTAGAGGGGCTGGTGAGAGGTGTGTTGGACCCGGCTTTGAAGCTTCTGTCATGGAAACTCCAAAAATCTCATGAACTATTAATTGTAAAACTTCTGGCACTACCAACTATTTTCTTTAGCACCTTGGTTCTCTCTTCATCATAAAATTATGAAATCCCAGAATGGTTTGGTTTGGAAAGGACTTTAAAGCCCATCTCATCCCTCCCCTTGCCGTGGGCAGGGACACCTTCCACTATCCCAGGTTGCTCCAGGCCCTTTCCACCCCGTGTTTTTGCTGCTTTGCTGCCCCATTTTTTTCTTTGGTGGTTTCCTCTTTGGAGTGGCTTTTTGAGGTTTGAAGAGCTGTTGTTGCACCTTCTCCCCTTTTCTTGCAGGCCTGCTTTTTTTTGGAAAATAGGGGGGGGGTGGGGGGTGGGGGGTGTTCTTGGTGTTTGTTGTTCTTGGTGTTGATGGTGAGTGTTTGCTCACCAAGGGAGTGGCCGTGCCTCACCTTCTGTTCTGTCTGGTCAAATGAGGGAATTGGAGTCCCTTTGGCAGAAGGAGGAATATTAATTTCATCTGTCAACACAGAACTTACCCTGAATGGTTTTGTGATGTTGGCTTTTAGGCCAGTGAATGCTTTTAGATCTTTCTTGTCACTTGAGTTTGTGACTATGCCAACATCAGGTGTTGAGAAATCACACCATAGCCCAGGCTATGCAAACTCAGGGTTTTTTTGTTAGGTTGCCTAGTTTTACTTTTTTCTAACCAGTCTCCTGCCCTTACCCCACCTTGCACCCTTGGCAGGATTCATCAGACTGATGTTCACGGTATGTGTCTTCTGAGCTGCGTGTGAGGGAAGCAGGAATGTGTCAGTACTGATCCTTCTGCTTGTGCAGTTGTGCTGAATAAAGTATGTGAATTAGTGTGTAATAGGTGCTTTTGGAGAAGAGATGAGTTATCCATTGCTGTAGGGTACTTCCAGGTGGGATTCCTTTGGAAGAACCATAATTATGAGGGTTATATGGGCTAAAATTTGATGTTCTTAAAGTCTTGGGAGCACACACTCATTTAAGTGCTCTCAGTTCCTTTTCAAATATGACCTAATCTGAAAGGTAAAGGTGATGCATGCTGAGAGCTCCTTCAGGAAAGTCTGGTAAAGTGTCAGAAGAGAATAAATAATGATAATTTTCTGCTGGGGGAGAGAGAGGGAAAACGAAAGAAACATAAAAGGTGCCTGTAAGTGCTTCCCTCTGAGCACGGAATTAGCCCTGGCAAGTGGCTGTGGTTTTGTGGTTAGACATTGTTTTGGCAGGTGTCTTTGGGTGTGCTTTTGCTTGCCATTCCAAATTATTTCTGAAGGTGCAGAGAACACAGAGATTAAATAAAATGATGGTTTAAAGAAAGCTTTCATTATTTTCTTGTGCAAAGAAGTTTTGGGAGCAGCAGGTTTTGTAATTTGGCCTTTAACTAAAATGAATTGTGCCTGGGAGTTGTCCTCTCCAAACGGCCACTTGGCTGAGATTCGGGAAGGAATGGATTCACTGCAGTGTGGGTGACCACAAAACCTTATTTCCGTGCATGGTATTGTGCTGGTTTTGCATGAATTGATTTGTGGTGGAAAGGGAAGAAGGAAGTGATTATCTCTGAGAAGCTGCCATTAGCTTCCTCTCTGCCTCATAAAACCAGTCCGTGACTAGTCTTGAATATTGGCACCTTGTTAAACTGCTAGGAAGCTGAATACACCTATGTGAATACACAGGTTAAAAATTACAAAAGACCCCAGGCAAGCCTCTTTCCTTCTGGCCTGGGAAGAGGTAACAAGTGGGCCTGGCTCCACCTTTGCACAGATCTTTGCAAAGCACTAATCCTCTCTTAAGTGAGAGAAAAGGACAGAGTGAAGATATGTAGAGGGACAGCATGGAGACATTAAGGTCAGTGAAGGAGGAGTCCAGTCCTAGATAGGAGGAGAAAGAGGAGATGCCTGGTCTTAGGCTGAAATTCTTTTGTAAGGCCGTGGTGATGGACTGTGATATACTAAAATATCCCTTTAATTTGTGGAAAATGTTTTTGGGGAGATGAAGAGTGTTCAAATCGCAGATATGAGCGAAGGCATTTGTGTTGAATTAAGTAAATGTTGAATTAGCTGTGATCTCATGAGAAGCTTGAACAGAGAGAGAGGTGAGGATGAAGACCTTTCCCCAGGGAGAGAAGACCTCTGTTTCCAGAGATAAAAATGACCTCAGAGAGTGATGAGGAGAACCTTTGCTTTTGAACAGCTCATCTTTAAAATGGTACCCCATGAGTTTGACATGGCCCATGAATGCAGCTGTGGGAAGGTTGTGTGAAATGGGAGGGACTTCACAAATGCAGATTCCTGGGCGGCTGCTCTTTGTGAGAATTAAAGCCACAAGAGAACTGTTTTCTTGTGGAGACGTTTCCATGGCATAACAAAAGAGATTCCTCTCCCTGAGAGAACTGATGAAAGACTATTTCTAGAGGTGGTACACTGACCTAAGTTCCAAGTTTTGTCTCTCTGTGTTGTCAGTGAGAAGGGAAGGAAGTTGTGGGGGAGGGGAAGTGTTTTGAAAGTTTTGGTCTGATTCTTATTATTTTTTTTTCCTCTTGTAGTTAGGTCAATAAAGCTTTCTTTATATCCTTTAAAGTTTGAGCCTGCTTTGCTTTTTCTCTTAATCCTATCTCACAGCAGAAAAAGAGTAAATAATTCTAGTGGGCACTCAGTCTACCACAGATGTTATGCTTTATGTATGCCTGGACTCCCTTTTGTGCCTTCCAGCACATGAAATATGCATTTAATGTTATTGAAGTTAAATAATGTTGCAGTCTATAGGAAGCATCTTTGCTGTTGATCCTGATCTTGGAAAAGGGCATTTATCCTCACCTTCTCCTGTCTGAATTTCGACTGGATTGCTGTATTTCCTTACAAATCTGTCTGTAGTGAGATAATTTACGGTGTGAATATCAGGGTATGTTAGCAAACCAGTTCACTTGTTGGAACTCTTCATTGTTGGGAGGAAAAGTCCCAAAATTTATGATTTGGAGCTAAAAATAATTGCTTGAAGATGGTGAACTTTGCTTTGCTCAGGGCATGTGCTTGATGTGCATGTCAGTACTTGTTGAGAAATGTGATTCACTGAAGACAACCCAATTTGCAGAGTTTCTGGTGCTGGATTTAGGGTATGGTCAGTGCAGACTGGAAGGGGATGTGTTTTTGCCAGCCACGTGCAGGTGGCACTGTTGGCCTGTGGATAACCACAGGCAGCAGTAGGCTTTCTAGCAGTTTCTCAGGCATTTTAAATTTGGGGTATCTGGAGGGCTGGTGCTGTGCAGAGTGGATTGGTGGTGGATCCCAGGATCCACCACTGGAGCTGCTGCAGCAGCTTCCTGCAGGTATTTCCCGGCAGGATGCTGGAGGCACTGCCTCCTTCCAGACCCTCTCACTGTCTCAGTACTGCTCCATTTAGGATGGGAATTTAGCAGGGTAGTGTGTGGCATTCAGTAAAACCACTGGTTTTTACACTTTTATAGAAAGCAAAAAAGCCAGAGGGGGGACTCAGGGAGAAGGGTCCCAGGAAGGATGGAGCATCTCCAAGGAGGGAGAACCTGGGAGGGGAAATGGAGAAGCAGGAAATTGGAGCAGGAGCAAACTGGAGGCAAGGCTGAGGGGCAATACAGCATAGATTTGCGAGAAGGATAAGTGTTTGGAAAATAGCCCAAACCTTTGGAAGCTGTATTTAGCAGAAAAGTAGTTCATTAATCACAGAATGATGATTAGGAATCCTGGAATGGTTTGGGGTTGGCAGGGTCCTTAAAGCCCATGCAGTCCCTGCCATGGCCAGGGACACCTTCCACTGGATCAGGTTGCTCCATCCAGCTTGGCTCGGAACATCTCTGGGGATGGGGTAGCCACAGCCTCTCTGGGTACAATACTGGGCTGTTGCTGGGGCAAGGCATGAACTGAGTGCTCCTTTTCCCTTCAGTGTACAGGACAAGTCTGGAGTGCTGGATTCCGTGTCCATCCCGCGCTTCATCCCCGAGATCACCATTGGCGGCACCGAGTATGACAAGATCTATTACGAGTACCGAGCGGTGAGTGCTGCTGGGGACATGGCCAGGGTGCTCCTCACTGCTGGGGACATGGCCAGGGTGCTCCTCACTGCTGGGGACATGGCCAGGGGATATGGCCAGGGTGCTCCTCACTGCTGGGGACATGGCCAGGGTGCTCCTCACTGCTGGGGACAACCAGGGGACACGGCCAGGGTGCTCCTCACTGCTGGGGACGGCCAGGGGACACGGCCAGGGTGCTCCTCACTGCTGGGACGGCCAGGGGACATGGCCAGGGTGCTCCTCACTGCTGGGGACATGGCCAGGGGACACGGCCAGGGTGCTCCTCGCTGCTGGGGGCACGGCCAGGGGACACGGCCAGGGTGTTCCTCACTGCTGAGGACACCCTGCCTGCCACCCAATTGCTACTGGGAACTTGCATTTTGCCCAAATCCCCACCTTTTTTGAAGTCTAGCTTTCCCCCTCAAGAGGAATAACGAAGCAAATTGTTTGTTTCATAAGCTGATTTTCTTTTTTTTTATCTTTAGATGTGGACTAAAGGATAAATGGTTTTCATTTGTTTCTGTTTCTTGTGTCCTGATGAGTCTGTGACCTCTGAAATCTAAAATAATCCCTTAAGTCAAACAAGAAAATTGGAAACCCATGGTGACTCCTTATCGAATGCTGAGGGGAGGGGGTGTTTTTTTTGAGGAGGAATGAATGTTGCCTCGCTTCCCCAAAGTGCTGTTGCTTTAAATAGAGTGTTTCTGCATGTGGGCACGCATCCAAAGCCTGTTGTGCCCAGTGCTCTCGTACACCTCATGCAGGCTCCCACACAGGGTTTTAATTAGCTCCTGCCTTGCTGCTTCTGGAGACAACAGCTTCCAATGCCCCCGGAGCTCTGCCCTGGTGCTGCTCGGTGGTTCCGTGGCATGGGGTCCTCTCCCCCTGCACAGGGCTTTGCCTAAGGCCTGGGTATTGGAAAAGCTCATTGGAGAAGTTATAGAACTGATGATAATTAATTCTGAGTGGCCAAAGCTACAGGTGAGCCTCTCTTTTCCAGTTGGTTTGAAATCTTTGCCACTGCATCTTACTGTTTTCCAAGCAATCCTGAAGACAAAGGGAGGCATATACAATATAAATTGTTAGAAACCGTGATTTGCATAATTCAAATACTATAATTTTTCTTTTCCTGATAGTATACAATCTCTTACTGAGATTAAAATGTAAGTTACAGATTTATGGACTTGTTTGGAAACTGAACTACCAATGTTTTTTTCCGGAATAGATAGAATATTCCACATAATTTGTTCCTCCTCAGCTGGCTGTGTAGTGGAGAGCCTCCTGAGTTCACACTGTTCTGCATCATTTGAGATGTGACCTTTCCAGCTTGTAAAAGGGGCTAAAGCTAAAGGTTAAAGCAGCAGAAAGCGTCTGAGGTTGTCTGATGGGTTTGAAAACTCCCTGGTCCAGCCGAGAAATTGCTCTCCGAATTTCCTCCTCCTTGCTGTCACATTCTTAAATCCAAAATTTCAAGCTCAGGCTCGGGATTTTTGGAGCTCTTCCCTCCGGGAGCCGCCTGTGCTGTGCAGCACAGATTTGAGCAGGATCTGCAGCATGCCTCATCTCTAGCACACAGCATCCATCTGCACTGCCAGTGCCTTTCTTCCTCAAGATGAGAGGGCTTTTTTTGGGCTGAGATGTCCCTTTGCCGTGGAGCTGGGAATTACTGGGGCTGCCTGACACGCAGCTAGATGTGACCTCGGTGCTGTGTGCTGAGAGCCAGGGGTGAGACTTCTGAAAGCTTTTTTTTCCTCTGGCTGTACACCAGCACATCCCTCTTTGTGCTGGCAGGAAACTGAGAATGTCCTGGCTCATCCAGTAACTGGCTGCCGGGAGAAATTTGTGACTTGATTTGCAGATGTAGCAAAGGGATGCTTAGGAGTAGGAATATGGGTACCTGGGAAGGAGAGCTGTGCTCTTGGATTGTTCTGCTCCATGCCAGTTAGTTGACAGCTGAAGCTGAGCAAAAAAACCATTGCCAAAATATAATCTCCCTTCTGCAGCCTTGTTTGTAGGCCCTGATTCAGGAAAGTGCTGAGGAAAGTGATAATGTCCTTTGGAATCAGGAGGAGTTGCTCGTTTCAGGAAGTATTCTGTTAAATTTAGGCTACATTAATATTCTTTTCCTCCCTTCTGAATGCTTAGATACGTCTAATCCTTCGGTGGTGTGGGGGGCATACAGGGATGCTGCACAATGCAAAAGACGCTGTGTTTTCCTGTTTTCCATCAGCGACTGGAAGGAGAAGCACAAAGCCAGCCCCACCTGCTGTTTTATGTTCTGAGGATTGCATTCTTTGTGCTGAAACTTTGAAGATCTGGGATTTTTTTTTTTTTACCATCCAACTTTGTTTAGCAAATGAAGGACTGAATTTTTTTCTCAGGCAAGGCTCCTGTGCAGAGGTGATCCAGCAAGAGGCCAACCAGCTCAGAGAGCAGATGAGCTTCCAGACACCCAGATTTGGGCTGGGAGGTTGTTGGGTCTGTGAAGAGGTAATCACAGCCCCCTGCCTTGCCCATGTCTGTGCAGGGATAGTCACAGCTGTGCTGCCACTTTGACATTTGAAGATAAAGGGTTTAGGCTCACTTGTAAGTAAAGTTTAGGCTGACTTGTAGGTGAAGGCTTAATTATGGGATAATTACAGAAGTTTAACTTTTCCTTGTGGGAAATGCGTGCTTTTAAAGTCGCTGTAATGATGTTTACCACATAAACACAATGATTTGCGTAGGGGATTTTTTCCCCCTGTAACTACTCATAAATGCTTGATCTCTCCAATAGGCAGCAAACTGCTGTGCTTTTCAGACCTCCTTGCACACAATTCACGCTGCCCTACTAATGGTGGTTTTCAGGGATTTACAAATTCCAGGCAGAAGCTGGGTTTTGTTCAAAATACTCATTAGAAGCAACCAAGAAGGAGGAGGAGGGAACACTCTTCAGAGTTCAAGGTTTTAGTATGTGTGCTTTTCCACAAAATAATGAGGTGGCTGCGTGCAGTTCTGAATACTCAAAACTCACTTTTTTTTAATGTATATCTTCTAAATTTGTTAGAGCTCTTTTTATGTGTGAGGAGGTGGCTTTCTGCAGCCTTCTTATACCATGAAGTCCTCTTGCAGGGTCCAGCAGATCTGCTCAGGCATTCAGAAACTTCTAAGGATGCTTTTCTGGCAAGGGAGAAGCAACCTTTCAGTCAGGTTCTGTAGATCCGAGATAAGCACGTTCGTTCTTCAGGGAAGCAACATTATTTTAGGAACTGTCAGACTAGTAAAGGCTTGACTACCCTTTTTTTTTCTCTCCCCCTTAACAACTGCTCTATCTCTGCCTTTCTTCCAAGTGCACGCAATCCCCAGGGATAAATGCTCCAAACTCGTGTACGCCCTGTGAAGCTGGAGAGCTGGAGCACTTAGGCAGATGTGTTTGCAGTGGAGATGAAAACAAATGGTTCTGTTTAATGGAATCAGTGTACTTAAATAATGTGCTGATGTACTTCACACTCCTGCTGCATCTCCTGGAGTGGGGAAAAATGACTTCTTTGACGTGCGTGTGCTTTTCTGTGTACATAAAAGTGCAGCTGTTTGCTGGAATTCAGAGAATCAAAGAATCACAGAATGCTTTGAATTGAAAGGGACCTTAAAATTCATCTCATTCCCACCCCTGCCATGGACAGGGATACCTTCCACTGTCCCAGGTTGCTCCAAGCCCCAGTGTCCAACCTGGCCTTGGACACTGCCAGGGATCCCAGGGCAGCCACAGCTGCTGTGGGCACCCTGTGGCAGGGCCTCCCCACCCTCACAGGGGAGGATTTCTTCCCAATAACCCTGCCCTCTGGCAGTGTGAGGCAATTCCTCCTTGTCCTGCGCCATGGAAAGGTAAGAGAAGGCTCTTATTTTTTTTCCCTCCCTGCTTTCCTTGGTGGAAGACTGCTTTTGGAATATAGGGATGCTGAGCATGAGGCAGGGAAAGCTCGAGCAGATCAAAGTCCTGGCTACTGCTCTGAGGTGCAATCCAGCTTGTTACACAGCAGCTGCACAGCTCGGCTGCCTTGCCATACTTCATCTTTGTACCCTGCTCCTCATCCTCCTCCCTCCTGCCCTGGGGCCTGGGAATGTATGGCTGGCAGGGCCCTGTGCAGCAGCTAGCGGAGGAGAGGGAACAGGGTGGAGGGGAAAGGAATCCCACACTCTTTTCCCAGGCTTTTCATCACTTCTTTCCATAAGGATGCAGCCTTAGGAGGGGAAATCCTCCAATGTCTGCTGTGCCTCCAGGTTTGAGGTGGTTACAGGGCAGTAGCTTTGAGTGGTGGAAGGTGAGCCTGCAGCTCTGTCACACAACCCAATACAGAGTGCTGGAAGAGCTTGTGTGTGCCATGGGAAATCACAGCCAGCCCCAAAGGGAGGATATTTAAGGAAGGCTCCAGGTTTGAGGTGGCCCAAGAGCCCTTGGCAGCTGTGGGGCTGAAGGTGGCTGCTGCCAAGCAGAGGGTTAGCAGGGCACTTAGCTCCCCATCTCTGCTCAAGAGTGCCGGAAACTCCTCACATAAAATCTCCTAAAAGAGCTACAAAAGGAATACTTGAGCTTTCAGAAAGCCAGAGTCTGGATCAACAACAGGATCACCTCTTGCCTTTGCAGGAGCAAGGAGCTTAGGATATCTTTCCTTCTCCATGTTTGTGATCGTTGCCATAGCTGCTGTCTTTGATAGAACCTTCTGTTTTCTCTCTCCTGCCATTTTTTTCTTGGCTTGCTGAAGCTTTCATTCTTTTTAGGATCAAGTTCTCCTTTCCTAATTCTGTTTTAAAGGAGATGTTTGACAGCTGTAATGCCCAGTCCTGTCTGCTGTTGAATCCAAGAAGGAATGAAAGCAGACACACAATAAAGTAGAAAAGGCTTCATTTAATGGTTTTGGGTTTTTTCTCTTTTATCACTGCAAATGTATTTTTAGCTCTTTCTAAAGAAACAAGATGTTGCCTGGCTAGGTATCAGTAAGACCAGAAGAACCTGAGGAATAACAAAAACCTGGGAATGGCATAGTTGTTGCTCAAGGATACCTGGATCTGTTCCTTTTCACACCTTCCTGCTTCTCCTCTGCTCTCGTCAATCCTCTCCATATGGGGAGAGTGTGAGAACAGCCCCTCTTTAGGAACAGGCAGCTTCTCCCCCCTGGTCCCCCTGAAAAGTATCATGGGCAGTTAGCAGGGATAGCTATCCTAGAAATAATAGGGAAGAAGCCTGACAGACCTTGGAACTGTCTCAAATCTTGGGTTTGGTGGTTGTGCCTGTTTGATTTTAAGTGATGGCCCTTACTGTCCCAGGCACGGGGTATCTGTAAATCAAAAAGACAATCAAATCTCGCTGGCATTAAAGTAATCCATTTTCAACTTGGTAGTCTGTCCCTGTGAAAGGAAACACTTTATGTGTGAGCACATCCCCCTTTCCCAAACCTCTCTCAATCCTGTACCTGTGGAGGGATGTGATCCCCAGGGTTGGTCTCTGTTAAATTAAAATGAATTGGAATATAATTTAATAGAGGGGTAACATCTTCATGGATCTTATGCTGTGAAGTAGTGTCAGTTTGGGGTGTTTAACTGTGCTGTGTGGCTTGGATTAGTTCCTTGGCTTTTCCCGGCACTCTCTAGTGGATGGCTGATCCTCTTACGGGCATTTCTCTTTCCAAAGGATTTTTATTGTGTGTTTTTCTAATGAATGAGTGAAGGGCAGGACAGCAATCTTTGAACAGTTCCAGCAAACTGGAATTATTTTAGCCTCAATTCAGTGAAGCTGTTGGGTGCTCTCGTTTTTTGGGCTTTGATGGATGTTAACAGCAGTGAGGATTTTATTTGAGTGAGGGATGGCAGGAGTGAGGCTGTAACAAACATCTGTGTGCGAGGCCTTTGGGAACCAAGCCGTGCATACCTCAGATGTGTGTCTGGGGAGGAAATCGCTCCTTTTCCTTGTTTTAGCTGCTGCTCTGGAGGTTGGAGAAGATCATTGACTCCAGCTTAAACCCAGCAGTGCCAAGGCCACCACCAGCCCATGTCCCCAGGTGCCACATCCACATGGCTTTGAAATGCCTCCAGGGATGGGAACTCCTGGGTGCCAAGGATGGAAGCCCTTTCCATGGAGAATGTTTTCCCTAATACCCAATTTTAAGGTCCCCTGATGGATCTTGAGGCTGTTTCCTCTTGTCACTTGGGAGGAGAGACTGACCCCACCTGGCTACAGCCTCTTTTTGTGTAGCTGTAGAGAGGAACTGAAGGAGGAATAATAAGAAACAGGCAGGAACCGAACCCTCCCAGGATCTGCAGCTCTGTGTTCCTGGATTCTCTCAGATTTTAGCTGTGTGCTCACAACACTGCCAACCCTTTGGAAGTGAGGATTTCTCCTGTAAGAAGCAGTCCTCTGCTTTCAGCAGTGATGGAAGGGGCTATTATTATGGCTGTTCTAAACAGCCACAGAAGGATGAGATCGGGATGTTGATGAATGAGCCCAAGCTCACAGAGTAATGACTCTGCTTTTAAGTGCTCTTTGATCAGTGCTGCTCCAAACAGGCTATTTATAGAGCTCCTGGAGCTGTGGAGCCCAGCCATCAGCACAGAGCAGTGCAGGAAGAGAAGGCAAAAATGGTGATTCTGTTTGTTCCCCAAAGGCTGGGAAACAAGGCAGGCTCCTCAACAACCTTTCCAGGTGGTTAGAGCTCTCCAGAGCTCTAGCTGCACGTGCCTGGTGTGGAATGATCCGGAGCAAGCAGCTGGCTGGAGCTGCTTGTTGCTCCTCCACAGCCTCTGCCACTTTATAGGGCTTTTCATCATGTTTATAGTTTTGACAGCACTTCTGTGGCAGGTTCTTAATTTAACTGATGAGACGGTCTTGTTTTCGTCCCTTTTCCTAATGCTCTTTCAAAGTTGAGCAGGTTGATGCCTTTGAGCTGGCTCTACCTTAGGGTACAGCTCATTTCAGGATTTTATCCCATCCCTCTGTAAATAATCCTCGCTGCCAACTTTTGGGTTCTGTGCAATGTAATGCAGCAGGCCAAGGCTTCATTCTCACTCAATTTCCATGGAGTGGAAAAATCTGTTCCTTGGTGACCTGGCAGGAGGTCAGCCTTGCCTCCTGCTGCAGAGATGTTGGGGACCTCTTGGGGCTGCCTGGTGGGATCTCTGTAATCATAAAACTGTGCAATGGGTTGGGTTGGAAGGGACCTTAAAGCTCATCTCAGCCCCCCTGCCTTGGGGCAGGGGCACCTTCCACTATCCACTATCCCAGGGTGCTCCAACCTGGCCTGGGGCACTTCTTGGGAACTTGTACTGCAAGAGCAGGTGAATATTCAGTCCCTCTCTGTTGTCTCAGGTGCTGGCAAGTCCCATAGAGCTTTTACCTATCTCCTCTCCATCAGCTCTTGCACCAGGCTGCTCAGCCTAGACAAACCCAGCAGCCTCAGGGCTGGTCCCTGATTCCCATCCCTGCCCTTGTGCAGCCCGGGAATTTCAGCTGGGTGCACTTTGGTGCACCAGCCTAACCAGAACCAGCACATCCTACCCCTTGCACTGTATCCCCACATCTTCCCTGGTGCTCCTACCACTCATCTCTGCAGAATCCTACCCTGTTCCAAAGTGTGCATCTCCTTCACTGCAGTCACAGCTGGAAAATGTGGGATTTGAAGAGCACAGTCTGGGGAAGTGGTCTGTGTCACTTGTGCAGCTCGTGCACAGAACATCAATTCTTATCCTCCTGCTTCCTAGGTAATATGGGACTTGTTTACTCTGCTTCCCTCTTCCCCCTTTTTTTTTGGCTATTTTGAAAGCTTAGCTGTAACAAATCCCCAGACTCTCCTGCCTTTGCCAAGGCTCACTGTGAATGATGGAGTTATGGATGATATACTTATTGTAATGCTTGCTTTGATGTCTTGCATGTCTTTAACCGAAGACACCCAGGGAATTTGTCTTGGACAATGAATTTTAATTCTGTTGGGGTTGATACTGTAGCTTTTTAAAGAGGGCACATGTACCCAGAAACAAAACTGTAAACCACTGTATTTTCCCAGAGATCTCCTGTTGCTTTAATAATCTACTTATCTGGGAATCTCTTCAAGTATCAAAGGGCCAATTATGTGGTGCCTGGAGAGGACCAGGGAGAGCTGTTTTTCTGTCACAGGCTGCTCACAGCAGGTCTCATGTCCTCCCTGGCTCAGTGCTGGAAATCTGTGGGGCAGAGATAGTAATCATTTATTTTCATCTCCCATCTCCTCTTTGCTCAGTGGGGGGAACGCTCAACAGGACTGTGTGGTTTCTGCTGATGTTTAGACAAGACATTAATTGAAAAAGCTCAGAAAAACTGATCACAAATGGTTTGTGACAAGGCAGGGTGGGGAGTGCCTGGTGGAGGAGGTCAGGTCTTCTGTCAGCTTGATTTTTAGGGAAAGAAGTGTCTTGTTTTTTGACATTTAAGTGAATATAAACACAACGCCCCTTGCTCAAAACAACAGGCTTCATATTTTATTAAATAGCTCATTTTTGCGGCCTGAGTACAGATTTTATCAAGACTGCATCTTGCTTCTCTCTGCAGGGGCAGCTCTCCCCAACAGGATCCTCTTACATGTTTTTTTGGAAAGGAAGAATCCTCAGGACAAGTCTGGGGTCTTGTGTGAAACCAATGTTTGTGTGGAGACAGAGCAGATGATCTGTGCTTAATTATTTGGAGAGGCTGCCAGGAGATATCTTATTTTTAAATGAAGAGTTTTATTACAGCATCTTTGCTGGCTTCAGCCTTTCTCACCAAATTCATCGGCTTTTTTTCTGGTGCTTTGCTTCTTGGGTCCAGTTTTGGAGCTCAAAGCTGTTCTGTTCCATTTCTTTTTCATTCCTGGAGGAAGGAATGGATGTCCTGGAGATGGATTCTGCTTTTGGAACCAGGATCTCACCATCTCTGGCATTCCAGGTTGTGGTCAGTACCTTCCAAAGGGTGCAGCTTCAGCACTGAGACTCACAGGCTGCTGCTTAGGTCCCAGGGTACCCTTGGACCTTGGAATTTGGGTAAAGGCTTCAAAAATCTTTGGGTTTTTCCATCACAAAGTGGTTCCTGGCTTTGCTGATGAAGGCAGGCAGATACTGCTTTTGCTTTAATGAAGTTAAGTTCAGCTCTTGAAGGCTAAATCTGCAGTTTCATTTGAACAGTTTAATTTAATGTGGTAATTAACTCAGTATCTCATGCATGAAGTATTTCATATGTTTCATAGTGTGTGTGTGCCTGTTTTGGAAGGAGATTCAGTTCCTCTCCTCCATGATACATTTAGGGGAGCCCTCTCACTCAGGCTGGGAGGAGCTGGATGAATCCAGGTGGAATGTGATGCTGAGATCATTGGCTTCGTTTTCATACATACATCATGGCACAGTGGTTTTTGCAGTCCCTTCTTCAGCTGCACAGCTCAGTCTTTTCCAAGGGACTGATTTTTCTGTAAGTTTTATCATTACAATGTAAAAACAGTATTTCATGTTCTACAGATACCGTGAGGCACTTTAGAACTTTGTGGGGAGCGACCAGAGTTCTGACTGAGCTTTCTGCTTTCTTTAGCTCCCTGGGCGCAAGTACAAGCCGGGCTACAATGCTGATGTTGGAGACAAGTGGATCTGGCTGAAATGAAATCGTTCCTGCTGGAGCCCTGGCCAGGATGGACCACAGGACCTGAGGGAAGAGGAGCCACGTTCATGGCACCTGCTTCACATCACTGGTGTGGCACCAAGGAAACACTGCTTAAATCATCTCCCGTCCCCAGCAGAAGGGAGTAGACTCCAGAAGGAAAACCACTTTATTCTGGTTTGTTTTTCCCTGAGGAACTCAGGGATGTTGGGTAGTCAGTGTGGGATGATAGCCAAGTGAGCTGGGGCAGGCGCAGAATCAGAGCTGAACTTTCTCTTCCTCAAGACTGTGGCACATTATTATCCAGGATTATTGTTGTTCTGCTGATTCAAGAGAAATTAAACCTGTACCCTCCTGGCTCTCACAAAGTTAATTTCTTGCTCTGCCATGCGTGGTGTTTTATGAGGTTCATTAGAAGCAACACTGTGTTCTGAAAGGCACTGACTGGACCTCAGCAAAGCATAAGAAGTTCATTGAGAGATGGGAATAAGTGATCTCAACTCATACAGCAAAAAATTCTGCTTAAAGTTATAAAAAATAGTCAAAATAATTGCCAGCAGTTGTGCTCACAGCTTCTTGCTTTGATTCCACTATAGAGCCAAATGTTTGTTTGGTATAAAAGACAAGTGTAATTATTATTTTTACAAGTCCCTGTAAGTCTAAGTTGGAGGGTTTTTTTTAAAGAAATGATTCATTTGGTATTAGTCACAGAAATGAGGTACCTTGGCATTGGTTCAAGCACCACTGTCCAGATTTAGGCTGTAGTTAATTTTGCATTTCCAGCACAGGGCTCGCTGCTTCAGTCACTGAGGAGAAGTGCTGCCAGGCATTCCAGAATTTAGGGCAGTGCCTTGGAGTTTAGCAGCCAAGTATTGCTTCTGCCCCTTCCCGTATCAAAACTAGTATGAAAATGATCTCATAACGAGAGCTTTGGGGGCCTGGTGAGATGCTGGATGAAGGAGCACTGGGACAAAGATGTGGCTCTTTTTGCTGATCCTGTAGCTCTTTGTTTCTGTGTTTTATGCCTCATCCATGTGTCCTCTGGGAAGGGATGCCTAAATCCCTCAGGAGTTCCCAGCCAGTGCAGTGACATCCTGAGCAGTGTGAGCCTCTCTCCACCTGCCCAGAGCACCATGTCCCAGCTCTGAGGGGTGTGGGGATGAAAGGAACGCCTGCTGTGGCTTTAGGATCCCCCTGGAGAGGGCAGCTCTGTTTGTACGTGTGTTGTCCATCCCAGTGTTGCCGACTTCTCTGAGTGCTGGAATTCACTTGGCAGTGTGTGCGGCCCGATGGCAGATCTGGGAGAGGTGCTTTGTGCTGTGGGTGCAGCTGGGGAAGCTGCTGTGGGACACTGTGGGGCTCACTGGCATGCAGAGCAGATTTAGGAGCTTTCCTGACCCACTCTAGCAGCATGGAGGGCTGAGCTTTGGATATCAAAGACTTTAATGCCAGTCAGGAAAAGCAGTGCTGGTGAGTGCAGTGGTATGACAACATGCATCTCAAACACGCTTTTTAAAAAAAAATTTATTCAGGCTTTAACTCTGCTTTAAAACTGTTTATAAGCTAAATCTGTGAAGGAAATAACTTTCTCTCCCATTGCTGTGGGAAGGAGCGCTAGCTGTGTTTTTCTCTTCCCTCCTTCCCACTCCAACACCTCAAAAAAATTCTCTTAGCAAACCAGCTGTAAAGATTTGGGTTTTGGAGGCTATGCTGTGCCAGTTGGATGAATCTGTCTCCTGTTCTTACTTAGACTGGGGAAGATAACACAGCTTAAGTCCTCTGAATGCTACTGTGTAGGTGCCTGTGTGAAACCATCTGCAGTCTGTCCTCATATCCCAAATTCCCATTGCCTGGGGTTTGCCTCTTGCCTGTCCTGTCCTGTGCTTGGCTCTGCCTGCTTCCCGGGGCAGATTCCCTGGGGAAGGTCACATTTATGGGCAAAACCACCAGCTTTCCCTGTGGTCACTCCAGCTCAGCAACCACCTCTCCCTTGGCTTCACTTTGCACAGGAGGGGAGAAAGGAGGTGAGTGACTGGTGCTTGTCTGTGCTATCCCAGTATGTCCATTAATATCTTCCCCCTCAGCTGGGGCAGGCTGGGACCATCCAGGCTGTGGAGATACCTGTGTGTGGCTGAGCTTCTCCGTGAGGAGTTGGCTCCTCAGCAGTGACATCAAACCCAGGGCTGCAGTTACGAGATAAAGCAAGTTTCTTCTTTCTCCTTCACAGTGAAACTTTGATGTTTTAATTACAGAACCACAGAAGGGGATTGGGCTGGAAGGGACATTAAATCTCATCCTGTCCCACCCCCTGCCATGGGCAGGGACACCTTCCCCTAGCCCAGGTTGCTACAAACTCTGTCCAACCTGGCCTGGAACACTTCCAGGGCTGTGGCAGCCACAGCTCCTCCTGGACAACACGATAGCAGTGAGGTTTCAATATTATCTGTGCTGCCTCAGTTCTGCTGTGCCCCCACCACAGACAGAGGTTGGAATGAATCCCTTCTGTGGAAGAGCCTGCTGAGCAAGTGGAATTTAGGTGCACAACAAAGCCCAGCTGGCTTCCAGTGCTGTTCACAAAAGCAAAATCAATCAGTTGTGTGGAAGTGAGTGGAAGCAACCAAAGCAGAGGGGGAAGTAGGATGGCACAATGTCTTGCCCATCCTTATGGGTTGCTTTCCAGAAATGTGCCTGCACAGGTTTGGTGTGAGCTGAGAGGTTATGGAGAACCCCAGAAGCCACCTGTGTTCAGGGAGGTATTGGAGCAAAAGGAGGTCTGTAGATCAAGGAAAAGGATGGACTCTCCTCCTTGGGGTGGCCTTCTGTTGGCTTGCATTTGATGTGAGGGTGACAGGAGAGGACATCAGGAGAGAGGTGAGCCCCTGGTGCAGGCTTCCTAGAGCCGCAGTGGCTGCCCCTGGATCCCTGGCAGTGTCCAAGGCCAGGTTGGACAGGGCTTGGAGCAGCCTGGGACCGTGGAAGGTGTCCCTGCCCATGGCAGGTGCATTGGAGCAGAGCTTTAAGGCGCCTCCCAGCTCAAACCATTCCATGATTGTGCGATAGTGGCCAAAGCTCCTTGGGAATGCCTGGCCCTGGGAGCTCCCATCCATGTTGGTCAACACTGATCCCATCTGATGACATCACTCCCTGTGATCCTGCTGAGCTCTTACACCTGGCACCGTGGGTGGCAGGATGCCATAAAACTTTTTCTGGTTACCAGCTTAAAGGTTTCTGCCAAACACTCATTCCCAGCGAGACCAAGCCCGGCGCGTTGCCTCCCGGTGCCGTGTAATTCCTCCACAGGTGCTGGAGCCCAGCCTGGCTGCTGCTATCTGATGGGACCACTCCTGCTGTGCTCTCCGCCCTCCCAAGCAAAAACTGCAGCTACGAATGAGACTTCAATTTTCCGTGCCTGAAAAAGCTTTGGCTCAATTAGCTCAGTGCTCAGCATCTTCAAAGGCAGCCGGCATTGGAATTCGCAACAGGCGCTGCAGTTCCCTCCGGGAGAGGCGAGCACTGCTCCTCATTCCTCCACCTGCTCCTGGAGCAGGGAGCATGGCTGGGAATCAGCTTTTGGGGCAACGTTACAGTGCCAGGGTGGCACAGCAGTGCCCCTCTGCAGACTAGGAAATGGGATTTATCCAGCTGCTGATATACAGAGGGTGGCTGCTCCATACATTGCTGCTCACTGCAGAAGCAGTTTTCCTTTTTGGGAGCCAACTGCTTCGATATAAAGGTCCCAGGAGAGTTTCTGGTGTATAAAAGGAGTTGATGCATGCAAAAAAAAAAAAGCACAAAATGATGCTAAGATACAGCAGGCATGACCTATTCAGCCCTGGCAAGGTCCACAGCAGCTCCCAGGACGTTCCCTTCACCTCTGGGTCTTTGGGAGACAAATTTGATTGGTTTTATGTCACAGAAGGTGAGGGTGTCAGGAACTGGGCTGAGATTTACCATAAGGACACAGACTCCATTTGCTGCTGTTTGGGTTTTGGCTTCTCTGCTTACAGGAGAGATTCAAGGCTGAAGGAGAGAGGAACTTGATTAAATCTATTTTCACCTTTGTCTTCGGATATGGATAAAAATCAGGCTCCTATTGCCTTCAGTGGGCAGCTGAAGCAGTTCTGAAAGTTAAGCTGGCATGGGCAGGGACTGTACCCTCAGTGAGGAAGGGAAACGAAAGCCACCACAGGCTCTGAGGAGTCTCCAATCCCCTCTGACTTCTCCCTGAGGTGTTTGTTGTGAGCCAAGAGAGCTCTGCAGGGAGATGAGGGTCTCGGGAGTGAGGCATCAAAGCTGCTGCTCTGATTGCTGCTCCCTGGTCACAGGCTGGCTTGTGCTGGGTTGTGAGCTGGTGCTCCAGGCAGGAGCAGGGATGTGGGCAGACCCTCCTGGCAGTACATTTGTGGCTTTGTCAGTGCAATAATTCAGGAGATGGGGCTCTTGCTGCTCCCAGCCAGCAGTCCCCTGCTGTCCCAGGGAAGGTGTTGCTCTCCAGACAGTGATGGAGAGGAGCAGGGTGGAAGGCTGTGTTCAGTCCTGTGGGCTTGGCACAGTGCATCAGTCCCCGTGCTTTCCTGGCACAACCACAACCCGTTTCTCCTGTCTACGCTGATTTCCATCCCTCATCCATCTCTGGAGTCCCTGTGGAGCCGGTTGTCCCTTTGGTGTGTGCCTACATGGAGCATTTTGGCAAGAAGGCAACTTGAGCTGGACAACATCCACTTCCTCCAGGAGCCTAATGTTCAACGGGCTCCACTGGCAGGAGCTCCTGTGAGCTGTGGGAGGCAGTGAGGGGAAAATGACTTTGAGACCCAATAAAGCCTTTTCCTGCCCAAACAGATGTGGGTGGTGATACTGTTGGGTCACGAGCGGGTGCCTGGTTCCCTGGCACGGCTCCAAGCACACAAACCCCTCTCTCATCCTGTCTGGCCCCTCTGGTTTGTGCCCCAGCGTTGCTTTGTGTCCCAGAGCCGGGGGTGGGTCAGCCCTGCCGGTGCAGGGAGCCTGAGGCACCTGCAGAGCCTCCAGGGTCCCGGTCTCGCTGGTTTCCAGCGGGATGCCTGAGCTTTCCCAGCACATCCCATTAGGTGGCAATGCAGCCTGCTACTCTGAGCGGCCCCGCAGGAGGACCGTACTGAGAAACGGGCTGCAGCCTCTGAGGGGTGGGCTGGGGTAGCTGAGGCTCTTCAGTGTGTGCAAAGGCCTCTCGGATCTGTGCTTTTAACTCTATTTTGGCTGCTGACACTAAGAAAAACTGGGATTTCCGTCCTTCTGGCTTTGAGGTGCTCTGTCTCGTGTAGTGGTGGCTGTGGCTATGCTTGGGCCAGCTCTGTCCCTTGCCTGGGCTACGCAGGTTCTGTTTCTAAATGCTTTGTCCACCCTGTGTTCCTTGTTGCTTTATTCTGTGTCATTTCCAAGCAGGAGACAGCACCCAAGTGGCACCAGGGCAAGAGACTCTTGGCATTGTCTCTGGGGTGACCAGCGAGCAGGACGACCCCTGCTCACCTGGCTGCCTGACAGAGCCAGTCCGAGCTCCAGGCGGGACAAGGCTGCTGCTCTCCATGCTCCCAGCAGCCTTTCCCAGGCCTGCAGAGGATGCAGACACCTGCACTGCCCTTGGCCACGGCGCTCCAGCTCTTGCTCAAGAGCGGCCAGGTGAGTCAGGAGCTCACCTGGACAGTGCTGGCCTGCAGCCAGGGGCTTTCCGGGCTGACCGCGGGGCCAGGCAGCAGCATGGCCCAGGGAGCACCAGGGGAGTGCCCTGTGCCTGGGGGGAGAACAGGGAGCTGAGCGTAGAGCACGGGGCGAGGCTGGAGGCTCAGTGCATGCCCTGGCGTGGATATGGGATGCAGTGAACTGCACTGCACCAGATGGGAGCCCCCAGGTGCAGCCCTGTGCTCCGTCCCCCCTTCTCCTGAGCTCTGGAGGGTCATCATCCCATCGTTTGCCTCTCCCTGGTTTAACTGGGATGTTACCTGGAGATGAGAGAGCGCTCAGGCCCGGATGTCGGAACGGAGCAGTGTTCTACGGCAGCCCAGCCAAGGGGAATGTAGCAATATTAAAGTGTGATGTTTCATTGCTCTGTAATTAACTTCAGCTGCTTTCAAGCTGCAACAAATTACCCTCAAAGCCCGTTTTTGTACCAAAGAGAACTTTGAACTGCGTTCGCAGCCCTTGTGCCTGGGAGGGAGCAGGGAGGCCGCTCCTGCTGTCTTGTGGCTGCAGCTCCGTGTGTGGTTTGGGACCAGCCCCGGGCCGGCTGTGCCGGGCTGCCGTGTCAACACAGGCAGGAGTGCTGGGGCTGGCATCAGCCCTGCCAGGGACAGCCCCGGGCATGGGAAACTACCGCGGCATCCCGGGAGAGCCTCTGGCTCCACCCGGAGAATCTTCTCTGCTGGGATGGATCCTAGTGCACACAAGGCTTTAGATGCATGCTGCCGTCACAAGATCTTCCCAAAATACCGTGGGCAAGTTAATCCAGGGCCTGAGATTTCAGCCAGCTTCATGGAGAGAAAATTCAGCTCAGCTGCTACAAGGCAGCAGCCTCCTTCAGCAAAGACCTGATTGTCTGATTATTTTGGGAGTCACTGCCGCCCCTGAGTGGCTCAAAACTCAGCTCTGCATTTCCCAGCAGCACCCCTCCTGCTCCAGCTCCCCAAATTCCTTGGGGAATATGCTTGTTTGTGTTTACTTTCCATCTCCCATTTCCAGGAGCACCCATGGAGGTGGACCTGTGCAGCCCAGGCCTGGGAAGGTGACACAGGCTCCTACCACACATGGTCTTGGCTGCTGCCAGATTTCCAGGCAGAGACTCTGCCTGGCCTGATGGTGCCAAGCCCTTCCCATCCTGCTCTGGAAGAGCAGAACTCCGGCAGCTTTCTCTGGGTTGCCTCAAGCAGGGGCAGCTTAATTCCCTTTGATGAATTCATGAGCTCATGAAGCCAGAGGAAGATGGGAAGCATTCCACGGGAGCCAAGGAGCTGCAGCTCCACTGCTGTATCTGCCAAGATCGGAGGTCTCAGAATGCTCCCGTGCCCTGGAGAAGGACGAAGGAACTGTGGCTGCTCTGGACTTCTCTGCTCACCCATCGTGCCCCCAGAGGTGGTGGTCAGAGGAGTTTGAAGAACTGATCAGTTTCTGTAAATTATGATGGTGAGAGGGAATGTGAGTCCTTGCTCTGGATGTGTTAAAGCATGAGGAGCAGACAGACTTTCAGCCGAAATCTCCAGGGAGAAAACCACTGGCCCAGACCCTACTGTGGCACCCTGGGATGCCTCAGTCCCAGCCTGGGTCCCCAGCAGCCCTGTTACACCTGTACCCTGTGGGTACCACCTGCAGCAGGGTTCCAACTCCTGGATGTGGCATGGGAGGGGTCACAAGGAGCTTTATCCATGGATGAGCCTTAAAAAAAGGATGGAAGCTTTCACCTCTGTTTCCAGTGAGGGGTCACAAGGAGCTTTATCCATGGATGAGCCTTAAAAAAGAGGATGGAAGCTTTCACCTCTGTTTCCAGTGATGCCCATGGAGCCCAGCCTTGTGCCCTGCTGGGGCTGCAGGAGGAGATGTGTGAAGCATGACACATGGCCAAGCTTTAATTACCCTTAA
Source organism: Cyanoderma ruficeps (assembly GCA_008694505.1). NCBI lineage: Eukaryota > Metazoa > Chordata > Aves > Passeriformes > Timaliidae > Cyanoderma > Cyanoderma ruficeps. Next base: position 832,065 of record VZDJ01000021.1, on the reverse strand, counting down.
TTACCCAGACCCATCCACCGGGGTCCAAGTCTGGGCCAGGTGCATCCCACTGCTACGTGGGAACAGGGAGACCTGGCCCAGCCATGATGGAGCTGCCCTTCTTGGGAAAGCCATTTGGTTTGGATTCCCCTGGGATGGCTGCAGCACCAGCCTTATCACCTTCAGCTGGGCCAAGTGGAGTAGGTTAATGATTAGATTTATCATAAAGCAATCTAATGAGCAGCAGTAGAACCAAGTGCTTTCCATTCAATCACGCACGTCCAAATCTTAATAGGAGCTGACAGCCTGGCCCTGGGACCATGCTCTGGCCAAAGGAAATCAGCCTAATAGTTCCCTGGAGAGAGCAGCCATGGCTTTAAAGTGTCTTCTCAAAGCATTTATCTGACCAGCTTAAAAAAACCAAAACACCAAAAAACCTGAGCTGCAGAGTTGGGTTATCACTCTCTTCCCCATCTCTGCTGCTCAAAAAGCCTCACTCAACTTGGGAATGTGCTGGAATGGCTCAATCCAGCAAGGAAAGCTCCAGCAGCATCCCAAATCCTTCCCAGGCTGTGCTCTCACATGTGCATCAGTGGTACCCAAGGGGAGAATTATCATGCTGTGAGAGCTAATAGGGAGCTTTCAATAACTGAAGGTGTTTGGAGGCTTTTGTTGGCATATTTGCTTTTGGAGGTAATGTTATACTGTAGCAGCTCTTCCTCTGCTCTGAACCTTTCCCTCCCTCTGCAGTTTAGAAGGGAAGCATCATGCTTTACTCCAAATTCCCAGGGCAAGTCTCTGTGCACAGAGAAACTATGGAATCTTCATCCCTGAATGTGTCCAGGGCAGGCTGGAGAGGACTTGGAGCACCTGGGACAGTGGAGGGTGTTCCTGCTCATCAGAGAGGGTGGGATAAGGTGAGTTTTAAGGTCCCTTCCAACCCAACCCATATTCCATGATTCCACAGTCTGAGCAGTGGATGCAGCTCCTTGCACTGCAGGTGCAGAGATGAAGAGGAGGGTCAATCCAGGGGTAAGGAAAATCTCCCAGGAGTGGCTGGAAGGACAGAATCCTTGTGGCGAGAGGGCTGTTTGCCACTGTGCCTAGAAAAGGGGTTTCATTGGCTCAGCAGCTGGGGCCAGGAACCTCAGGGAAAGCTGCAGGGTGTCCTGCTACCTTCATCCAGGCTGCTCCCAAGGACCCATTCCCAGGTATTCTGTCCTTGGGAATTCTTCTCCGGCGTGGTCCTTCAATAGCCTGAGTGATTCCTGCTGCTCTCACTCACTGAGTTTTCCCCATCTTTAACATCATTTATTTTTTGGTTTGAACAATAGGAATACCCAGGGCTGGCTCAGCAGTTGCTTGATCCCACAAGTCTCTGCCCTTGGCCCCATCATATGACATGGACTTCCTCGAGGCAAATTGTGTGAAAAGATGCTTTTTTCTTGTTCATCACTTCTGGATTTACTGTCCCTTCATTCCCTCTGAATGGCCTGTTGTTTGTTTGCAGAGCCTGAATACAAGCTCTGTATGCTCTGGAACCAGCATGGCCCCATCCACTGGGCACCAGAGGACCCCAAGGAGGCTTTTCCCTCAGTGTGCTGATTTTCAGAGCAGCCCTCCAAGGCAGGAGCATTGTTCTGGCTTTGTGTGACACTCGTCCTCCAGGAGATGGCCCAAAAGGAAGGTGGGGATGGGAGCAGGGTGGGAAGCCAGCCAGCTTCAGTGGGAAGAGCTCTGAACCCCTGTTTGTGCTGCTGGAGCAGTGGCCCTGTCCATCTTCTGCCCTTGCCTCGGTGCAAGTGCTGTGGAAGTGCCTGGGAACCCCTGGCAGAGCAGGGTCTGGGAATGGCGGGGCTGGAATCCTGCTCATTCCCTCCTCAGCCCTTCCCGGGGCTGCTGTCTGCCCTTTGCTTTTCTTCATGTTCGATCTGTTCCCCACCCCTGGAGTTCTCTGAAGGAGCAGAAGGTGCTTCCAGGTTTGGAGGTGTTCCTCACCTCTGTGAAAACAAAAAGGGCTGATTTGTTCCCTAACTTCTTGTCCATGGGAGCCGCAAAGTTTTGCCTGTGTGGGAATTTTGCTCTGTTTGATCGAGTGCTCCCTGCCTCAGCTTCAAAGCTCTCTTTGGTTTTCCACTCCCTTTTATGTCCCATCTCTTGAAATTCCAGTCCTGCTGCATGAAGGCACAAACCCAGGACGGCTGAAGGCTTCCAAATGCAATTATTTTCCAAAGCATTTCAATAAATTAGCAGCTCGTTCCTTTGCCAGACAGCACTTCCCTTCCCATTGACCCGCGTCTGTGCAGCCTGCGGACCTTTCTCCTCTGGGATATCAGCTCAGGAGGATGCAGCCAGGCACTCTCAGCTGTGATTCAGACCTGGGCTGGGACTCCGGAGAGGTTGGCACAAGCATCTGCAGATATATATATATATATATATTTTAATAGCCTTTTATTTATGAAGCTACTTTGGAGTCTGATTCCCCTGCTTTGTTCGATATTTATTGGTGCTTCACCCACCTTGAACTGGGAGCACTTTGATAAATGGATTTGCCTTTCCTGGAACCGTGTCCCAACATCAGTTCATCAGCATGCTCAGCCAAGTGCCAGCTCCTGTAAATCAAGGATGGTGAGGAGAAAAAACCCTGAGCAGGGCAGGATGGCAATCCAAGCCCCAGCTCCTCAGTTCCACAGGGATATTCAGTGCTTGGATAAAGGATTGCTTCAAGTGACTGAGCTTTATGTTTAGTTCAGGAAGGAATTTCTTCCCATTATCTCATCTAACCCTGCCCTCTGGCAGTGGGAAGCCATCCCCCCTTGTCCTGTCACTCCATGCCCCGTCCAAAGTCCCTCTCCAGCTCTCCTGGAGCCCCTTTAGGTCTCTCTTTCCTGTCCTATCACACCACAGGCTAAAAGGAGTTGGGTGCACAAAAGACAATGTCAGTGTAGGAATGAGCCTAGAAATACCAGCTAAAGGTGAGCTGCTGTCATTGCGTGATGAACCCCCCAGGCTGGGACCAAGCTGGGATTTTCCCTGAAAATGCTTCTCTGTGGTATGGAGAGGTGGCATTTAGCGAAGGCAGTTGTTTTGGGATCTGTATTGAATGTCTGGATGTTGCTATGGAGAAGCTGGATGGAGGCCACCAGGAGAAAAGGAGGCTCAGGGGGGACCTCGTGGCTCTGCACAACTCCCTGACAGGAGGGGACAGCCGAGGGATGGGGGGGGGCGTGGAGGGTGGTGTCAGGCTCTGCTCCCAGGGAACAGGGACAGGATGAGAGGGAATGGCCTCAGGCTGGGCCAGGGAAGGTTTAGATTGGAAATTAGGGAAAAATTCCTTCAACAAAAGGCTGGTCAGGCATTTGACCAGGTGGCCCAGGGCAGCGGTGGAGTCCCCATCCTTGGAAGTGTTTGAAAGATATGTAGCTGTGGCACTTGGGGACACGGTTTAGTGGTGGCCTTGGCGGTCCTGGGGTTGGGCTCAAGGATCTTGGAGGTCTTTTGCAGCCCTCATGATTCTGTGATTCCATGAAACAGTGCATGGGTGGAAAGGGACATGGCCCGAGGGAGATGTTCCAAGGGAGGTTCCCGCTTGGCCAGGTTGCTGATGCTGGACACTGGGATGGGCTGGATGCCCAGGGCAGGGCCGTGTGGGTGGGGGGACCAGCACTGACAAGGATCTGCATCCAAAGCTGCGGCTCCCCTCTGCACGGGGAGCTTTTCTTTTAAAATATGACCAGAAAAAAAATCCCTGTCACTTAACAGAAACGTTTCAGGCCTTTTGGGTTTTTCCCTGTGACTAAGTCTAATGAGAAGAGACAGCAGAGGATTTATCAGTATCTGCTCTCTGATTCCAGCTTTCCCTCTGTGCTGACAGAAGATCCAAGGCTGTTACTCCTGAATAAGGACTTCATGCAATGTGACCACAGCCCTGATGGCAGAGCTGCATCCTGACCCTTCCTGAGGTGTGGGGAGTGGGGGGGAAATAAAGCAACAGGATAAATAGGGATTTGAGAAAAGATGTGAACCTTGGCAGCATTGCCATGGTAACGGGGACCTGCCAGTGCCTGCTGCAGCCTGGCACAGGCAGCGTGGCACCGTGGGCACTGTGGCACACTGTGATCCGGCATGGAGACGGCTGGTGCCATGGAGAGGCTGTGCTTTTCCTTCTGGAAGTCAGCAGAGGCCTTGGGAAGATGCTCTGGAAGCTGGTGGCAGGGTGAGAGAGAGGCAGCTGTGGGACACGAGAGTCTCCTGAGCAGGATCCAGCCTCCTGTGGCTCCCCTTTGCCCTCCATGTCCGCAGCCCCAGCGCTGCTCCCGGCCTGGCTGCTGCTGGGTGGAGCACACAGGCCATGGGACAGGTTAGTCATGCTGCTGGACAGCAGGGATTCCCCGCTGGGAAAAAACACCGAGCCTTGGGCTGTGTTGGAATTCCCCCAAGGGGTGAAACCCAGACCTCCGGACGTTTCTTATCCCAACCAAACACATCCGGTGTCCTGCACCCTCCTCTGAGCCAGCACCCACAGCCTTCTCCCCAGTCACAGCTCCTGAGCATCCCAACCCCCTTTTCCCTGCCTGCCTACCAGGCTTCACTTGGAAGGCAGGGCCAGGCACAGAAAACTGTTCCAGAGGGGCCACTGGCCGCACCCTGAGCAGGGCTGGGAGCAGGGATTGATTAACGAGGCTGTGCTGTAATTACTGCCGGCGTGTTTGCCCCTAGCCCTGCTGTGCTGTAGAGGGAGAACGTGTCCTTGCAGCCGCTGCCATCCCTCCCCGTGCAGCCATGTGAGAGGCAACGGAGGCAAGAGGAGCTAAAAATAAACCTGGGTAAAAATAGTCCCACGTGTGCTTGCTTTCGAGGGGAAATGAGGGGAATTTTCATCTGAAGGAAAAGGAAAAAAAACCAAAACAACAAAGAAACTGAAATTTATTTTCCCACCTCACCCTCTGGAGAACAGGACCTGTGTCCAGGCGGGGAGAAATGGATCAGTGATGTCATGGCGTCGGGACTCCATCTCAGGCTGTGCTAATCCACAAAATGTGACACTGCACCTCTCCCCTCTGCCTTGCTGCCTCCCTCTCCTACAATGTCTCTTAGCAGAGATAATGTCTCTCCTTTCTGCCCGGCTCAGCTCCTGGTGCTTCAGCAATGCCCCAGGGCTAACTTAACTGCAAGAGGACAGAAGGATTCATCCTTATTGCACCAATGGGGGAAAAGTGTTCATGGTACTATGATGGAAACCCAACTCCACTGAAATTTGTCCATGCCCTGGCATGTGTGGGGCTTATCCCGGGCTGCTGGAGCTGTGACTGGACATCCTTTGGGAGCTTAGTCCAGGGAAAGCTGCTCCCATCCATGGGAGGAGGCAGGGACTGGCACATCCAGATCCTGCCTGAAAAGGAGGGACTACATTTATCAGAGAAACATGGAACCACAGAATGGTTTGGATTGGGAAGGACCTTAAAGCTCATCTCTTTCCACCCCTGCCATGGGCAGGGACACCTTCCACTGTCCCAGGTTGCTCCAAGCCCCAGTGTTCAACCTGGCCTTGGGCACTTCCAGGGATCCAGGGACAGCCAGAGCTTCTCTGGGCACCCTGTGCCAGGGCCTGCCCACCCTCACAGGGCAAAATTCCTTCTCAAATTTCATCATGGCTCTTAATTGCTGGGAAAGCGGCTGAGCTCAGTAAAAACAATTGTTTAAGCTGAAACAGAAGGAAAGAAATGGTCATTACAACACATTCCAGGCCGACACGGGCTAGGAATGTTCTTAATTAATGGCATGGTGGCAAGGAAAAGGAAAGGGGAATGTTAAAACAAGACGGTGGACAGATGCAGAGGAGGAGCCGCGTCAGGGAAGATGTCCACAAAGTCTCTCCAGCCACACAGCCTCCAAACTGTTCCCGGGAGAGGACGGTGGAGCCAAACCTGGCTCAGCCCCCGCGCTCCTCCAAGCTGCGGCAGGACGGGATGCTTTGGTGCCAGCCTGGGAATGTGGGGTGAGGAAAGGACGGGAGCAGGCAGCCTGGATAGAAATGGAGCAGCTGATGGACCTGCAGGCTCTCCTGCCGGATGAGAGGTGTGTTCGAGTTTCTGGCCAAACCTCGGTCTGCCAGGGAAAGCCCGAGTTTCCAGGCTGGGAAGGTGCTCCCACCTGCGCTTGATCTCCCGTGAGCAAATGAAGGAGGAGAAAAGGGGAAGAGACTCTTTGTCACCTCATTCCTCACCTTTTGTGAGGATAGTCTTCCTTTTCAATGCCAAACGCGGACTCTTTTCAGTGTCGTTTTTGCTTTGTTTGCTTGGAGGGAGCACTGGCACACACTCCAGGAAATTAGCTCTTAACTAAAAGCATTTATGTAATTGGGGAGGGAGCGAGGGGGAGGTGAGTGCGCGCTGACTTTGGGGAAGTGCAGTCTACAAAAACAAACCTCGCTAACTACGCTTGGTCTTGATTAAGGAAGATAAATCTGTCAGCGAGGGGCTAAATTTACCGAGAGCGTAATCCCCTGCCCCTCGCCCCACCAGCGATGGTCAGGCTGCGTTTATTTCTGTTGGGCGCGCTCCAGAAAGCGCTGGGAGGTGAAAAACAATCCCCAGAAATGTGAAAAATGTGGAATGAAGTGGGGGCGGCAGGAGGAAAAGTGGAAGGAGCGCGGAGAGAGCGACCAATGGCAGCACGGTGGGTGCGATCTCAGCTCCGCTGCTGAAATAAGAAATCCCAAGATGCTCAAAACCGATGGGGAGCGGCTGGGAAAGGGGCTGAGCCTGGAGAAAAGGAGGCTCAGGGGGGACCTTGTGGCTCTGCACAACTCCCTGACAGGAGGGGACAGCCGGGGGGGTCGGGCTGTGCTCCCAGGGAACAGGGACAGGAGGAGAGGAAATGACCTCAAGTGGCATCAGGGAAGGTTCAGGCTTCTTCCAAAGCAAAGCATCCTGCTGAGGGTGATACCTCTGGGATGCCATCGCTGATGGCTCATGGGCTGGAGCCGTCCCTCTCTGGCCTCCAGGATGCAAATGTGCTTCAGATTTGCTTATCAACCCAAATCTCTCACTGTACTAATTAATCAAGGAGTTACTGTCACCCACTGCCCATGAACCAGGAGACAAACCCACTTTGTTCTGCTTTTTAGCCCTCTAAACCCATGTTTTTGTGGAAGAAGTACCAGGAGAGGGGGAAAAAACTCACATGGTTGTTGACAGAGACCTCTCACTTCCCAGTTTTTGTTCTTGGAACTGTTTGAACTGCCTGATCTCTCCTGAGTTGTGGGGGTATCCGAGCTGAGGAAGCCATCCTGATGCTACAAGGAGGGTTTGGCTCTGGGACAGCCCATCACACCTTGCTGAACTGCTGCAGGATGTGGTTTGATGACAGCCATGTGGCACTGTGGCATGCAAACCCCACCATGCTGGAGATTCAGCAGGAATTCCCCAAGGAGATGTCAAAGAAACAAACAAACAAAAACTGGGTCCAACTTCTCCATTGGTGTGAATGGATTGGCTGGAGCCAGGTGGATTCCTGCCAGGTGAGGCTCAGGCTGTGCTACTGCAGCATCCCTGTGCTGCCCTGCTCAGCAGCCTTGGCTCTCTCCGCCGGTCTGTGCAGCAAGGACAGGTTTGCATATCAGGCTTTGCAGCTGCCAAAACAAACCCGGTCTCAGATGCAGCCCCAAAAGGCATTAACAATATTGGCATGTGCTCCAGCGGCTGCATTTCCTCCCAAACCCCGAGCTGGACCTTGATAAGCCTGATTGCTTTGTCACTTAACTCTGCCTCCTCCTTAATGAGCCTTCCACTGAAACTCCGGGCTGACTTCCCGGCTGAGGGAGAGCAGGGCAGCTGTGCTGGTGGGTAACCTTGGAGAACTTTGTCCAGGGAGAGCTGCTCCCACCTGTGGCAGGAGGGAGGGACAGGGAGATCCAGATCCTGCCTGAAAAGGAAGGGCTCCTGGAGCTCCTTTACCATAGAAACAAGGAACCACAGAATGGTTTAGGTTGGGAGGGACTTCAAAGCTTATCACATTCCACCCCTGCCATGGGCAGAGAGACACCTTCCATTATCCCAGGCTGCTCCAAGCCCCCATATCCAACCTGGCCTGGACACTTCCGGGATCCAGGGGCAGCCACAGCTTCTCTAGATGGTGCCAGTGCCTTACCACCCTCACAGGGGACAATTTCTTCCAAAAATCCAATTTAAGTTACTCCCTTTCAATCTGAAGCCATTATGCATTGTTTAAAGACATGATATGTATAAGGTACTCTCTCATTTCCCTTCTTCCCTGGAAAAACCAATTGGATTAACATGTGAAAGTGATTTACAACCCAGCCTTTGCACTGGTGTCTTCTCCAGGCAAGGCCAAGAGGTGTGAAGGCACTGCTGCTCCCATTCCCTGAGTGGATGGCTCTTCATTTCTCAGATTGGCAGGACGGTGTGATTGGTAAAACAGAGTCTCCTCACTAATCAAAGCAGTGCCTGCTCTCCTGTGGGCTGCAAGGGCTCCTTGGGGTCAGTCCGTGGTGTCCAGGTCTCAAGGAGCAGCTCAGAGCGGTAGTAATGCTCAGGGCTGGACAAAGCCACTGTGATCCAAGCTGGCTGTGAGGGAATCCCACAGAGAGCAGCCTCTCTTCTGGGGCAGCCAGTGCCCTGAGACGTCTCAGATGGCAGTGCTGCCATCCCTTGTGCCAGGGCAGCGAGGGAGCTCCGCTGACTGACCCTGTCACCTTCCGCGGCCTGTGGGATGCCTTGCGTGGTCACCTCCCTCCAGCTGACACCGTGCTCCACCCGGAGCATCCCTTCTGTCCCCGGAGGCTGGAATCCACCTGGATGCCCCAGCGGATGACCCTGGTCGGGCTGCCGGGAGCACAGCTGTGCTCCAGCTCTCCCACCCCTCCCTCCCACCCCGGCTGCTGCGGGCACCTCTCGCTGACAGACGAGCCGCTGCTGCGCTGGGGAGTGGCGTGGGGGACAGGGGAGCGCCAGGCCGGCCTCGGCCTGGGCCCCCCTGCCTGGGGGAGAAGGCCCTGCTGGCAGGGACCCTCTGCCTGGGGGAGAAGGCCCCGCTGGCAGGGCCCCTCTGTGTGGAGGAGAAGGCCCCGCTGGCAGGGACCCCTCTGTGTGGAGGAGAAGGCCCCGCTGGCAGGGACCCCTCTGTGTGAAGGAGAAGGCCCCGCTGGCAGGGCCCCTCTGCCTGGGGGAGAAGGCCCTGCTGGCAGGGGCTGCGCAGCTCCTGCCCCCACTGCTCCTCTGCGGAGCTTGGCTCCATCAGCACCTCCCTGCGTCCCTCACCAGGTCACTGCCCCACGCTGCCCCCGGGGTTTGGCCTGGGCTGTTCTGCCATCCCAGGAGCTTCACCCCTGGCAAAAGAGTGCAAAGGACAGTGTAATGTCCCCAGGGATTGTCCCAGGTATCTGCTGGGAGTGACGGGCAGGTGATTTTCTATGTCCGCCCCTGACGGCATGTGGATAGAATTAGGGAACAGAGAAGACTGGAAGGGAAACAGTGCGTTTCGGCAGGGATAAATGAGTGTACTGAAAGGGAAGGGGAGTGAGGAGAAGCTCAGCCCTTCTCCCAGCTCCCTTTGCAGAGGGAATAAGATGTCCAGTGCCCCCCAGTACCAAATGGTCTCAATTTGCTTCTGCGTCAGAGGGAGCTGTTTCTGCCTTGGCTGGGGCTGTGAGGATGCATTTCATAACAGCAGCTCTTGTCAAGAACAAGAACAACAACAACAGCTTCAAAAACCTGTTGAAACTGTGCTATGCCCTGAACAGAAAACACATGGGAAGAGGGAAAACTCCCTCCATGGAAAAGCCAACGTAATTAGCCCTGACAGACTCTGCAGGCCAGCAGCAGCTGAGAGGCGGGAGGGGAGGGACAAAAAACCCAACATCGTTTTATAGGCAAATGTAAATGGGTCATTAGCTATCTTTGAACAAAATGTTCCTCCCTGGGCAGGGCAGGGGACAGGCCTGGCTGGAGGAAATATTGCAGAAGACCTGGCGAGGCTTCCTGTGAAAGCAGCTTTGCTGGGATGCCAGATGAAAAAGGTTCTAGCTCTCGCTGGCAGCAGAGCTCCTGGGATTTTTGCCTTCCAGAAGGGTTAGGGCGGCAGGGCACAGGTACCTGTGGTACCTAAGTCAGCTCTGAGCCTCTACACGTCGTCTTCTCCATCAGCAGATGCAGCATCCTGCCCCAGGGTCTCCAGAACAGTTCCAAGCTGAAGGTTCACCAGCTTAGGGAAAGTCCTGTGCCAGGTGCTGCACTGTCATCGGGGAGGGCACAGAGTCCTCTCCAGGTGTCAGAGCTCAGCTGCAGCAGCGAGGGCAGTGGGAACAAGACGAGCATTGCATGCAGACCTTGTCCAGAATCAAACCCCACCCAAATGAATCACAGAATGGTTGGGATTGGAAGGGACATCAAAGCTCATCTTGTGCCACCCCCTGCCATGGGCAGGGACACCTTCCACTATCCCCAGCTGCTCCAAGCCCCAGTGTCCAACCTGGCCTGGAACACTTGCAGGGATCCAGGGGCAGCCACAGCTTCTCTGAGCAACATCTGCAGGGATTAATTTCTGCCTGAGAGAGCTGAACTCCTTGCAGTGCCAAGGGTTTCTCCTGAAGCTCCCTTCAGTTGTTGCCACTTTAAATGTTTTTGATGCAACCTGAATGGCAAAACCCAAAAGATTTTCCTGTTTGGGCTCCATCAGAGTTCTCAGGTGATTTACAGCCTGGTTCTGACAGCTCATTTGTATTATTCACACCTTGGCTTCAGCCAGTTCAGGTCTCTGGTGACCCCTTTAGAATGATCACAGGCTGCAATGAGCTTTTGTGCATGGGATGTGCTTAGCAGCAAAGGACGGGATGTGCTTGGCGGGCTGGAGCACAGCTGGCAGGGAGAGGGGTTTTGTGAGACACCAAATCCTCCTGTTTGATTGGAGTGTTTGTTTCTGGTCTTCCTGTGGAAGGTCTGAAAGCTCCAGTTGGCTTTTCCCCCCCGGAAGGGTGCAACAGCTGGATCCAGGTCTGTTCCTCCTGCACACCTCCTAATAAACTCTTAATTGACCCTTAATACCCTGTGTGTTGTCACCAGGCTGTTTACAGACCCCTGGCTCTGAGAGTCTGTGGAGAGGCGGGAGGACAGAGCTCCCCTCTGTCCAGAATGCTGTGCAGGAATGCTGATGGATCACTTTATCCCGACTCTAAATTTCAAATGCTTCCACTTGCCCGTGACAAACAGCAGAGGAGTGGCAGATGCCAAGCCTGGCTCTGTTTGACAGGCCAGACTGGACCAGCACAAGACCCAGATCTAAACCAGCTGGGATGAAAAGTTTCCTGGACACCTGTGTTAACATCCCTACACTCAGTGGAGAACCCGGACGCTTCCTCACACCTGAAACTTTCTGGGAAGTCTCCCATGCTCCCCTATTCTTTGCCCCATCCCTGGAAGTGTCCAAGGCCAGGTTGGATGGGGTTTGGAACAACCTGGAATAGTGTCCCACTCCATGGGAGGAGGCTGGAATTTTCAGGTCCTTTCCTCAACCATTCTGGGAACATCAGGTTGGAGAAGAGGTGACTCAGAGCAATGTGTCTTTAGGGAAATCTTGGAGTGGTGGGGATATTGCTGTGCTGGATGGAGAGATCCTGCTACTGAGCTTGGTGTCCTTAATGCAGGGCTGGGACTTTGTCAGGGGTCTCTGGGTATCAGGGACCAGGATCCAGTGGCAGTTGGGAGGTATTTGATGCATAACCCAGGTAAGGTCTGCTGTGAATGCCATGAAACATCTCCTTTGTGTGTCCTCTGCAGAAAGGAGATGCATGTAGGCACAGAGGTGCAGCCTGCTGTGGGACACAAGTGGTCTGGCAGCCTTTGAAACCTTCCTTCACCTGCTTTTCTGACTCCTTGATACCTGAAGACTGGATTTTGAACAGCATGGTTTAGTCCTCCCTCAGCTCTTTCATCATCTCTGGTTTTTGCCCGGGGTTAGGCTGTCTCGGACAATGGACTGGGCTGCTCATTCTTCCTGGTGGCGTCCCTTGGTGAAGGCTTCATTTGAAGGCAGTGCTTCAGAGGCATCTCTGAGCTTCTAAACTCAGAGAAAACTTTCATGGCATTATTTCCCATGGGTCAGCTCAATTCCCTTCAGGGAACTGGAGGAAGCAGCTGCACACTTGCAGCTGTGGGTGTCAAGAGAAGTTTAACTTTCCAAAGCCTGGAAAAAGGGACCCTCAGAGCCACCCCCAGTGCAGGATGCACCCTCCAGTTCTTCCCCTCATTTTCAGGAGGGACAAGAGCTGTGAGCTGGTTGCAAACAGCAACACTCAGCTTCCTCTACCCTGCTTGGCACATCCAGGGACTGAGCTGCTAATTCCAGACACTGTGGTGTGGCGAGCCTCTTGTACTGACTGCACCTCACTGTGAGTAAAATTCAATTTAAAAGCACAGTGGTGACATTGGGCTCCAAGCAGGATGCTACCCCTCTGATCTGAGGATTAGCCTGCTGATATTTTGCTCTTGGAGGGGAGGTCTCCATGATGCCATCCCAATGAGCCTGCCCACATGGATCTGTGGTGTTTTGCTCTTTGGGCTGCAAACTTCCAGGAATTTGTAGGTGGAAATCTGACTTTTGCTGGTGTTCTCAGGGCCTGGTGCTGGTGCTGCTCCAGCTGTGCTCCTCTAGCACAGGAACCTGGAGCTTAATAACAGCTCTGGAGTCAACTGGGGAGCAGTTATTGAAGGCTTCTCACACATGTATCATTTCAAGGTTTCCCCCTCCTTCCATTCTAAGTGTTTGGAGATAGAGGAATGAGGGAAGCAAGCTGCCAGTGCCAAATGCTCATTTCTTGGAGCAAAATGTATTAGTTTATTTTGTTTTAAACAGCTTATTGCAAATGGGGAGCAGCTGTGGATTTTGTGATGACTTTTTTCTGGTTTAGTTTTTGGAAGCGTGGGGTCATCTCTCTTTGTACTCCATAGCACGCTCGCTATAGAGAAAAAAACCACCCTAATTTTGAAGATTTTTAAAGCAGCTATTTAGACTTAACCAAATTCTTCATTCCCTCATCTATTAAAGCCTATTCAGTGATCAGCCTGATGAGAAGGAATGTGGATTTTCCTCAGGGCTCCCTCTTGCCCTGCCCTTCTGAGGCTGAAATGAAGGCAGCCCACAGTCCCCAGCAGCAGATATGTGGTGGAGTTTGGGTATTTGAGCCCCAGTCCTAAACACAACATTCTCAGGCACAGGGTGGGATTCTGGGCACTGCCCTGTGCAGGGCCAGGGGTTGGACTGTGTGACCCTCTGGGTTGCTTCTGCTCAGGATGTTGGGATTCTGTGAGATGGGCTGGGAGACTGCATCCCTGGAGGCATTCCATTATCCCAGTGTCCTGTTTGGGCCTTTAGCCACACCTGAGTGTCCCCAGGCTGCCTGATCCGAGCATCCCTCTGCATCTTCAGCAAGGAACCTGGCCAGGGAGGATTTGGGGAGGTATTTAATAGTGTTGTGATTCAGGTTTAAGCACTTCTCTCCCTAAGAGCAGATGGAAGGATTGTTCCCGTTTGGATCCCCTGAGTGTGCTGTAAGCCTGAGTATAAGGTCGAGGAGGGAGCCCAGTTCCAGGGGAAACATGAGGTCAGTGAAGCTCTGGCTCCAACCTGGCAATTCATTTCACAGAATCCCAGAATGGTTTGGGTCGGAAGGGATCTTAAAGCTCATCGATACCACCCCCTGCCATGGGCAGGGACACCTTCCCCTATCCCAGGTTGCTCCAAGCCTGACCTTGGGCACTTCCAGGGATCCAGGGGCAGCCACAGCTTCTCTGGGCACCCTGTGCCAGGGTCTTCCCACCCTCCCAGGGAACAATTCCTTCCCAATAGCCACCTTCATTGCTGGCAGAGTGGCTGAGCTCCCTGTGTCTGTGTGTACAGGTGTCCCCGAGGCACCTGGATTTCAGCACAGCTCCATGGATAAAGACATCCCATAACAAAGGAGCAGGCCCTGAGTGTTTTGGGGAAGGGAGATAATAATAACCCAGTTTGGCATAGCTCTTTCCTAAGCCTGGCAAGTCAACCCTGACAACGTAAACAGCTCTTTCGGGGTGAAATGTTGCTTTTCAGTTTCACAAATCTGCTGGCCGAGCTCTCTGCCAAGGCGTGGTGTGAATGAGGTGCCCTATATTTTCTTGCTTGCCTGTCCTGCCCTTTCCCTGCAAAAAGGAGATAACTTCTGGCTCTGCAGGGCTGGCCTGCAGCCTGGGCAGCGTCAGTGGTGCTGTGCTCTGCTCTCAGAGCTGCCCTGAGCGCGGAGCTGTGGGAAGCATCTCCAGATCCCTCTTAGAAGGATCCTCCAGGACTTGCGCAAGTTCTGCTGGGGAGGAGAGGGAGCGGGGCAGTTTCCTTCCCGAGGCTGGTGGCAGCCCTCACGAGTCCCCTGTCACCTCCAGCTCTGCCCTGCACACCCCAGCTCCCAGCTCTGAAGTTTGGGAATGCCAGCTTCTAACACTTGACCTCCTACACGACTCCAATTCCAAGAAATGATGCCCTAAATCTGCTGGCAGTGACAGCTTGCTGATTCCTACGGCACGGCTTGTTGAAAGATCTGAATCTACTAATAGGAATTGGCCTGATAAAAGGGATTTTTTTCTAATTTTTTTTTTTTTTTTACCTCCTCACTTAGGAGCTACATGCAGCCCAGGGAATCTAGAAATTAAATTGGCTTTTTGTCAAGCCTCTTCTATGCAACAGCAATGGGACCCCTGCAGTGCGGTGCAGTGTTTCCAATTATATTTTGGAGCATGTTGCTAATTTTTGGCAGACAGAGAGAAGCAGGCCAGGCAAATGGCAGGTGGCAGGCTGTTTTCATATTTCACCAGGAGCATGGAGGAAGGGAGAGGGGAGAAGGAGCCGAGCTCCCTGCCAAGAAGTGCGACCTCACACGAGTGTGAGCAGAAGAGTTTTGGCACGTGGCAGAGGATGGAGGGCTGGGCAGGCATGGCCGAGCCAGCTGACATCCCCTCCTGCTGGGAACACGAACGCTGGGAAGCAGGGCTAAAACAAACACGCTCCACCAGCAGACAGCCTCCGGAGCTGGATCTGGGCACTTCTGGGTCGTGTGTGGCTGCACCCAGGCTGATCTGCCACCCTTGGGACAGCGGAGTCCCTGCACTCTGCCGCTCTGCGCCTCCTGCTCTGTCCTCAGCACACAAACAAAACTGGCTTTGGTTCATTCATTTCTTCCTAGCACAGCTAATGCATTCAGCATGGCACCAGCTCCACAGGGCCTGGGAGGCTTCTCGGAGCTGTTGGACAATCTGCAGCTCTCTGTAGGCATGTGTGCACTGCTGCTTCCCAGGATCTGCATCTGTCCCAGGGTGGCTTTGCCCATCAGGACAGAGGTCTGGAGGTGTGAATTTTAGGGGTCAGATCACAAAATGGTTTGGGCTGGGAGAGACACTAAAGCTTACCTTGTCTCAAACCCTCACCACGGGCAGAGACACCTTCCACTATTCCAGATAAGCAGCCTGGCCTTGGACATTTCCAGGATCCAGAGGCAGCCACAGCTGCTCTGGGCACGCTGTGCCAGGGCCTCCCCACCCTCACAGGGAAGGATTTCTTCCCAAGATCCCATCTAATCCTTGTCCTCCTTCAGCTCAAATCCATTTGCCCCTGTGCCCAGAAATGCTGCTGTGTTTGAGGAGAGCAGCCAGACCTGGTCTGTGCTCACATGGACCAGGAGCAGAGCATCCACCTCAACCAAAGGATATGTCAGCCAGAAGGACTTTGGGGGAAAAAGTCCTGAGACTCAGCACGGAGGCATCTAAATGCTTAATTTAAACATCAAATCCAAAAATTAAATGGTGAACACTGTAAAAGAGGGTTATGAGAGATCTTATTCCAGGTCCATCTGGAGCTGGGTTTGTACTGAAGCTTTCAGGTATGGTTATTGTTACAATTGCTGAATGTTGTTCTGATTGCTAAATGTTGTTCTGATTCTGAATTTTGTTCCACAGCAATGATTTCACCGGTAAAACCCCAAAGCCTCTCATTTTGAAAAGACTGTAAGGCAAGACTGGAGATAGTAAAAAAATCTCCAGTAAAGGAAAACCACTGGTGAGCTGGGCATGATGTCAGCAAGCATTTTTGTCGTGTCTTTGGTAGGGGACTGGGCGTGCTGAAGGTTTATTTCCAGGTGGCTTTGCTGCTGTGTGCTGAGATCTATTGCCAGAGGTAAATGTGGGGTCATTAAGGTGGGAAGAGACCTCTAAGATCCTCGAGTCCTAATATGAACCACTGGGTCCTCATGGTGACAGAGTTAGTTGTGGCTGACAGGAGACTTTAAAACTCCTTTGTTTACTCTTCCCAGTGGTGGAGGCACCCCAAAAAACACCCCCCAACCATCTCTGCTCCCCCATCCCTCTGCCTGTTCAGACACTGCTGTCACATCCCATCCTCCTCCTCCCCCTGCCGCTGTTTTGCCACAGGGACGAGCCCAGATATTTTTGGCACCAGTGTTAGTGTTCTTGAAATGCCTTTGAGCTGATAGCAAGCCAGCCAGTCGGGGACTTGTGGGATCCTCAGCGACCTTATTTCAGAAGCAAATTGTCAGGGTTTCAACCTGTTAATTTGCTTTCTTGCAACCTGCCTGAAGGGCTTGGGAAGCAGGGCCCTGCTCAGCTGAAATCCCGTCAGTGTGCATGAAGGAGGAAGTGCTGCCCGAGGACATGGGGATGGATATCAGCACTGGGTTGTGCTGCTGCTGATGGCAGTGTGGTGAGTCCATCACAACCCGTGGTGAGCATTTGCTGGTCACATGGCTGAAATCAGGTGACAAGCAATTTGCCATCAGACCTGCTGCACCGTGATGGGCTGAATCTGTGCTTGGTGGCAGCAGAGGTGGTCGTTTGACTCCACCTGAGGGATGCTGGAGGAGAAGATGGTTTTGACATTTTTTTTAAGGTATCATCTCCCGGTGCAGTGCTGCTTTTCCCACTAAAGGTTTTTCCTGAGTGTGTAGCCTGGATTCTCCTCGCCGTCATTGTGTGGAGACACACACAACGTTGTTTAGTGATTAGGTCTGAATTAGCCCCAGGACAAAGTGCCTCTCACCTGAAAACAGCTGTGCATGATGGAGGGGGAATGGCTTTGGGTTGAAAAGGACCTCAAAGCTCATCCTGTGCCACCCCCTGCCATGGGCAGGGACACCTTCCACTATCCCAGGCTGCTCCAAGCCCCAGTGTCCAACCTGGCCTGGGGCACTTCCATGGATCCAGGGGCAGCCACACTTCTCTGGGCAGAAATTCCTCTCTCTGACAATGAGCAGGATTAGGTTCTTTAAGACTATCCACCCCAAGAAAGCCAGATCTTTATTCCTAGTGAAGGTTGTTCCAAACCCCAGAGCAAAGATGAAAAGAGAAATTCAGTGAGCACTTAGGGAAATGTGAAAAGCACCTTAGTCCCAGCACAGCTGCAAGTGTGCCTTGGGCTGAGACACATGCCTTGTTCTCCTGCCTCACTCCGACTTGCAGAGAGAGATGTGACACCTTGTTATGTTCTCCAAGCTGTCCCAGCATGGTCTGTGCTCTTGGGGCCACTGGAATTCACCCAGGGCCCTTGGAATGGGAGGATGTTTAAATGGGAAGCATTTAAACGCTGCTTTCCAGCATCTTCATCCCCAAGTCCTTGTCTATCCTTGGAGTGAACAAATCCAAACGGCCCCACTCGTCCCCCAGAGCCTGTGGCATGACCTGGAGCCTTGTGGCACAGTGGAGATTGGGTTACACGTTTTCCTATGGCTCGTAATATCCACTTAAATAAAGGCAAAGCACTTGGAAATTATTGTAGGAGAACCAGTTTATACCCTCCATTCCTCTTCCTGATGAAGATCCTCACAGAGCTGTTAGGATAGGATGGATATTTCTCGACCCTCACCGGTGACTTGCAAACCTTTAACAAATTTGCAAAGCAAAGTGAAAATTGGGTAACTCCCCTACACACAGCCTCTTCTTCTCGGTTGTTTTGTTGTTTGTTTTCCAAACTGATTAGAACTCTGAAAGCTTCTTCAGCTCGGCCGTCTGTAAATGGTGTTCCGATGTTTTTGTTGGCATTTGAACCAGAACTGTCTTCCTTGGGAACCCCAGCGAGCTGTGGAGGGCAATACACCCCTGGAGTGACAAAAGCTGAGCACGTGCCCACTAATAAATTTAGGTGTTAATGCCTTGTTTTTGTGCTGTTTGGTTGCCATGGAGACGGGGCCCGCCTGAACTAATGGGTTTGTTGTGTGAAGTTCAGTACACATTTGCCAAATGCTCCTCAATGTTTCTCTTCTTACCTCTCTGCTTTGCTTTTTTTTTTTCGTGCCATGAAGCAAATGCGTTTGGAAGCAAAGCCATTCCCGGATCCCAGGAAAGGAGGCTCGCAGCAGGTTTTGCAGGGCTGCTGGGAGAGATGCATGATGTGGTTTTAAAGAGGTGGTTACCCTGTTCTGTACATCACAGGCCAAGGGATAACAGGGGGATTGGCTCCAGGCTGTGTGGCACCTGTTAGCCCAGGCACCCATTTCATTCCTTCATGGAGAGTTTCCATTGCTGGGCCCAGCTGATGGACAGGATGTCTCACCGGGAACCCCTGTTTGTGCACAGAACACTCACCAACAACATTTTCCCTTGGACAAACCAAAAATAAAACACCAGAAACAGGTGGTTATTGTTTGGAACAATGAATTCCCTTACACCCTCAAACAGGCTGCCCCTGAATCCCTGGGAGTGTTCCAGGCCAGGTTGGACAGGGACTGGAGCAACCCAGTCCAGTGGAAAGTGTCCCTGCCCATGGAAGGGGGGGAATGGGAAGAGTTTTAAGGTCCTTTCCAACCCAAACCATTCCATGATTCCAACACCCTTCAATGCTACCTGGGAGCTGTCATTCAGGGGAAGTCACTCCATCAATCCACGTGTGGTCCTCCTGGGAATTTGGACTTGATCAGGATCAGATCTTTTTATATAAGAGATCACTAGAAATCCCTGAGTGTTGAGGGGGTTTTTTTGTGTGTATGGATATGTGTCAAAGCCTCCCCACTGACAGCACCAACATGAGCTTTCATTTAGAAAGGCCAAAAAGTTAGCAAAACCCCAAAGCTCTGAACAAATTTTTATTTTTCAAAACTTAAATGCTTGGTACCTGCCAAGCACTAAACTGAAAGGTATGTTTCCAAAATATCCTTTTCTAAAACCATTCTTTTTAAAGTTCTTGCTTGCAGAAGGAAGGAAGGAAGGAGGGAGAGAGGGAGGGAGTCCTGCTCAGGCAGTTTTAGAGGAATAGCTCTAAAAGAAGTGGCTTTCCCAGGATCAAAGGCAGAGCCTTTTTGCTGAAGGTGAGAACAGAGTGAACCATGAAAGAGGACAATGCTGGGTGCCAACAATCTGATTGCTGATCCTTGAAGTGTGCATGTGCAGCTGGGTTTTGCTTTCCCAGCTGATCCTGCTGAAATCAGGGAAAAGGAGGGCTGGGTTAACAGCTGGACTCAAAGATCTTTGAGGTCTTTTCCAACCTTAAGGATTCTGTGAATCTTCTGAGCTGCGGAGAGCACCAGGATCTGTTTTAATCTCCACTGGTTAACGTAGCCCTGGCTGGAGAGGAGGGATGTGACACCCTTGCTCCAGGGGCCACAAGAAACTCCTGATGCTGCCTCTCCCTCTCTTCCCAAGCCTGTGGTGGCAGCACCTTTCCTGGGATGTGAGGGAATTTATTTTGGAGGCAGAGAGGAGAGGAAAACTAACTTGTCAGGAAACTTGGCCGGAGTTGTTTGAGCGAGGCTGACTGGAAACAGCTGTGAGCAGAGCCTGCACCCTGCACTGTCAGGGTGGGCTGGCAGGAAAGGCNTTTATTTTATTTTATTTTTTAAGAAACAGAAATACAAGACCTGATTGGCAGCCCGGGAGGAAAAACCTGAGGTACCTGAGGGCCTGGACTGATGGGAGCATCCCAAAACACTTGTCAGTCCCTTGAGGTCTCTGTTACCCCAAGAAGTGCCAGTCCTCGTGAAGCTGGTTCAGACCCAAACAGCAGAGCAGGTGTTGGAAGGGTCAGGTGAGTAGGTCAGAAGTGACCTGTATTTAAAACCCCTCCCCTTTGTTATGGATGTATAAATAAAATGATGTAAACCCAAACTGCCCGGCCACGCCAACACCTTCGCTTTGCAAAGCCTTTGCCTTACTTTTGATGTTAGATGAACATCTAGTCAGCTTAATTAAAGTTTAATTAGTGGCAGTGGGGTAAATGTGGTAGGTCAGCAGGCACAGCAGATGCTAAAATACTGTTGGCAATAATCAACCTGACCGAAAAAAAGGGAAAAAATTCCCTTCTTAAAAAAAATAAACCTCTAAGTGGCTGGTTTAGACAAGTCATCTCTCAGGGGTGGGGTTTTTTTTTTACTTTCTTTCCCCAGGCAATACTGACCAGTTGAGAGCAAATCCTGTTTCTTTGCATCAGTGGAAAAAAAAAAAAATCAGTTTTTGTCCTTTACTGTGCTCTGGAATTTTGCCCCAAACATTGTCTGGAACCTGGGCATATGCCACAGCGAGATGTCTTACTGCTTTCTGCTCTTCTTTCCAGCTGAGAGCCACACAGTGAGTTTATCAAAGATCTGATAATCATTTATGAAGGGCTTTCAGTGAAATTCAGCAGTGCATCACCAGCCTGGCTGGCCACTGTTGCTGAGGATGTCCTTGGCAGCTATGGGTGATGTTTCCTTAACTTTGAAATGAAATTTGGATGCGATTTGGCTATTTTGGCATGCAGGTATCTGTGTTTGTCTGTGGTGATCCCTGTTTTTTGTCCTGTTGGGTGCTGGTGGCAGCACAACTGGGTCATTGACCCTGTGGATGAACCCTTGACCTGTTCTGGGATGTGCTCTTGGATCAGGAATCCCACTCTGGCCACGAGGCTCTGGTAAGCCACAGCATTTCGCAGTCAGCTCCAGCAAAGATTCTCCAGCTCGTTCCTTATTTTTATCTGTCTCGATTGGATCATCCCTAAAAATAATCTGCAATGCAAGATACTGCAGTGCTGAATTCCCCAGCAGAGCGAGGGGAACGTGCTGAGAGCCTTCCCTGGATCAAAGGCCTCGGAGAGGAGGCAGGGGCAAGAGCCAGGCTAAAGTTCAGGAGTACCCTTCAGATCCAGAGGGTAACAGCACAAAAAAAGCTGCTGCTCTCATGAGGCTTTGCTGGGCACTGGAGGAAGCTGCAGGGAATGTGGAATTCCCCCCGGGATTGGATTGTGGCTGGGAAAATGGAGAGGAGCAGGAAGAATTTAGGGCAATGGTCTCAGACACAGCAGGCTCAGGCAGCTGCCCCCAAAAGCCGTGTGTCAGAGAGACATTCCATTGCCCAGAGCCTGCTCCTGCAGCCTGCTGGAGCTTCCCTGTGGAGCCACCGGCACTGAGCACCAGAGGCCCAGACAAATAAGCAGCAAACTGCTAACGAGGGTGAATACTTGTCCTTGGAGTGTTAGAGAAGTCTAAAGTGAAGGGAAGTTTCAGTTCTCAGGAACAGACAAGGAAAGACACCATTTTGGGCTTGATGGAGGTCTTGTCCAAGTTTAATGGCTCTGTGATGGTATGAGATGGATGGGGGACGGGCTCTAGGCCCTTCTGAAGCGTTCCTAAACCCAAGCACAGTGAGCTCTTCCATCAGCTGGAACTACAGGCAGATGTATGCACTCACAGCCATTTCTGAGCAATACTGATGGACAGGGGACGGTGGGGAAGCCATGAGCTGATGTCTGAGGTGCTGCAAGGGTTTGAAAGCAAAATGCAGCGTGAGAGATGAAGCAGAGCCACGAATGCAGGGGCTTCTCCTGAAAAAGCAGTCCTGGCTGTCCCCTCTGGGTCAGGGCTGCTGTGACTGCGCAGTGCAGGGCTCCGTGTGAGCTCCCAGGGGCCACAGCAGCCACTTCATGGTGCAGGGCAAGAGCAGGCCATGGGATCTGGCCCTCCCTCATCAGGACACTTCAGCAGTCCCCGCCGGGACACTTGGCCCCATTTCCTGCCCAGGCATCACTCCCTCTTTCCTTTTGGCTGAGGGAATATTTAACTATTATTATTTTTAAATAGGGCAGTTTTGGCAACATGAACTGATGCATCCTTGTGGGCACATGGGCAAGCTGAGGCATTTTCTGTGACTACAGACTGCTGCTCTTTTATTACTGCTTATTGTTGTCACCTGCCTCAAACCCTGATGGGGAGAGTGCCTAAGTTTTTTCCCTTTTTTTTTTTAAATGAACTGTTCAGTCCTCTGATTTCTAAGTTTCCAAGAAACTTAAGGCAAAGCAAAAGCTTTTAGGTCAAATTAAGCACTTTGAGTCAAACAAACTCTGTTTTTCGAAATCTACCTAAGGAATATAAACTTTCAGTTTAGAATTAGCCTAAATCAATTTTTTTCTTTTTTTCTTGGTGGTTTTCTTCTTTTTTTCTTCCTTTTTGTAAAAACGAATGGGAAAAGCTCTGCCCTGGGGTAGTGCAGCTCCCCTTCCTTTTGTTCCCCCTGGGATAAGAGTCCTGAGAAGTGAACAGAGCTGGGCAAGGCTCTGGAGCTCAGGGGATAGGACAAGAGGGAACGGCCCCCGGTTGTGCATGATGAGGTTTGGACTGGAAACGGGTGGAAATCTCCCCCTTGGAAGGTTGGTCAGGCATTGGACCAGGCTCCCCAGAGGCACCATCTGTGGAAATGTTCAAAAGGTGTGTGAATGTGGTGCTCAGGGAAATGGTTTAGTGATTTTGAATTCATAGTTAGACTTGATGATCTTGGAGGTCTTTCACAGCCTTAATGATTCTGTGATTCTTTTTGTTAAAAGGAAGTGGAAACACAAATAAAAAAAGGATTAATGTGCTGTTTGCAGTGCTGGGTGTGCTCTGGTTTGGGGACAGCTTTCTCCTCCCCTCCTTCCCCAAGCGAAAACTCAAACCTGTGCTTGCCTCATTTTGGTTTTGCTATCTTTTACCCTAAAAAAAGTGTGTTAATAAGCATTTCTTTGCAGCTAGAGAGCCACTTCCAGATGTGTTTACCCTGAATGTTCTTATCCTGTCTGTCATTTGGTCATGCAGAGCTCAAGAGAGAGCTTGCCCTGGACCCAGCTCCAAGGGTATTGCTGCAGGAGCTACTGCTCTGAGCAGAGTGCTGTGAAAACATCCAGGAGACGTCTATTCCTGCCCTAATCCCTGAAATGTGTCCCTCATAACCACAGCCAAATAATTTGGGTGCTTTGTCTGTGCAGAGTGGAGAGAGTTGCTGTGGGGACTTTGAGAGCTTGAGTGTCTTGTTTTGCATGTAAGTTCTCAGCACTGAAGTGCATAAATAGAGGGCTTTGCATCTCATAATTTATAATTCAGCCCAAGAAATGCACTAATACCTTTATCAGAATTGGGAACGTCGCTCAAAGCACAAAAGCACAAATCACTGGGGAACAGGCAGACATTAAGGGCTGCTGTTCTCCATGCCTCTGGAATAACAGCCAGGAATCAGTGTTTTGCTGTTGTGTGTGTGAATAAATACAATTTCTCTCNTTTTTTTTTTTTTTAAAGCAGGCCAAGGAAGGAAAGGAAAAGCTGAAGTGCCCGAGGTGCAGGGAAGCATTTTGCTCTATTCCCTGACTTTGCTAAGTGCCAGCTGTGTTCGCCCACTGCGGGGTGAGAACAGGAGGGCTGAGGATTTGGGATGGGCAAGCCTGCAATAGGGGAGGAATTTCATCACAGCTGCCCCTGGTCGTGGAACCTCCTTCTGGTGGAGGTTTGGTGGCCAGGCAGTGAAATCAGGGGCTTAGGGGAGATAAACCCCCCTCATCCAGGTTGGAAGGGGCTGGGAGCAAGCCAGTCTAGTTGGAACTGGATACCCTTTAGGGTCCCTTGCAATCCATGAGATTCAATGTTCCTGTGGCAGGGAAGGAGGTAGTGGAGAAGTTTCTCTGTGAGCAGCACAGGATGGTTTTGAGTGCCCCCTGAAGCGCTTCAGCTCAGAGTGGAGAAGAAAAAAACCCACTTGGGAATGCTGATGCATTTGCCAGGGTTGCTGTAGCCACAATAAATCCCAGGAAGCATGGAACCCATGGTTCATTTACGAGCCCTGGGTGGTGCAAAACACAGGAACTGCCCTTCAGAGCCCCACTAATGGACCTTCTCCTCCAGTCCCCTGGAGCTGACAAAGCCCAGCGTCATGGGCCACTAGCAAGCTGCTGCCATGATCCCAGTGCTGGAGCCACAGGCATCTGGAAGGCAATGGAGAGACCCTCAGTGATCCCAGTGCTGTGAAGTGGGGGCCCAGGCCATTAAACCTCCATGGGGACAGGCAAGGACAGGGAAAATGTGTGGGAGTAGGACTTCAAGTCCTCACTGAAACTGTTTGTTCTCTTATTTTTAATCTCCAGCATCACTGGACACGGTCCCTCTGGAGGTGCTGCCAGACCATTGAGTGCTCCATCCCTGCCCTCCAGACACCCTCTTCCTGGAGGAAAGTCGGCAACTTTGGGTTTATTCCATTTTTTCACTCATGCCAAAGCCTATTTAATATCAGGTTTGCTGTGGGTTTGTTTGGGTTTGGTCCTACAAATGGCTCCGGGGCAGGTCAATCCATCTCCCAAGCCACCCCTTGGCTGTGCCTTTGGAATTTGCAAAATCCAAGGGGATCTCTGTTGTTCTGCATGAATATCCCATCTCAGTCCCAAATGGTGGGAAGCATCAGGGAATATTACTGATAAACAATAGATGTCTGGTGGAGACGCTGGTGATTTTCCTGGTACAAAAGGCTGCTGCATCCTCTGTGATAATTCCCCTTTCTTTTCCTCCTTGTTGGCTTTGTGGTTTTGTGATTTATTTGCGGGCTGGCAGGCATCCACAGCCCTGCAGGAAATGGATGTCTGCTCTTGTGTTTGGGGGGGCCATATAAACGTGTAATTTTCCCACTACATTAATTACAGACGTTTCTCCCTGGCTGGAGCAGCTCTATGATTTCTGTGCCCTTTTGGTTTGTTCTCCCCAGCCCAGGCTGACAGTTTTTATAGGGAACCCCAGCTCTGACATCCTCAGCTGAGCTGAGGGAAAGTTAAAGAACCTGGCCACAAAAACTGTAGAGGGGGAAAGTCACTGGCCTTCTTTTTTCACCTGATAGTAACTCCAGAACAGCAGCACAACCAAGTTTTTCCTGGCTATTCCTCCTGCTGACACTTTCCTCAAGGATAAAAATGATTTGCCCTAAGAAAACAACCCTCTTGCCATGTGTAGTGGTTTGAAAACAAACCAAGTGAGAGGCTCCAAGTCAGGAAAAAAAAAAAGTTTAATAAGAGAAAAAGAAAACAAGGTAGAATAAAAAATAAATCCAGTAATACAAAAGACCACTGACAGAGTCAGAATACAACCTGATCCGGGTGATGGAAGCAGTCCAGATGAGGTGGTCTTCCTGAAGCAGTGATCCTGTAGACAGGTCTGGTAGCTCCAGTCCTCTGGGAATTCAGTCCTCCTGGGGCTGCTCAAATCCCTGATTATATCCAAGTGAGACTGCCCCTCTCCCTCCCCCTGGGCGGAGCATCTCACAATGGGATGGTGAGTGATGCAGAAGAGTCTTGATGGCCCATTTAGCAAGTGATTGCTCCCGGAGGCAGTTATCTATGAGTCATACAGCAAGGCACCTGATGGGCCATTAACAGAAGACAGTCCAAGGGGAGGGGTCTGGGAAACACTGCTTCAGCAAACGGCTCATGAAGGTGGTGATAGAATACTTCTGCAAATTCTATACTACAACCCAGGACACCATGGAAAAAGAATTGTAGGGTAATTTACTTTGGAATAGCTGTGGTACCTAACTCCTGGCTTCTGGAGGGAGACCCAGCGGGATGTGGAGCAAAGAAAGGAAACCCGAGGCACAACTCGGTGTGGTTGTATCAGGTTTTATTGGAGGAAAGGCTGGACGAGCCACTGTGAGGCCCTGGCACAGGGTGCCCAGAGAACCTGGGGAACAGAGGTTGCCCCTGGATCCCTGGAAGTATCCAAGGTTGGATGGGGCTTGGAGCAGGCTGGGATAATAGAAGGTGTCTCTGCCCATGGCAGGGGGTGGGACAGGATGAGCTTTAAGGCCCTTCCAATCCAAACCAAAAGTGTGGAGTTCTACGGTTTGGGACAGCAGTGGAGCCAAACCCCATAATTTCCAGCAGATTGCATGTGCCCAAGGTGTCCCTTGGCTTGTAACGTGGGTTCTCCTTGGATTCCTGGTGAAACACGTGTCCTGCTGTGATTTTTCTCGTTTTCATCCTGCCAGAAGTGAGGGTGTAAGATCAGGGATGTCTGCAATGACAGGGAACGAACCAACTTGTTGGCATGAAACCAGGAGGGAGGTGAGGATCTGTGATGGGGGGACATCCAGGGATGCAGGATTCTGGGATCTCACCTCCTGTTTGGAGTAATTGCCTGGATGTGCTGCCTGCTGCTCTGGCCCTGGCTGGGATGTGTCTCATTTTTTTGGGGCTGGGAATGTTCCACCTACAAAGTTTCTCCCAGGGGTCCCAGCAAATCTTTGAGGTAAATCCGTCCAGATCCCCATAAGATCAAGCATCTTACTGTGTTTGTTCTGCCTCATCCCCTGTAAGTCTTGAGCACCTTCTGTGACCTCTCTCCCATTTCACTTTCAGAGCGCAGCCCACGTGTGGGCCACGTGCTCCACCGCTCTGTGTGGGCTTGTGCAGGGCTTGTTGCATTCCTGTGGCCGATGGCCGTGGGTTGGGGCTGGGACAGAGCCGTCAGGAGCCGGCTTTCCTGGGGAAAGCACCCACCTGACCATGAGCACAGCATGGCTGGGCCTGGACATGCAGCCTGCTGTTACATCTCCACCTGGCCTGGCCTCACCGAGTAGTGAAAACTCTCCTGGGGAGGGAAAGAGGGAAGGTGAAATCTACTTTATAGAACCCCAGAATGGTTTGGGGTGGAAGGGACCTTAAACTCATCCAGTTCCACCCCCTGCCATGGGCAGGGACACCTTTCCCTATCCCAGGCTGCTCTGAGCCCCAATGTCTAACCTGTCCTTGGACACTGCCAGGGATCCAGGGGCAGCCACAGGTTCTCTGGGCACCCTGTGCCAGGGCCTCACTGACCTTCTACTAAAGAATTTCCTTCTAAATCATCTTCCCATGATCTGAGTTTAGGCTCTAAATGCAAACACCATTAGCAGCAACAGGCTCTGTGCACTTAACTCCCTGCCCTGCTCTAAAAGCAGCAGCCCCAGCAGCAAACATCCCTCCCTCCATCCTCTCAGTGCTTAGCCACAGGAGTTGCACCTCCTGCCATCACACCGTGGCACTTAGTGTAAATCTCATCCACTCCCTTTTCCATTTGGCTGGTTTGGGGGTTTATTCACCATTAAAACCTCTTCTTTCACGTGTTGTTGCAAAGGCAGGGATTTATTTGGACACAGATTTACTGACCTCGCCGGTGACAAGGAGGTGCTGCTGAGATGCTGACACAGCCATCAGCTGCAGAAACACCATTCCGGGCACTGCAGGGGGGAAAGAGATTCAGGATAGGTGTAAAAGTGGGCCAGGCAGGACACAAAACAGAGGAGGACAAGTGCTCGGCTCTGTGCTCTGCTTCCAGAGGCTGGGGGAAGGCGCTGAGCAGGGCCTGTAGCAGGGCATCATGTGTGGTGGAGGGAGCCAGAGAATCATCCAGTGTTCATGTCCTCTCTGCAGTGAGCTCATGGCCAGTTGGGATTGGCCAGGAACTGGGTCAGGATGAAGTGGGATGAAGCAAACAGAACCTGAAGACCTTGAGCGAGGCCCCTTCCCCCCCCTGCCGAGCCTCTGCCGATGCTCTCAGGCTCTTCCCTGCTCCAGCACCCTCCCGCCAGCCCCTTGGAGAGCTGGATGCTCCTGCAACCCCAGCCTGGTGAGGACACACGGGCAGAGCGGTGTTTATGGCACAGCAGTACCCTCTGGGCACCTCCCAGCCAAGTGTCCCGCACTGGCGTTTCCATCTTGTGCAGCTTTGGGTCCCGGGGTGGGCTGGGGCACCTCCTGTGCCGTGCCCGTGTCTTTGGCAAACCCAGAGGCACAGCGGGTGGAGGGCAGGCAACGTCACTGTGGCCACCACGGGTGGGAGATGAGTCAAGAGAGCCCCAGCTCCTGCCAGTGTTTGGTCACAGCTTCTCTGGGCACCCTGTGCCAGGGCTTGCCCACCCTCACAGGGAACAATTCCTTCCCAATATCCCATCCACTCCTGCCCTCTGGCAGTGGGAAGCCATTCCCTGTGTCCTGTCCCTCCATCCCTTGTCCCAGGTCGCTCTCCAGCTCTCCTGGAGCCCCTTTAGGCTCTGGAAGGGGCTCTGAGCTCTCCCTGGAGCCTTCTCTTCTCCAGGTGAGCACCCCCAGCTCTCCCAGCCTGGCTCCCTGAGCATCGTCGTGGCCTCCTCTGGACCCTGCTCTGAGGCTGCTGGTACCAACAACGAAATAGAGGAAATATTGCACTAAATTGCCTTAGGCTCCCATCAGGTCAGGCAATCTGTTTTTTCTGAAGTGGAGGGGAAAACAAAGAAAGATCACTCGTGCTCACACACACACACTCACTGACTGCTACAACAACGTGAAGTGTTTTCCTCTTGAAGAGCCCTTCCTCCCGGGAGCAGAGCAGGAGTCAAGCAGGCACCCAGCCCTCCACCTCCATGCTCAGGGGTTCCTAGAAGCCATGGCTGCTCAGGGAGGGCACTGCCATCCCCTGACCTGTGGGAGCAGGGCTGGGGAGCAGCGCTGGGGGGCTGCGATCTGTCAGAGGCATGCCCTCCACTCGGAGCAAGAAATGTCAAGGAGAATTAGGGAGATGACTGGAGGCTTGGAGTGCAATGGGAAACAACTGCTGTTCCTAAGCAGGCTGTGACTACTCAGCCTTGCTAATCAGATTTCGGGGAATGCTCAGCTGGCTCTTGCTGTAGGGAGCTCGGGGTGTGTTTTGGGGACAGGGTCTGTGTTCCAGTGGGGAAGGAGAAAGGTCCTGATTCAATGCCCAGAGAACTGGTTTTGCTGGTGGAGCAGGGGGGGAAAGGCTATTTGGGAAGCCGTGTATCCCCATCAAGCCTCTCTGCAGGTCATTTAAAGCACTCAAGGCAAGGCTGGGTGCCCCCTGAGGGTGTCCAAACCCAGCCTTACCCTGGCAGCTCTGCTGGCTGCGGGTGACCCTGATGCCAGAGCTGTGGGCACTTGGCCACTGTGACCCTCAGTGTGTCAGTGCCAGCAGGAAAACCAGCCACATCCAGTGCCACCATCCCATCTTCATCCGGCTGGCTTCACCCCTGTCCCCTTGTTCCCAAAGCAGCCTTTTGATCCCAGGAGCTGTGGTTCAGGGATCAATCCTTGAGCCGAGGGGAGTGGGGATCCTTCGCACCAGCCTTTAATTAGCAGAGGCTCTTGGGAATTTATTTTTTTTTTCCTTCACCGTTTGCTCTGAGGCAATTCCAGTGAGAAATAAAAGTTTACTTCCATTCCCCAGCGCTCGGGGAAAGCAGCTTCAGTCAGCACTGCCTGTGCTCTCGGCTGTGCTGGATATGGCAGGGCTATTTTTAGAAGCCAGGGTTGCCATGGCAACCCAGTGTATTTTTTCTGTTAAATATAGCAGCTGTTGCAGGGAACTCTTGTCCTTCTGGATGTAAAGGCTGCGTTTCTGCCCTCTGACAGAGCTCAGGGTATTAGAGGCGGATGAGAAAGGATGATTAAATAAGTGGAAGCCCAGAAGAAACCGTGGATCTGTAATTACACGGAGGAGTTTGGGATGCAGCCGTGTGTGTCTGCAGCTTCTGCATTGAAAATGGTGTGGGGACAGGGAGAAGGGAGGTTTTCCATGTGGGGCTCCATGAAACCACCCAGTCCCTCTGTCTCCAGCTGCCCAGCCTGCCTGGCTTTGGCTGTTCTGGTCTCTGCCCCTTCCAGGAGCCAGCCTGGTCCTGGCTGGGAGGAGACATGGGGGTGCCAAACAGGCTTTGCCATCCGAGGGGAGAAAGGAAGGAGCCTCTTTTGGGGAAAAAAAACCCAGTTTTGTTCCTCCTTGCACCTCAGGAGCCTGAAGCAGAGGTTTGTGGTGCAGGTTTGGGGCCTGGAGCTGCCTCCATCTCCTGCTGGTGATGGACACCTCAGCGGGAGGAATGGGAGAGGTGCAGGTCCCATCTCCTGTGGGGCCGGGCCAGGGGTGCAGTGTGGGAATGCTGTGGGACTGTGTTGCATCCTAAAGCAGTAACATTCCCCAGCTTTGGGGTTCAATGGGAAGCAAACTGACTTGGTTTCTTCTTTAATTTTTTTTTTTTAAATTTACTGGATCCCTGTAAGGTGCCAACACATCCCATCAAATGGCTGGTTTCCATCTCCTGGGAGGAGGGAGAAGGAGAGGGATGGGGAGCATGATTGCTTGGGCCAAGGGCAATCTGTCAGCTGGGAGATGGAGATCTTTTTTTAATTAACTAGCCTTTGCCTCATTAAATGAAGAAAGAAACCAGAGCGCAGCAGATATGAGCAGGGCTTAGGATTGCTGAAAGTTTCCTTAAAAAGTGGATGCAACAACAAACAAACAAAGAACCAAATTTAAACCAGCCTGAGTTTAAAGTATCTGCGGAGGTCACTGTGACCAAGGCTTTAAACAGGAATAACACATTTCTGGGAGCCTTATCCGCTCCCTGAGCAATCGTGAGTGGCATCTATTGCTGGGGATGTTATTGCTTTTCTGAATTTAATCGCAGGAGTAGTGCTTAAGCAAGCAGAAAGCTGCAGGGGAAGAGCTGCCTCTGTGGCCACCGGGGGCTGGAGTTACCTGCTCCCCTGCAGGGTGGTTTGGAGGGGCATTTTGAAGAGTCAGGGATTTAGGAGGATGGAAGATGGAGTCAGATGCTGCTTGTCCCCCTGGAGCTGAAGCCTGCTGGAGCATCCTCTAGCCGAGGGCATAAATACGGGGCTCATCCCTGAGGAAGTCCTGCCCGTAACAAAGGAAGGAAAGGCTGCCACATCACATTTGAAGATTTCCTTGCATCCTTCAGGGAGGGGGTTGCCAGGGGTTTGTGGCCCAGAAAATGTAGCTTGCAGCTGGGAGGGAGGTTCAGGCAATCATTTCAGATGCTGCTTTGGTTTAAATGCAGCACAGGGTGGAGGTAGGACAGTGGAGTGGGCACAGCTCCAAAAACATGTGTTTGTACATGGAATGGTTTGGGCTGGAAGGGCCTTTAAAGACCACCCAGTTCCACCCCCTGCCATGGGCAGGGACACCTTCCACTATCCCAGGGTGCTCGAAGTCACATCAGTCACGTCCCCAGGGCCAGGCAGGTGGGTCACAGGCCCCATCCTTTCTCTGGGCCCATAGGGCACTGGTCATCCCACTGGTTCCACTCTGCTGGTGCCAGAGGCAGAGTTTCCCCAGGAATGAATAAAAAAGCTCCTGCCTCTGCTTATAAATCCACTTCCCTGTGTATTCAGGGATCATCAGGGTGTTTATGCTCCGTGCTTTCCCCGGATTGATTTATGGGTCTATTGTAATCCCTCCATTGTGTGGCTGCCCCGCTCTGGGCACCATGGGGCAGGCAGCAGTCCTGGGAGGTTTTCCCTTTCTCCCTGAGGGTTGGCTGCTCCGTCCCTCGGCCGTTTGCAGGGACTTGTGTGAGGAAGGACCACGGCAGTGTCACACTCCCCCTGGGACAGTGGAAGGGGGTTGGAACGAGATGGGATTTAAAGTCTGTTCCAACCCAAACCATTCTGGGATTCTGGGATTTTCTGATC
Source organism: Cyanoderma ruficeps (assembly GCA_008694505.1). NCBI lineage: Eukaryota > Metazoa > Chordata > Aves > Passeriformes > Timaliidae > Cyanoderma > Cyanoderma ruficeps. Next base: position 800,328 of record VZDJ01000021.1, on the reverse strand, counting down.
CTGTGATCCAGCCCCAAAGCACTGAGGGCTGCAGCCAGACACAAAGCTCATCTGTGAGGATGAAGGAGGGAGCTTGGAGCACCCAGTGTACCGAAGAGATGCATCAGCACCCGCTCCCAGCTGGAGGAGAAGGAAGGAGTGCTGGCAGTTCCCTCCCCACAAGTGCAGAGGTAAGATGAGACAGGATCTCAAAACCTCCAGAAAGGTGTCCCAGATACCCCTGTCATCAGGTCTGTACCTAATTGGGAAGGATGCTTCGAGGCTGATACTCCCACCCACCATCCCTGCTGGAGTCACTGCGAGGGCTGCTCTGGAAATTCTGTTCTGGCATTGGCTGTTTTCAGCATAGTTTTGTTTTTTTTCCTGGGGAACATGTGAATATCAGTGGAATTTCTGTTTGTTGTAGCCTGAAAGCTGAGGGTTCTGCTCTCCCCTTTCCAAGCTCAGCCTGTATCAGTCCTCAGTGTGTTTGCCAGTCCAGCCCAAGCACCTTCTACAGCAGGAGCATATTTGGGGAAATTCTCTGAGAGAGGAGTGTCCACGGTAGTGCTGATTCAAGGGGAAAGTCCATACTTTGTGCGAGAATTTCTGAGCACCAAGAAAACAGGAAGCAAGTCCATGCTGTGGACTCCCCATCATCCCTGCAAGTATCCAAGGCCAGGCTGGATGGTGTTGGAACCACCTGGGATAATGGAAGGTGTCCCTCCCCATGGCAGGGGGTAGGACAAGATGATGTCTTAAGATCCTTTCCAACCTAAACTATTCCATGATTTCATTATTTCCAGATAGTCCCAAAGGTCTCCACTGTCCCCACAGAAATGTGAGTTTGACCCAAAGCCATGGCAGGAGCTGAGGAAGCAGCAGGATGAGTTTCCTGTGGGATTGTAGCCCTGTTGGCTTCCAACCCGCCCTAAACTCTAGGCACCATGGAGACCCTATATCAGTTCTTATCAGTTGTGCTGGACCTCCAGCTTAATTAGGGGTTCTAATTATTTTTATTCTTTAGTTTTTGCCCCCCCCAAACCCCTCCTTGAGTCCCTTCTAGGGGGAGATCCAGGAAAAGGGTGTTTGTCTTTGCTGTGGCGTGAGCAACCCCACCACCCCAGAAAGCCTGGGGAGCACTGGGGGGAACAGATGCCAAAACCTCTCCTCCTCCAACCCAGAGCCCCTCCAAGGCAGCTGCACCTCTGGGAGAGACGTGGGAGCAGCTGGAGCAGAGGCAAGGCCAGATGAGATGATGCCATGAGGATCGTTTCATGTTCCTGTGGAATGGGAACCGGAGCAGCCCCTTCCTCCCTCATGGGGCAGCAGCTCCAAATCCCTGCAAGGCCTGGGCAGTTCCGTGCTCCAGGAAGAATGAGATGCCCTGAGAAATGGCCATGGGAGGGTTTTATTCAGGAGCTGGGAGTGCTGTGCTGGAAAGGATGATAAAACCAGGGGGTGCTGGACAGGCACAGATTTGGCCAAGGGGAGGTGCTACCCCAGGATGGTTTGTTGGGAAGTTCAGGATGGATGTGGATGGCAGCATGTCCCTTTCCTGCAGAGAGCTTTCCATGTTCAAACCAAAACCTGTTGTTTTGTCAGTGTCGAAGGTTTTTCTGTGGTTTTGGGGGTGGGGTTGTTTCTGGAGGAGGTTTTTTATTTTTGAGCGGGTTTTGGGTGGGGTTTGGTCTCATTTTGCATTTGTTTGTTTGTTTGTAGGGTTTTTGGGGTTTTTTGTGTTTTGTTTTGGGGTGGGTTTTTTGGGTTTAGGGAGGCTGGGGTCTTTGTTTCATTTTTTGGGTTTTTTTGAGGNTGTTTGTTTGTTTTGGTTGGTTGGTTGATGCTTGTTTCTCTCCCGATGAATACCGGGATGCAGTTCTGGCAGGGATGCAGTGATGGGGTATCTCACCCCCTCTCCCTGTCTCCCTCTGTGTTTTCCAGAGGTCTCATCCTTGCTGGATCCTTCCCCTGCTGCTCTGGGTCGGCTCCACATGTAAAGGGCTGGGGAGAGAAGGATATCAGGCAGAGGTAATTCATAACTGTGAGAGTGACCCTATTTGGGTTGGATTGTAAAGGCTCCAAAAACCATCCACATTTTTTCCTTCTCGTCCCTGGAATTCAGATCAAGTACCCCTTTCTGTGGTCAGGATCTGCCTCCTCCATGCCATTTTCAGAGCCCCGGGTGCTGTTTGAAGTCCTCCACTCCCTCATCTCTGTATGCCCTGTCCGTGGGGTACACGGAGAATGCTGGGCACATGCTCTGAAACCTCAGCCAGGGCAGGATGTGCACGATCCATTTAATTTCTGGCAGCAGTGGGAGAAAAGAGAGCCTCCGAAATCTATAAATCAACCATCTCTCAAACTGTGTGGGATTGAGGAAAAGGTGCAGAATAGAAATTATTTCCTCAGGGGGAAGCACATCATTTCATTTGCCCAGGAAAATGATGTCTTCATCAGTCGTCTTCCAAAAGAATTAAAGGAGGGCTCAGAGCGTGCAATTAGTGTGAAATTTTGGGATCCCACACTGGTTTGGGTGGGAAGGGACCTCAAAGCCCATCCCATCTCACTCCCTGCCATGGGCAGGGACACCTTCAACCATCCCAGGTTCCTCTGAGCCCTGTCCAACCCGGCCTGGGACGCTTCCAGGGATGGGGCACCAGTGACTGAGTGTGGCTTCTCTGGGGTCAACATGGATGGAAGAAAGGTCCAAGCTCTGCACTGCCCTGAAGGGATCTTTTATTTATCAGCAAAGCCATGGGATGTGAATTTCTCCAGTGCCTTCACTCAGTTGCCACACGGAAATTGAGTCTATTAAGCAGCTTTGGGCTGCAGCCAGTTCATTACAGCAAACTTTCATCCAATTATCGTTACTGTTATTATTGCTATTATGATGCCTCCTGCTCTGTTGTAAATGGGAGATGTTTTCCTGGGTCTCTTGTTGGATCTTTTTGAGTTTCCTCAAAACTGGGTGGCAAATTTCTGTGATCTCTGAAATGAGGCTGACCATCTCCCTGCACCCTGGAGATGCCCCTCCCACCTGTGCCTTGCCTCATCTACTCTCATCCCTGTTTTCTTCTGTGCCTGACTTCGCTCCCAGCCCCGACGATTTTTCTTGTAAAACCCCAAAACTCTCATTTGAGGAGTGGGAGAGGGGAAAGTGCAGCCATCCAGCAGAGCTGCAAAGTGCTAGTGCTAAATTGAGCTCTAATTGCTCATCTACACTAATTAATTTACCAAACCCGAGGAATTTTGAAAGGGTGCTTAGGAGCCTTGCCCTCCCTTCTCCCAGGCACGCAGGCAGGGGGTGGGGAGCCCCACAACTGCTTTTGGTGCAGCCTCCTGTGAGCTGCTGATGGCAATTCCCTGGTCTGGGAGCATCCCTTTCCCCCCCAGCTCGTGGAAAACAAGCGTGTTCAGCGCTGCAGGGTTTCTGCTCCAGGAGGGAGTAAACATCCATGGTGCTGACACGGCAATAAAACCGGTGTGTCTGCAAGAGAGGAGTCAGCAGCAGATGCGCCCCTGCAAAACTGCTCGCCGTGATGAATGCTCTGCCCAGAGTCTGCTAATCCCTTTTTCTCTGGCTCCAAGGCCTCCTTAATTGTGCTGCCTGTGATTAAATAACTCTTTGAAGGCAGCGCTGGGAGTTGTTTGGTCCACGTGGGAATGTCGCTGGCTGGGCTCATAACCTTTGGCTCTGGGCATGCGGAGCGTGGTTTCACACAGAAGATGGGGACAGTGGTGTCCGGGGTGTTCTCGTGACCCCAAAAAGCTCCTGGGGAGACCCCCAGGGCTTGGTGGAGATCCACGTGGATGATCCCAAGATAGATGATTTCCCAGGGAGCTGCTGCTTTCCTGGTGGTGCCTCCTCCCCTATCCCTCCGGGAAGCACATGGATGTGGGGAGGAGAGGGGTGCTGTGTTGGGGTGAGGTGTTGAAGCTGACCATCGCCCCGTGGGCTGAGGGCAGCTGGGTGTTGTTGTCCAGCCTCCACCGGCTGCCCCCAAACGCTTTCTGAAGGATGCCAAAGCCTTGGTTTGCAGGAGGGATGCAAAAACAGCCCCAAGAGGACTTTGAGAGCGTCTGAGGGACTTTGCCAAAATGCAGATTAGGAGGGAATTTAAAATCAAGGAATTACAGACGGGTTTGGGATGGAGGGGACCTTAAAGCCCATGTGGTTCTACTCCTTGCCATGGGCAGGGACACCTTCCACCAGACCAGGCCGCTCCAAGCTCTGTCCAGCCAAGGGCAGGACCCCAGCCCCAGGCTGACAGTCTGTCCCACCCCGGGCCACCCTGGAGCTCATTCCCAGGTTCCTGGAGGTGGAGGAGCCGGTCCTGTAGATGGAGTGCAGCGATTGCCTGAATATTCATGGATCGGCGGGCAAGCTGCAGCAGGCCCTTGTTACAAACTGCTACCCAAACTGCTTACATCCATCAATGAGGGAAATAAATAAACAGATGCTTGTTAATTGACTTAATTACCCACCAGCAAACAGGAGACTGGGAGCACATCAATTAAAAAAAATGGTTTAAGAAGTGTCTCATAGTAATTCTTTTCCATGTGCAAACCACGCTGGTCTCCTCTGCCTGTGATGAACTCCCTCAAGGAATGGATTTTCATTACGCAGGAAGGAGGGGTCACTTTCTGAAAATGAGAGTTGTGGCTTGAAATGAGACCTAAATAGATGCCTTCTTCCCAAAAACAGGGCTGTGCCAGCACTTACAACAAAGCCATGCCAGGAGTGATTGCAAATAACCGTCCTTGAGCAAGAGAATTCCAGCAGCTAAGGTAATCCTTGTTTTCCAGCTAGTAGCAGGCGTGAAGGAGAAGGAGGTAGGGCTGGGAATCTCTTAAAGATACTTTTTTTTTTCCTTTTCTTTTTAAAAGACCTTCAAGAAGAAAGGAAAACAGGAAAATGGAAAACTTGTTCCTCTCTCTGCCATATGTGGGATGTGGGATGACTCTGATGTCTCCTGATGGGGCTGATGGTCAATATCCACAGCCGAGTGTTGAGCCAGCATGATGGGATGGATAAATAGAAGGACTGCCCAAGCCAGAGGTTTGTGGCCAAATCCTTTTTTTTTTTTTTGGTGGATGCAGAAGGTCCCATACCAACCCTGGAGCAACCATAGAGGGGTTTGGGTTGGAAGGGATCTTAAAGCTCATCTCATTCCCCACCCCTGCCATGGACAGGGACACCTTCCACTGGGCCAGGGTTCTCCAAGCCCAGTGCTGCCACCGTGCACACACCTGGAGCCTCTCCAGCCCCGTACCTGCCCTTTTCCAGCCTCCTTTCCTGGCATGTTTGCCCTGTTCCCGCTCTGCCAGGGCAGCTGTGCTGAAAAACCAGTGTGGGCTCCCTTGGGACTGCTGGCAGTGCTCTGCAGGGCCGTTATCTGCGGATCTTGATTAATGAGAGTCCCCAGGGCAGGCAGGTTGTGAAAGAAGCCCCATGACTGTGGCCCTGGCTGCCTCCCTGACGTCAGTGTGACGCAGGGCAGCCAGGGCAGCACGGGCCCTTGGGTGCAACCAAACAGAAAATAAAGAATGAAGGGGTGGAGTGAAAGGCAGTAAGAGATGAAAGGAGATTGTCTTATCAGCCACAGCAGGCAGCTGGAGTGAGTTTCCTCTCCCCAGTGCAGACTCTGCAGTGTATCGCAGCCTCCTGATGTGCTCTGGTTGGGTTTTTTACCCTCAGTGCTCGCAGCCATTGCCGAACGCAGGTGACATTGGGGACAAGGCCTCTGAGCAACATTCCCAAGGTCTCCAAGCAGGATGGGTGGCAGCTGGATTTGGGATCAGCCCCTGCATTAGACAAGGATTTCCAGGCAGGCTGGATGCTCCTGGCAGGTTGGAGTTGGAGGCTAGGCTGCAGTCCTTGGAGTGTCCTTCCTTCTCTGGTGCCACAGCCCTTTGCAGCCAGTGTCCACAGCAAGAAGGGTGGGCTGGTGTTCCCCCAGCTCAGAACCACCTTCAGCAAAAAAAAAGTTACATCTTTTAGATCCTTCGGTGATGTTGGGTTCCCTTTGTTGCTCATTTATTTGTGACTCTTTCCAGAATTTAAAAAAAAAAAAAAACTTGAAAAAATTAAAAACTCGCCAAATTTTCTGACTGTGTCACTTTGCAGAAGAGAGGAGGGGAGGGCTGGGAGGGAGAGATGGGCCGGAGCTATTCTAGTGCAAACCCATCTGCGTCGATAGCTCTCCATGCAGCCCCAACCATTCCCGGATGTGCCGGCTGGCCTGGCCAGGAGAGCACCTTCCATGATGTTCCAGCTCCCCATTCCAGCACATCCCAGCAGAGCTGCAGGGGCGGGTCAGCAGCGCCTCGGGAGAGCCACCAGCAGAGCTGCAGGGGTGGGCCCTGGGGGGAGCACCCAGCTCCTTCCCAGAGCACGTTCCCCTCCCCGCAGGCAGCTCCGCATCTCGGGAAGAGCCATTTCGGCACCACCGGCCCCTCAGCATGTTCAGGAAGGTTCCACGCAATCTGTTTACTTTGGGACATATGCTGTGTTGATGCTGCCTGCAGTCTTGCTGCCTCTAATAACTTTGGGTGTAATTTTCTCCAGTTTGGTGCCTGGGGCAACCGATTGACAGCTGTGGGAAGAGGCAGAGCTGCTCCAGCGCTGCTGTAAAAAGGCAGGGAGCCTCCATGGGGAACCAGAGGAGGGACACGGCACCGCTGTTCCGGGTCTCAGGTGAAGTGTTTGGGCTGTGATGTTCCATGTGAGCCAGGTAGAGCTGCCTCCCACAGCAGCGGCTTCTCAGTGTACACATTAGAGCGTATTTACGATGTAAATTAATAAGTGCCATCTGCTTACCTCTGGCGTTGTGGGAATGTTGTCTTGTGACAGGCTACAAACAAGACAACATTGAAGAGGTAACACCTGCTGGGACATATTTCTGCCGTTTATTTTCAAACATTGGGAGATTATTTTGGATGGGAGGAATAGGTACCGGCTCCTCTCATTGCATATTAAGTGCTAATGAGTCGTGGGGATTGCCAGGTGACATCCTTGAGGAATTGGTGAGGATGGAGGAACTGCACATGCATCCAAGGGCATAGGGACCTCGACAAGAACGCTGCACCACTGAGCCTTGACCTCGACTGAGGAAGATTTAAGTGGATGTTCAGCTGGTGAAAAGTTGCTGCTTTTCANAAAAAAAAAAAAAAAAAAAAAAAAAAAAAAAAAAAAAAAAAAAAAAAAAAAAAAAAAAAAAAAGTCTGTCAAAACATCCCACTTCAGCCTTTGGGGATGGGACGGTCTCAATTTTCATTTCAAAATCACAGCCCACTTTTGAAATGGAAATTATTCTAATGCTCAGGCAGAGATGAAATCCTTCCCTTTTAGCAAAAGAAAATGTTTTGTTTGACTTCAGATATATTTTTTCCCCCCAGTTTTTCTGGAACAGAAATAAAATCTAACAAAACAGATAACAGATAAAGAACTGGGATCCTTGCTGACTGCCAGCTCTCATTTCCACTGAGATGTTCTTGAGCTGACATCCGTCCTCCCCTCATCGTTCTTCATTTCTCTCATCCCCTAATTTTCCTGTAGAACAGCAGCTCTGCAGGCCAAGGGCTCACAGGCCTGGGGTTCAGTTCCTGGGTGTGCAGGATGGGAAGTTCCAATGCAGAGCAAAGATGCTGGTGGGGAAGGAGACCTCCTGCCCAAAACTGCAGAGTTGGAGGAGCTCTGAAGGAGCCGGAGCCAGGGATTTTTGAGCTTGGGATTTTCCAGAGGAGAGGGCTTTTCTAATCAAAGACCAGGGAAAAGGAGAATCTGGGCGTAGAAGGGCATCCACCCACTGCTGGGGCTGCCAGAGCAAACTGGCAGTTTGCTGGGGATGGGAAATGTTGGAAACTTTGGTGAAGGTAACCAAAGAGAGGAATGAGTGAGTTTGGAGAGGCTTCTGCAGAGAGGTCAAGGCAGGAATGAGTGTCCTGTTCTCCACAGTGAGAGCTCTCCAAGTGACCCCAAAGACGGGGGGGTTGGAGCGTGGAGCAGGCTCCAGGTGCATCCTTGGGGAGGATAGGGAAGCCTAAACAAGCAAGCCACAAGGAACATTTCTGCTGGAACATGTTTTTTTGCATCAAGTTATTTTTGAGGATTTTCTTACTAGCTCTGCTAAGCCAACTGGGCAACCCCCTTCCGCAGCCCCAGACCTGGAGGAAGCGGTTTTAACAGGGTGCACCCCAACAGGGATTTTCTCTCCCTGGGTGCAGGATGGACCACAACCAGCCTTGGCTTGGTAGCAGGACTTTTGTGCTTTTTCTTCATTTCCAAAAGTATTTACACAATGAAAAGACATGGATGGAAATTTTTGCCCCACCTGGCTGACTCCTGTGTCCTTGTAAGCACAGAGGCAACGGCGGGCTGGTGGGGGGATACCCTTCAGTGTGGGGCTTCTGTGTTCCTGGGACAGAGCAGATGGAGCCCTTTAAATGACTCTGCTGCTGTTCAGCTGCCTCTCTGCCCCTTGGCTGCTTTCCACCTCTCCCCAAAATGCGGGGTGATGCGGTCAAGCCCCAGCGAGACATCCTGGGTGACTCAGGCCCGCCAGCTGTTGTCAGTGGCACACGGCCCAGGGCAGAGATGCCACTTTGGGTGTTAGCAGTGGGATGGGAAGGGACAGAAGCTCTGGGGGCAGCCACTGGCACGTCCCTGCCCCGTGGGATGTTCTACAGGGATGCTGATGGTGGGGGATATGGGGGGCAGAGGGAGAGCACCCGGCAGGGAGGTCAGCATGATGTGGGGTGCTGGAACAGTGGGTTTTGGTGTTTCTCACCCCCAGGGCTGGGCAGCTGCCAGAAGAGCTCTGACCACAGCTGGATTTCCTGGTAAAAATAACTCCACGGCATAAACTTTCACAGCAGGACGAGTGTAGAGCAGCTGGAGCTTCACTCCCTCCCGCCACCACATCAGCAAATATCTGCCCGGGCCAGTGCGAATCACAGCAAGGAGGAAATGGCTCTGGTTGGCACGGCCAATACCCAGGGGGAATTCTGGGGGGCTGGGGGTAGAATAAATACTGGGCCGGACCGATTCCCAGAGGGAAGAGCACCAATGGTGGAAGGCGGAAACAGGGGAGGAGGTGAGGAGCCTTTCCCGAGAGGAGTGGGGGAAGACGGCTGGCTGTGCCCTGGGCAGTGATGCTGTTTGATTTTGTGGTATTTCCTTTGTTTACCCCGTGTCCCAGCAGGATGGGGCCGGGCTGCCTGTGCGGTGTCGGTCTGAGCCCGTTTGCTCCGCCAGGGCGTGGCAGGAGCCGCTTTCCCAGCCCGGCTCCAGGCTGGGGAATGGCCGTGCCCCCATTCCCGACGGCAGCTGCTCCCCTGCCCACCAAGGGACTGCCAGCCACGGGCTGCGAAAGGCGGACCTGCATATCCCCTGCTGGCACTTCCACCTTCCCACCAGGACTTTTCCCGGGTGTTGCTGGCTGTTTCCCCTCCCTGTGCTCTCCCAGCCGAGGGATGCGGCCGCAGTGCTGCAGCGGATGCTCTTGGTGAGGAGGTGAGCATGGAGTCACCTTACCAGGCCAGGAGGGGCACCCTGCCGAGCCAAGGGCACCCTGGGCACACCCTGGTCCCCGTGGCACAGCCCGGTCCCCCCATGGCACACACCACAGGACGCGGTGGCTCCTCTCGGTGCTCACCGGGCCGTGCCAGCGGTCGGTTCCTTCGCCCTGCCCGGCCCGGGTGGCAGCCCTGGGAGGGGAAGCCGGTAATTTTCCACTATCCCCGGCACGGGGAGGCACGGAGCAGGCACTGCAAACCTGGCCGTGCTCCACGGCGGGTTCACACCTCTTGCTTTCGCAAGACGTGTGATGATAAAGCCCCGAAAGGCAAAGAAAGGCCATTGCTCTGATTCACTCGGCGTGCTGCAAGCTGTCCCGCTTTGTTCCCTCTCCTCTCGCTTGCCCCTCTGCCCCCAGTTTGGGAGAGGAGAGGGGGGTAGTTCATGTGCCCCGGCTATTTCAGGCACTGGCAGTGACTCAGGTAGCCCGACGCCGCCACCCTGCTCCTCTCCCAGCGAGCCCAGGATCTGCTGTGACACCTCCTAATTGCTCAAGATAGATCACTTAAGAAAAAAAAAAATCTTCCATATGGTCCACGGGATTTAATTTTTTTAATGTATTTTTTTCTCCCCCTTGCTTCTACAACTGTTACAGGGAGAGATATTTTTCCCCCTGTTTGACATAGATATAATCTTCTTCTGATACACAAATGCCAGATGGCATGGCAAAAAAAGATAATAAATATGTCTGCAGCCTCGACAGTTAAGTCTGGGAACCTGGGAAATGGCTGTGGAGGAGCTGGGAGTGGCTGGGCTCAGGGTTGGATTTTTTGGGGGGAGGTGAAATGGGGAGGGGAGGTGGAGCTTTCATGGAAGGTGGTTTGAGGAATCTGGGAATGCTCTGTGACCATCTCATGTCCACTCCCTGCTAGGCATCCTGGTCTGGGATTTGAGCTGCTGCCAGTGATTAGCAAACCCAAGGAAACCCAGCTGGTGGAGGGAGGTTGTTCTTAAATTTACCGCTGGGATGCGATGAGAAGCAGGGAAAGCAAGTTCCAGAAAGCTGATGCAGGACTGTCAGCACAGTCCTGCCTGCTGCAAGGTGCTGAGCAGAGTGACAGAGAAAGCCCTTAATTTGGTTAGGGCCACATCACAGTATGCAAATGTTGCTTAATGCTAATCTGCTAACGTGCTCTCTCTAATTATGGGGATGTAAAATGGTTCTTGTCTTGCCTTGTGCTCTGGGATAACCTTGGAAATGTGGCCTGTCACCGCAGCAAGGCATTTCCTCCCCAAACCTGTGTTTAATAAACAAATACAAGAGCAGTCAGGTTGTAAAGCACATTCCTGGAAAAAGGGAGATTATTTTTTTTTTCTCTGCTCCAGCTGATTGGATTTCGCCACACTGGGCTTTGCCTCTTCCCTACCCTCCATGGGGGATGCAGGCAGGGATCGTGCAGGACCTAGAATGGAGTCACCATTCCTTGGAGGAGTTCAAAAAAGGAGTTCAAAAAAGGAGTTCAAAAAAGGAGCAGATGTGGCACTTGGGGACATGATTTATTGGTGAACATGGTGGTGCTCATTCATGGTGGGACTCAAGGCCTTTTCCAGCATCAATGATTCCATGATTCTATGCAAGCACACCCACCATGAGCCTGCACTGTGCGGAGACTGGGGACCTCTGAGCCAAGATATCCCCACTGGTGACCCCAAATCCATCGTGGAGGGTGGCTCCATGAGTGGTGGGGAGGCCTGTGCAGCTCTGTGTCCATCCTCCACACATCCATCCAGGAATCTTCCACAGCCTCTGTACAAACAACCAGCACAGCCATCCCCAAGACAGCCGGGAGCCCATGCTTGAGGTTGTACAGCCATTTTTTTTTTAAAGCTTTACTATAAAAATTCAAACTCCACAGGAGGCCAAAGGGCAGGGGAATCTGCTCATGCACAAGGAAATAGAGCTGGAATTGCTTTTATGGTGCCTCATCTGGAATAACTGCCCATGCTGGTAAGTCTCCTCCAGAGCAAGGGCTTGGCCCACCGTGTCCCATGGGATCTCTGTGGTGGAGACCTGTCCTTGCATCCAGATACTGCATTTCAACCTTGGAGGCTCTTGCCCAACAAATGTGAGGGGAAATGGAAACAGGAGGGAAGCACCAGATGGACGCTGCCTGCTTCCCTCCAAATTCTTGGTACCAGTGCTTTCCTGATGGTTTTCCAGAAAGCCCTGAGCAGCGCTCAAGCTTTATTTTTGACAGAAAAGGTTGGAGATGGCCACAAATAACATTTTTCCAGCCTCTGGGCACATAAGCCAGGGAGGAAATATTTTCTGGCTGACCCACAGCCGGCAGCGTCTGGGCTTTTCCAGAGGCAGCTGCCGAGGTCTGCCAAGGAGACCTTGGGCAGATGTGCTGCTGACTCAGGAGATGTTGGAGCGTGGGTGTTTTATGGAGCTCTCACAGGGTTAAAGAACAGTGGACACGCTGTGAAAAATGAGTGTCTCTCCTAAGCCAAGGAGCTGTTGAGACAGCAAAGCGATTATTAGATTTCCCCCCCAATACTTATTAAGTTTGTGTGTGTCTCCGAGATGTTTCTGCTGCTCCTCGCTGTATCTCCAGACGTGTCAGCTCTACCAGGGCATTTCCAATTATCCCCTCATCTGACAGATAAGGGGGTCTCAAAGAGGACTTTTAATTTCTTGGGAGAGAAAGAAAAAAGGAGAAAAGAAGCAGCTCGGCCATTCTGTGTTTTAAATGGCCTTTGGATAGCAAGTGCACAGGGGAGCACATTCATTCCCACAGAGGCAGGTGATGCTCCTTCACTCCTCACTGCTCCATCCTAGATGTTTCTTCTTGCAGAAAAACAAGAATCAGGTAAATTTGGGACCTTCTCAGGGCTGGGGTTTTTTTCAACAATTCTGGCGATCTGGAGAAGTTCCCTTCAAAATACACATGGCTCAACAAGTGGGCACCAGCAGTGGGGTTTTGGGGGGAATTCCACTGGGATTTCTCCGTTGTGTGCCCTCCATGCTTCCCTTGGGCTCGGAGGCACAGAAGTGAGCACGGGAAGGTGCGTGGAGCTCTCTTTTGCTGACCTGTATCCGGAGTGACCTGGGCTGATTCAGGAGGAGCTCTGAAGTGCCCGAGGCTGGATTTCACAAGGCATCTCATTCCTCACAGGTGGGCGGATTCGGTGCTTAACTTTCAGGGGGATCTCCCTAATCTGCCCGAAGTGCCTTTGCAAGCCTCACTGGGGCAGAGCAATTTGGGGGAAAACGTGGCTTTTAACAGCGTGTGAGTCACGGTGAAGCTTTGCCGCCGAGCAGCTGTGGCTGCTGAGGGGCCGAGACACATCCAGGCCACTTCCAGACGCTCCCACCCCTCCAGCCACACGTCCAGGACCAGCCCAGGCAACCTGGCCTGCTCCCACAGCATCAGGGAGCAACACACCGAGGCATCCCAAGGGTTCCCGGCTGGCCTCAGGCAGTTAAAACACGAAGGATTGATTTCCCAGCGTTTCCTTTGGTTTGCCCTCCTGGTGAATGGGCGCTCCCTGGGGGAGCCGGGATGGGCTCAATGGATGCGCAGTGCCACAGGGATGGGTGGACCTGGGAGCTGCTGGACACAAATATTCAGCTGACCATGCCTGACGAGAATGAGAGGGTTTAAATTACAGAAGGAAGGGGTTTGGGCAGACACCGGGAAGGGTTTTCCCTGGTAGGAAAAATGAAGCACCAGCAACAGCTTGGAGCACTTTGCTGGAACCAGCAGGCTCCAGAAGGGCTGGAGAGGGAGTGGAGGAAGGAGATGGGGATGGATGAGGATGTACATGGGGATGGGAATGGGGATGGATGGGGTTGGAGATGGAGATAAGAATAGAAATGGGAATGGGAATGGGGATGGGGATAGGGATGGAGAAGAGTTTGGGGATAGAGACAAGGGTGGAGATGGGAAGATAAAGGGGATGAAGATAGGGATGTGGATGGAGTTGGGGATGGAGATAGGGATGGATGGGGAAGTGAAAGAGGATGAAGACTGGGGATGGAGATGAGTTTGGGGATGGAGATAGGCATGGAGATGGGAAATGAATGGGGATGGGGAGGAAGATAGGGATGAAGGCGGAGTTGCGTATGGGTGGGGAAGGGGATGAGGATGGAGATAGGAATGGAAATGGAGGGAAGGATGGAGATAGGGATGGATGGGGTTACGGATGGGGATGGACACAAGGATGGAGATGGGGTTGGGGCTTGATACGGGGCTGGGGTTAGAGATGGGAATGGATGAGGAATGGGGATGGACGAGCCTGGAGCTGGAACCGGGCTGACCATGGGACACAGAAGGGTGGCTGTGGGCCCTGGGGGGAGCCCAGCTCCATTCCAGCCCTGCTGCTCTTCCCACACGGCCCAAACCAGCCCCTTCCCTGCCTGCCCAGCCCCGTGGTGACGCTGGGAGCGCTGCCCTCCCCTGCAGCACTGCCGTACACGGGCTGAGCTGTTCAAAGCCTGGAGCAAACAAGCCTTACAGAGATATTTGCTATTATTCCTGATTGCGTGGACTCCAGGGCGAGCGATTATCATATTTCCCTGTGATCAAAATGTTAGTGATTATCATAAAGGATGCTTTAGGCTTTGAGACAGATACAGACTCTTTCAACAGCATTTATTTCTGAAGAACCTTCATCTTTACTCTCTCTCATGACAGCTGGGTTTTGAGTCATGAGCTGGTTGCAATTACTTTGCCTCTGTAATTCCATCTTTCCCACACTCTTCCTGGTTTCAGAGCCACTGGAGGACGGTCACCTGTGTGGAGCCATGCATGAAAATTGAATCCCAGCTGCAGGCAAGGCTAGGAGGAAGTGAACGTGGAATATTTCAATTTAAAGTGTGTTTATTGTGCATTCTGTCACTGATTTGATGTAAAAAAATTTGCATGCAAATGACAGCAGATTTGCATCTCTCCTTTCATTGACTGCAGATGTTGAAAAAAATATATTTGAGGGGTTTTTTTTTTTGGTGGGTTTTTTTTTTTAAGCTTTCAAAATATCTTAGTGGAGATTTTGGCGGCTGCTCTATTAAAGCATCTCCGTAAATGTGCTGACCTCTCCTGAAAAGAGCAGGCTGGTGCCAGGGCATGTGCACAGAGACATTTGCTGCAGCACTCTGTGGGCTCTGCCTTTCCAAGATTCCCAGCAGCATTTTGGAGATGTGGTGCACCCTTGGACACGGAGCCGCGCCTCTCATAAAAAGGGAATTTTTTGCATGGAAACATGCGGAAGGATTTTTCCGAGTGGTGTGAGGATTCTGGTTGGGTTTTAGAATGGTTATAATGGGCTAGAGAAAAGTCTGAGCCAGGACCTGAGGAACCAGGAAGCATCCAGTGAGATTTGGAGGCTACTTCTTCCACCAGCTGGGGCAGGCACCAAGATCAAGGCAGCCTTGGGCAGCTTTGGCTGGAATTGCTCATTTTCCCCTAGAACTGGGCAGGTGCTCGAGCACATCTTTGGCAGGACAGGGGATGAGATGGGAGGGGATGGAACCTGCCCACAGGGACCCCGGCTCTGCAGGGCTCCCGTGCCCAAGCAAAAGGGCAGTCCCAGCAGGTGAATGTGGGTCCTGAAAATCATCCAAGCAGGAGCTGGTTCCATCTCACAATCTCCTGAGAGATGAGATGAGAATTCAGCCTCTTGCTTGACTTGATTTATTCCACTCCTTCCTCTGTGCTCCACGGCGTCAAGGACTTGCCTTTTTCCCTTGTCAAGGTATTTTCTGGACCACGAAAGCCAGAAAAATGACCCAAGGAAAGAGAAACAAACAACGCAAGCAGCAAACACAAACAGGAATCAGGCAGCTAATGAACCAAGCTCTGCTGAGGTTGCTGCGACTCCACAAAAAATTGGCAAAAAAGTTGCTCTTCCAAAGCTGCCAGATTTAAATAAGATGCTATCTCTGCATAGGGATTTTTTTTTCCGTTTTCAAACATTAGCTCTGCATCTGCCTTCAGCTAAGGGCTATAAATAGATTTATACCACTCTCTGTGTATGTATATGATGTTTTATATAGGTGTGAGTGCCTGGTAAGTGTCTGCACGTGCGTGTGTGTATAAAATATGCACACAGGCTGGATGGAGCCATCCATCTATCAAGTTATTGGCCTGTCTTGTGCTCATTCGGGAGAGGGTTTAAAAGGAATTGCCTAAATACATAATACATGCTGGCTTTTTTTTCCTTTTTAAGAGATGAGTCAAGTCAAATGCTATGATATAAATTTTTAATACCCCTATGACCTGATTTTTTTCCCCTCTTGTGCGAGGAAGTTAACAATATGAAATGTCTTTCTGTTGTCTCTAATCATGGACTGATTTGATAAGCTGTAATTATTATTCATGTTCGAAATCTGCAGCTAGGGAGATGCAGGAGGTGTGGGGACCATTGGGATGTTTAGGTTTATTATTATTTATTACTGCTATGAATAAAAGAATAATGATTTCAGAGATTCTGCCAAGTAGTTCAGGCTGCAAATTTAACTCCTTTAAAAACCGTTGCAATCCATTTGCATCGATGAGAGCCTCTTTAATCAGGTTTTTTGGTTCCTTACTCCACTGGAGGGGTTGGAAAGCCAGAAAAAAATGGAAGGAATGATTTCTGTAGGCCCTACCAAAATGGATTGTGTTTGATGTTTGACCTTGGGCATCTCCCTGCCATCCTGCAGATCTCGGCTGGACCCCTTTTGAAATCCCAGTTCATGAATAGAGATGAAGCACTGGGAGCTGGTTTGGCTGCTGGAGACATAAGGCTACTGGTTTGGACATTAGGGTGTGGGGATAAGTTCTCCTGCACATCCTCCACATGCAAAACAGGAGTGCATGATTGATCTTGGAGGAGGGAAGGGAAGAGCACTCTGCAGAGAGCTTTGCTGCTCTCAGCCCCAGAATCAGCATGGCACTGTCCACAGAATAAAGCAAACGCGTCTGTGGGCTCCTGACTCACCTTTCCACTGAGGTAAGGGCTTTGGGCCTTTGACATCTGTGGGTGGATGAAAGAAAATACATTGCTTGTTTGTTCCTATTTCCCTCCTGGAATCTGAACTGCCTTCTGCCATAACTCTCTCTGCTGTCTCCATGAGTATAGTCTGCCCTTGAAGGAGGAATGAATACATTTAAGTAACATCCCTTCAGAAAAAAAAAAAAAAGGCAACTAAAAACAGTGGGTGTAGGTTCCAGGAAAAGATACTTTCATAAAGCTCATAGTTGTAGGAGCCTCAGCCATGTGATAGCCAGAAATCCCAGAAGGAAGAGTTCTGGAGGCCATGGCTTGAAAAACACCTGATCAGGAGCCTGGAATGTTGTGGGGTGAAGGGAGAAGGTCAGGAGCAGCTGCCCACGGCTCCCTGCTGGAATGAAATCCTGAGCACAGGCCTTGGCAGGGGCTGGAGTCCTCTGCAGAAACCCCGGCAGCCATGTCCTATCCAGAGGCTGGTGGGAATTTTGAAGGTGGGAATCAGGGGCTGGGAGGGGCAGCGAGGCCTTAGGGGGTGGTGTTGCAGGAGGTAAGGAAAGTGGTGGCATTGCAGTGCCATTCTCCCTGCTCTCCCTTTCCTGGAGCTGCATCTCCTTTATAACACAATCAGAGGCAAAGAACTAATCTGAGAACATGAAATACACAGATCCCTTCTGAACAACCACACAGAGCCTCTGATGCTGCAGCTTTACATCTCCCTGTCTTCAACCGCTTTGCACATTAAAGGAGAACTGGAATTTGAGATTGTCCACACCAGCACCATGTCCAGCAAATGGCATGGCCCAGATCTCTCCTTCCCAGGGATGGCAATGACAGATTTCACATCTGCCAGCTCTCTAGTCCTCACGCGTTTTGCCATCCACCTTTTTGTGCTGCAGTCGCAGCATCTTCCCCTTCCTTTCTGTTACCAGGGCAGAAGTTCGAAGACATGAGCCACAACATATGCCATTGTCTCTTCCCAGAGATGAACAAAGTATATTGTTATGCTCCAAATGCGATGGTTTTTTCCCCCGTTAAATGTTTTCTAGCTGCATAGACCAACCATCTGTTTCTCTTTCTCCCTTCCATCATTCAATTCTTTGCACATTATTCAAATTAATTATCAATTAAGAACCAGAACGTCTGGATAATCAAATTACAGAACGGTAAGACGGTCAGAGTAACACAGCACCTTATTAAAAGCCTCCAGACAGTTAACAAGACAATAAATTCCTGATCTTTTGTTCTCGAGATGAACCTTCAGCCCAATAAACGAAAACAAAGTGACACGTATCTCTTCCTGGTCATTTATTTATGAACGCAGGGAAGGACTAGCCCCCTTCTCATTGCAGATTTCAGATCACAATCTTCTCCTCTCGGATGTCAAACTAACCCTGATAATAAAACAGCTCCAGTCTCGAGACATTCCCCAGGGAGACAAGAAACTTCTCTGTTATTTTTCTTTTTGTGCTAAGGGGAATCTGGTTTAACAGGCGTGAAATTAGCCGTCCTTTAGGTCTGTGGTCTCCCCAGGGCGGGGGTTCAGTTCTGGGGGTGCAGGCAGAGCAGCAGTGTGGCTGCTGTGCCCTTGGGCAGCTGCAGGAGCAGTTGGACCGTGGTTCCCCACCCTCCATGGCGTGGTGCTTGGAGGGCTGAGGGATAATTTATGAGGCTTGGCAGCAGGGCTGGCACACAGGGCGAGCCGGGGGAGGAGGAGGGTGGAGGAGAGCTGATTGTGCCCTGTGTGATACCTGAGAGACTCTGGCTCGGGCCATCTGTACAGTCTGATGTGCCTAAGCCTTTTCCGCAGAAATCCCTGCGGCTGCTTGGCCTCCTCTGGCAGGTTGAACCACGTCGCAAAGGGGGTGGCTCACCCTTAGCCAGGAAAGCAGAGATTACCTGGAATTTAGGCCTGGAAAGCACTGGGAGAATCTGGCTACGAGCCCCAGGGGATGAAGCCCACCAACCCCACTCCTGGTGACCAGGCTGCCGCCTCCAGTCAGCGGGCACCTTCCGTTTTCAGCTGCAGTTTCACTCGAGGGCGGGTTTGTGACTGTGCCAAGAGCACAGACGCCCCATCAGACCCCTCTCCTCTGGAGGAGCATCCTCGGGGGGCTGCAGCCCGGCTTAGTTGGGCCCCTGGGGCTGCAGCAGCCCAAAGCTGTGGCATCGACACCAACGGGGTCGCGCAGTTCCTGACGCGATGACTCGTTTGCCTCGGTGCCATCCCCGTCCCTTCTCCTCCCTCCTCCAAAGCCCCTCCGAGCCCCGTGGCCCCTGCAGAGCATTGTCCCCACGTTGTCCTCGCACGGTCGCAAGTAGAGAGGCGGCTCATTTCCATGTCAGACCAAACCCCACTGTCCAAGCTGCTGCATCCGGGGAGGGATGCAAATCACGGCGCCGAAAACATATTCCGAGTGGCATGCAAGATCTGTGCCCACTTTGCCCATTGTGTCAGGAAAACAGAAATGCTTGTCAAAATACCAGCTCGAGTCGGAGCTCGCGGCTTCTGGAGGAATAAAAGAACCATGTTGGCAAGCACAGGACTAGACAGGCAGATGTCCTCCTCTCCACCCACTAGAATTTTATTGGCAATTGAGTTAACAACCTCTTTGCATATGAAAGTAGCGGAGAGGCGCTGCTGCGGCCTCGCTGGCAGGAGACTTGGCTGCAAAACCAGTGAGACATTTGACAAGGAAGCAATATGTTAGCAACATCCCTCCATCCGTGTTATCGGGGCCAAATTGCCACGGCACTTGCAGCCATGTGGAGGCATTAGATGCAAAGTGTTAGACGCCCTGCCATTCTTCCCCGTCATTTTCTCCTTTCTCTTCTCCCTTTTTTTCAGAGCAGCCTGGTCCTGACACTCCCCTTCGAGTGGCTCCCGAGCCAATCCTGCCTTGTGCTGCTGTATATCCTTGGAAAAATAGGCTGCCAGGTGCTGAACACCCACATTTTGAAGAGATGCCTCATGGTAATAAATGGTTCTGTGATTTGTTTTTTGTTTGGTTTCTCTTTGGTTTTGTTTTCTTCTTCCCCCCTCTCCCCCCACCCCTTTTTTTTCCTCCCCTTTTTTTAAAATGTAGAAGCAATTGCATTTCTAAGTTTTCTGTTAAGAGGTCATGTTTCCAAGCTGATGAATGGGAGGCATATACAGACTGGCAAATCTCCTCCCCATACTGAACACTCAGAATTTGTACCCCACAGCAGTTGTCCCTACTCTCTTTAGATTTGCAGGCTCCCAGTCTGTCCACAGTGGAAAATCCCTGAGCTTCATGAATCTCTGGAGAAAAGTGCCACCACAATTCCATATTTTCCCTGCTCTGTGCAGTACCCAGCAGAGCACATACGTATTTACTTGTTTGCTGCTGTGTTTGTCTTGTGTTGTCATGGACGTTTCCAGTCTGGGATCCAGGAGCACAGGACCAGACCTGCCCAGCTCGATCCTTCTTTTCCCTGCTGTATAAACTACAGGCACTGCCTGGAATCCTCTGTCACCCCTCAGCAAGGGGACACTGAGCTCCTCACTGGGAAGTTTCACATCTGGAGGACCTGGCCTATAGTGTTGTGTCCACTGTCTCCATATGTTCATTGTTTAAAAGGCTTTGGGAAGCCAAACTGCAGCTCCAAAGTCACACTGGTGGTTTTCAAGATGCCACCTTCCCACAATCCCAGTGTTTTGGAGAAGTTGTGTTAAGAGAAGCTCGCTGCCACTCCGCCAAGGGGCTTAAGCAGTGAGCAACCAAATTGTGGGAATACCAAAAGGTCCCTTGGAATAAGTCTGGTCTAGGAAAAGGATCACCCAGCTCTGGTGCCTCCTGTCATGACCTTAGCTGTCTGCCATGCTGCCTCTCCCAGCATGGAACACAAAAAACACCGGAGCTGTTTTTTGTGTTCCATGCATGCTCCATGTTTTTGCTGCTGGGAAGTTTGTGACTTCTCATGACCAGAAAAACCTCAGACAAGTTAGGGAACCTCATTTTCCACTTCCCAACCCTCCATCACAAGCCTGAACACCTCCTCACAGCCTGCATTCAACCAGAGCCTCCCAGCATCTCCTGCCAAGCTCCTGGAGGGCTCGGCATCGCTGTGCCCCATCACGACACCAGAAAAAAGCATTCTCCTCTTTGCTCTCCCTGAGCTTCTCCGCGTTCGATTTTCTGCATGACAATTTATTCCAACTCTCAAAGGCTCAAGTCGCTCCTGCTAACTCCTTCTGGCCAGGGAATAGGCATCTGTTCCCTTTGATTGGAGGTCGCTCCTCTCATGCAATGCTCCACTGGGATGTGCACACCAAGGCTAGAAATGAGGCTGAGCTCGTATTGTTCGCCTGAAAAAAACAGCAAGCGGCAGTAAAAGAGATAATAACCTGCCTTTTAAATGGACAGGGTAGCGTGCCTTTTGTAGTCAGTGATTCTGATGTAAAGAAGAGTCAACTGCAGCATTCCAGTGAGTGTTAATTGCTCATTAGTTGTTAGGTACATTTTCGGATGGAAGGAGATGGAGATACTTGAAGGGAAACCAGCTTACTTGGAAGGGTGGAAGATTAACGGTGTGGAAAGACAAGGGTGAATATGGTGTGATTGGAGCACCAAAAGAGATCGTTCCACCCAAAATCTGATTATTAACAGGCTCTGTGCGGATCGTTGCTAGAAAACAGCTTTGCACAAACATCCACTGCCTTCAAAATGACACAGCAAAATTCTCTGGCTTTTGGGGGATGGAAACATGAAGAATCATAGCCTGCCCTGCAAATCATCCCATCCTGACGTGTTCCCTAGGCAGGGCCTTTTCTGCCCTCCTTTTAGGCTTTCACGTCTGCAAACCATTCCCCAGTGGCTTCCAATGCCAAATGTCCACCCCCGAAAAAGCACATGCCAGGCTTTCCGTGTCGAATCAGCAGGAAACCTCCTGGGGGAACAATCCCCTCCATGACATTTGTAAAGGGAAATTCTGCCTGGGAGGAAGAGCTGGCAGGGTGAGCTCCTGCACGGCCCTGAGAGCAGCGAGCCTATTCCAAATCGCCCGATGCGATGGGCAGGCCCATCCCAGCCATCTCAGGCAGGGGGAGAAGGCATTTCTGGAATAATTCTCTTTTATTTTAAGCCCACTTTCCTGCTTTTTCTCACATAGAATGGTGGCTCTGATGGGCTCTGAGCAGAGTGTGGGCTGAGCTCCATCCCCTCTCCTCCGGATCCTGGAGGCATTGTCACTCCCACTGCCGCCACAGCCACGGCCATGGGTGTCATGCTCCGCTCTGGAGTGAGCCAGCATCCTCCAGAGACTGCTCAGGAGCTGTCTGAGGCCTTCCCTCTCCTTCCTGAGCAACACTGGAGGCTCCATCTCCCTGTCCCAGCCAAGCTTCAAGAGGAAGAATAGGCCAGGCCTTCACTGGTCTTTCCCATGTACAGAAAGTTCCCCGGGAGTTTGGGGCAATCCCGGGGATCAGTAGGAGATGGGGGAGGAAGGGACTGAGAGCAGCGCTGCCAGTGGTGATCTCCAACAGTGCCAAACTCAGATCAGCTCAGTACTGCCTCCACCATCCAGTTTATAACCTGGTGATGCAAGAGAGAGAGAGCTGTGAAGGGAATTCAAAGCACATAAATTCCTGAGGCTCTCCTGAGCCAGATTTACATAGCTCATCCTTGGAATGACTACAGAAAGAAACTGCTTTAGGCACAGCTGCCTGGCACTGGGGATCACCAGAAAGAGAAGCCGTGCCTGCCTCTGGATCCCTGGAAGTGCCCAAGGCCAGGTTGGACACTGGGGCTTGGAGCAGCCTGGGACAGTGGGAGGTGTCCCTGCCCATGGCAGGGGCTGGAACTGGATGAGCTTTAAGGTCCTTTCCAACCCAAACCACCACTGTGTTTCTATGATTCAGCCTGCATCCATGCTTTTGGTCCCCAAACTGTTTGAAGGCGGTAGCAAACTCTGGCTTGTGAAGTCAGTTCTGCATGTCCTGGATGCTGCAGGGGTGAGAGAGGAGAAAACTCCTTGTCAGATTGTGTCATCCCAGCTCTGGGGCAGCGGCCAGCTGGAGAGGCAGGTAACGGATCCTCTCTGGTCAAACAGCCAGCACGGATTAAAAATGAAATTCATGGCTGGGGAGCCTCAGCCACGGCAGCTGCCGTGCATTTTTAATCAGAGGAGCACGTGTGCCCCTGCACTGGGGTGGTGCAGGCGGCTGGGGAGGTGCTGCCCTGCACCCACAGCCTTGGGATCGCCCCATGGAAGCAGAGGCACCCCGGAGCATCGCCAGGCTGCAGAGCTGCCACTGCCACCCATCCCAGGGGCCAGATCTCCTGCTGCTTTGATCTCCCCCTGACCTCTGCTGTTGCAGCTGGGAAAGCTGATCCTATCGATTTTACGTGGATTATGATTTTCTGTAGATGGCCCCGAAAGCTGCTAATTGTGCACACAGCTATTTATAGCGTCCTGGAGCGGGAGTCAGAAGGTTTTGATGGCGTGAGAGGTTATCTGCACACCCAGCCACCGAGCTGACACTTCAGTATTTTCCTTTAAGTGATGGCAAAAGGCATTTCAAAGTAGACATTTTCTGCTTGCTTTGAAAGGCCTCTGAAATTTCCCACCTCCTTTCAAAAGGAAAGACCTCATTTGCTGCTGACCTTCTGGAATTTCTTGCTGTGTGTTCGGTGGGGTGGGGGCTGAAGGATAATTTGGGGTCAGACCTGCTCCTGGCTGGGGTTTAAGATACCACATGTTCGGTCCCTCTCTTCATCACAAGCAGAGAGGACAAGGTGTCATGTCTGAAAGGGGAGGTTTAGCAGCTGCTGTGTGACCAGTCCCCCCCTCCTGCATCCCCACCCTGGGCATCTGTGCCTGCAGCAGGTGGCAGAGCAGTGGGGATCAATGGAGAGAGCGCTGAACAGGATGCTCGTGCAGCCTGGGCTCGTTTGGTGGCACAGCAGTGGCCTCACCATCTCTGCCGGCTCCCGGCAGCGTGGCTGGAATGCAGGTGCTAAACCAACCAGCTGATGCTGCATCTTCTGCTAAAAGAGCCATTTGTGCCTCTGCATTTGTTCTTTCTTGTCCTGTGTGGGGTCGTGTGCCTCCTTGCCTTTGCTGGGAGAGGAAGTCAGTGATTTTAGCTGCCCAGAAAAATAAAAATCAGTGTTTATCGGAGCTGTGGCCGCAGGATTCTGCACCTCCCTGCTCTGGCCCTGGCTGCCTCTGAGCTATTTGTTCCTTTCCTAGTTATTTTTCTGCCTGTGCTGCAGGCGAAATTAAAAAGGAGCACCATCACTGGACTGATTCAGTGTAGCCCTGAACTGTGCAGTGTCAGTGGATGTTGTTGCAGTAGCAGCAATCCCTTGTGCTGAGCCCCCTCGTTCCCCAGCCCGAGTGCTGTGCAGGATCGGCTCCTGCCTCATCACGGATGCAGCCCACTGACTCCTTCAGTGAAAAGAGAGATTTATTTTTTTCCCCGTGCATTGTATTAAGCGCTTGCTCGCAACAGCCTGGAGCAGTCATTCAGAATATTTTAAGAGTGTCTTTCATGCTGTCTGAAATACCTGGCAGTGCACAAAGGCCGAAAGTGGGAGTAATTGACTGCAGGATTATTCTCTGCTGTCTGAAATAAAAGTACAGTGTCTGCGAGTATGACACGGAGTCAGAGCCACACTGAGAGGTTTGTGGAGCCTTTTGGTGTGATTAGACACAATTATCCCAGTGCTGCTTCCAGAAATCCCATGTTGGCAGGGACATCAGCGGCTAGCAGACAGCAGTCAGGGGTCGGAGCCTGGGAGCTTGGGAGATTCGTAGGAGCGTGGCATCTGTCCTCGGGCTGGGACTCTGGGAGATGGATCTTGACAGGGAAAACCACCTGGGAGGATCTCAGAGGAGTTCTCGTGAACTTCAAAGCCTTTGCCACTCTGGTGGCTGGTGCAGTTCTGGAGCTGCTTGCACTTCATAACCAACATCCTTTGGGACAGTCCCCTGGGATCTTCCTGACCCCTGGAATATGGATCCCAGAGCCCCGATGGTGTGTCAGGCCATGCCAGTGTCTTGAGGGTACTCAGCCCAGCTTCTCAAACAGCCAGAAGCTGTTTTACTGGACTTTTTCCTCTCCAGCCAGATGCCCATCTCCATCCCTCAGTCACCTCTGAGTATCCTGTTAAATCAGCCCAGCCTCATAAAGGATTACAAAACCCTGCTGAAAGCCAGAACTCCTTGTAAAATGGGGAAAGGTGTGTGAAAAGAGAAGGGGTGGGTGTGGTGAGAAAATGAAAGAGGAGTGTCTGGGCTCGGAGGGGAGAAACCAGCACCTCCTCATCAGCAGAGCCAAAGCTCCTGTAAGCTGCTGCAAACTTCCAGTAAAAGCAAGGAAAGCCTTTCCCATTTCGGGTTTCTAACCCTCCACGGGGAGCCCACCCACCCCTCAGAGTGAGCCCCAACTTCACTGTGGAGGAAAGAGCCACATCCATTTCAGTTAAGGTAATCTCCTGCCTCGATAATTCCTTAACATTTCCTCAATATCCTTAACAAGGAGTCCTGGACTGGTTTGGGTTGGAAGGGGCAAGCAAAGCTCATCTCATTCCACCCCCTGCCATGGCCAAGGGCACTTTCCACTGGGCCAGGTTGCTCCAAGCCCTGCCCAGTCTGACCTTTTCACAGCAAAGGATGTCTTTGAATAGTAAAGGGTCAGGGCTGGAGCTGGTGTAGCTGGCCCTTCATGAACTCTGCCATTTCACAGCCTCCCAGCTCTGTTTTTTAGGCTTTGCCAGGTTAATTGACAGATCCAAGGCTCCCCAGGAATAATATCCACCAGCACTAATGCAACTAGGACAAGTAAAGAGTGGAATGAGGGTAAAGAGGGGGGACAATATGGAAGCAGGCATGCAAACCATCCATGGAGATGTTTCCCTGGAAGGACAACCCCTTGGGAACAATCTCCACAAGGCACTCTGGAGTTAAAAGTGTATCTGTCAGGTAGCACAGCTTTGATCTTAAGATCCTTCTCTTCTTTTCAGCATGATGCTTTTGTTACGTGTCTTTAGGGGAGGGTTGTAAATAAACCAGATGTGATTTCTGTAGATTGGAAGGAGCCAATACTTGACCCTATCGCTTAATCAAAATGCTTTCACTGATTTTTATTCTCTTCTAGAGGTAGGCACTGATTGGTGCTGCTGACAGATGTGCACAGAAGCTTTCAGCTTTCCTCGGAGCTCCGAGCTCTCCTGAAAACAGCCCATGAATTATTGAGGCAGGAGATTACCTTAACTGGAATGGATGTGGCTCTTTCCTCCACAGCGAAGTTGGGGCTCACTCTGAGGAGCGGGTGGGCTCCCCGTGGAGGGTTAGAAACCCGAAATGGGAAAGGCTTTCCTTGCTTTTACTGGAAGTTTGCAGCAGCTTACAGGAGCTTTTGCTCCAGAGTGGATATGGAGTCTTTGAGTTGTATGTTTCCAGTTTTGTGTTTTAAAAAATTCCTCCTTGGCGCTGCTTTTATTTATTTATTTATTTTACCTTTCTTTTTGATTCAGAGATAAAAGGTTCCGGAGTGCCTGTTGATGGGATTCCTCCGACTTTGCATTAAGGCAAAGCTGTCCCTTGGGCCTCGTAGGTGGTGATAGGAACGTCTCAGCTCCGAGTTTATATTCTCATAAATCTTGAAGAAGGTGATTTTTCTGCTTTTTTTTTTTTTTTTTTTTTTTAAATCTTCTCTCTTGTTCTCTGCTTTAATTACCAGCCGCAGGCACCGAGCTAATGAACAGGGCACACTCTCCTTGCCACCGAGCTGCCACCAGAGCCCAGGCTTAGGAATTGCTGAAACTCCTGAAATTCTGCTGCAAAGGTTCCTAAGGATCCTGGTTCCAAGCTGCAGGGAAAGCTGAGGGGACACGGGCACACCTGGGTGCTGTGAATTCAGCCTTTTCCCGTTCCCTTCCTGGTCAGAGGATTCCTGGGATGTGCAGGGCCAGGAGTCGGGCTCCATGATCCCTATGGGGCACTTCCAGACCAGGATATTCTGTGATTCTGTGGTTTTACCTCCCCTGCTGCAAGTGCCTCCAGGGAAATCAGGCTCTAGATGCTCCCAGGGGTGCAGCTGCTTCCCAAATCCGGCTGAGGATTCGCCCTGCTGGAGGAGCACTGACAGACTGGGCAGCACTCTGTGCTGCTTTGCTCTCCACCTCACACAGATCCATTTGGAGAGGGAGATGCTTGATTGCAAACCCATTTAGGATTTGTTTTCATGGTTTCAGGCTCTTCCTTCGCATTAAAGTGCTCCAAGACTGCAGCCAACCACTAAAATGCAAAACCACCCATAAGAAAATACACATTAAATGGAGCAAAACAAAAAAACCCAAAACCCACGACTCGGATAAATTAAGTGAAACACACCATAAAACAATAGGAACTATTATAAATCACACCTAACCAACAAAATCAACATACCAATATCTGGTTTGCCAGCACATACTTCTCTGATAAAAATAAACTGTTCTTGGAATGAACCCCTGCTTTGATTTATATCTCACAGTCCAAGTACACACAGGGAGGATGTAAAATCTGCTAATATAAATACCACTGGTCTCAGACTTTTATCAGATGCCTTTTACCAGGAAAGAAAAGGCTCTTTTTTTCTTCCTGCTCAGGTAATTAGTGTGTTCCTTTGAGCCAAGCTCCCGTGTTTCCTCCTTTTTCAAAGCCATAATCCTGGGTGTGGGCTCCACTGAAAATTACCTCAGCGCTCTGTGCCAGGGAACATCTCTGAGCCCTGAGCCCAGCCAGGCTCACAGAAAGGGGGGCAGCCCCTGGGGAAACGAAACACGGCCACAACCAAAGGCACCAAGCAGCTGCAGAGGCCCCACAGTGGGCTTAGAACTTCCCTTGCACAGGCTGAACGCCCCCAGGGCCACATTCAGTGTGTGCCAGCTGGGATTTTGGGGGAGATGCTTGGGAGGCACCTGCGCCCTCCATAGCCATGGCATGACCATGCTGGTCATCATGGAATGGTTTGTGTGGGAAGAGACATCAAAACCCATCCCACCCCCACCCCATGCCATGGGCAGGGACACCCTCCACTGTCCCAGGCTGCTCCGAGCCCCAGTGTCCAACCTGGCCTGGGACACTGGGACACTTCCAGGGATCCAGGGGCAGGCACGGCTTCTCTGGGCACTCTGTGCCAGGGCCTGCCCACCCTCACAGGGGAAGATTTCTTCTCAAAATGCAGTCTTAACCTCCTTTCAGCATAAAGCCATTCCCCTTGTCCTGTCACTGCATCCATTGTCATCTGGGCAAGGGAACAGGTGAAGGGGACATCTCCCCACCCCAAGCTGAACCCAGGGAGCAGGGCAGGCAATCAGGAGAATATCCTGGAGCTGTGGGTGCCTGTGTTGCACCTCACCTTTTGGGGATGCAGCACAAATGCTGCTGAGCTGCTGCCTCCTGGAGCTTTCAGGATGCTCCCTCCTTTCTCATTCCATCCTGGGCAAACAACCTATGATTAAGAATTTATTCTGTGAGTTTTACCTCTGCAGCTTAAATCTAATTATCCCAGCTGCAGACTGGCCAGACTTTGGAAACAGCACATGGAATAGGTGGTATTTTATCCCAGAGTTGCCATTTACCCTTTTCCATTTGCCTCAGAGAGGGGTGATGGGGCATTTTACCTGCACTTCACAGAGCTGTGCTCAAGCTTCCATCCTCTCTCCATGCTAACAGCTCTGAACTGTTTGTGGAGGCGCCTCAGGGAATGATCTGTGTCTGTGCTCCCATGTGGGAGTTTAGTGGTCAGAAAGGGCTTTGGGTTGGTGCAGTGCTAGAGACCAGGGGAGCATCATCCCACAGATACCTCCTGGGAGGGATAATTCAGTCTGCTGGGATTTGCAGAGGGCTACAAGTCAGCATGGGATTGTGGATCTGGGAAATAACACACTTGCAGTGCAATGAAAACCACAGCCCAAAAGTTGGGGGAGCTGATAAAAAAATCCAGCTTTGCCTTCCTCCATCTGGTTTTCCCTCTGAAGGCTGCACTGCCAGGACATTTGGCATTCCTGTGTCTCCTGCCCCCTGAGCTTTCCTCATCCTCCTGCAACCCTGCTGGAGGTGTAGCTTTCCTCTGAAACAAACCAAAAATATTAATTTTACTCTCTTCCGGTGAATATATTCATTATTCTTTTCTATTCCAAAGAACACGGGCAACTCGGGGTACACAGGATCCATTTCTCTTTTGCCCCTTCCTACCTGGCTTACTTTCGCTATTTTTCCATTTGGATTATGATAAATCCATGTGGATTTATGACCACGATCCCCTTGTTACTGGAGCCAGGGGAAGGGCTGTGTTACCTCAGGATTTACAGCCATGGGAGTGATGTTCCAGCGCTGGCACTGGAAGGACAAACTCGGCGGCAGCAGGGCGTGACCAGCCCTGCCGGAGGAGGATCTCAGTGGGGCATGGGGAGGGATGCCTGGCTCGGGTCAGGTTGTTCTGACATTCCTGGGGCAGCGCTCGCATCCCGCAGCTCCTGTGATTTGCTGCCAGCCGCCCGTGCCTCGCTAACAGGATGAGGAGACGCAGATCTCCCTCTCCAAGGATTTTAATCGCTGGACAATGCGCAGGCGACGATGTCCCGGGACCGATATCTATTTATTCATATGTTCTGCTGATTTTTTGGGTGACTCCCCCTTTTTGGGGTTTATTTTGGAGGCCCCTGGTGTTCTGTAGCAAGGGAGCTCCAGCTGTGCCTCCCCGTGCCTGGGTTTGCCAGCGCCAGAGGAGAGGCAAACCACCGTGGGTCTGTTTCCAAAACGAAGAGATGCGAGCACACAAACCCAAACTTCCTGCCACTTCACTGCAAAGCTATCAAGAGCCCTTGACTGTTTTCAATCCTGTCCTGATTAGTAATGATGTTTTTAATTGAAATTTCAAGGTTCATTACTGAATGCAGATTAATTAAATTGCGAGGAGAGATAATGAGAAATGTTCCCTTTGGAGCCATAAAGGAGCACACATGTCCTAGCAGGACTTTCCCAGCCCGACCTGCCGCCCATCTCCCTGGAGAGCCTCTCCCGGGGTGGAAAGCTGCCGTGGAGAGGGGGTTCACCCCCCTGGGCTGCTCGCAGCTCTGCTGAGCACCAGGCACGGGGGCAAGCTTGGCCCCCTCTGAAATCAGGCCAGCAGCATCTGTAAGTCAGACTTGCCAGTTTTTTTTCCCAGTCCCTGCTCGGGGAGAAGCTGGAAACCTCTGGGTTTCCCTGTGGGAAAGGTTAATTGAAAGCTGAGGCTGGGAGATTTCCCGCTCTGGAGTCGGGGACTGGGTGATGTGCTGGGTTGGCTGGGATGTCCCCAGGCTGGTGTCACCTCCCTGCACACCCACAGCGGGGCAGGAGGGCAGTAAGTGTCCCCATGGCTCCATTCCCCCTCTCACAAAGTCACATCTGTACCCTCAGCAAGCTGTGGGCTCAAAGTAAGTTGGGCTGGGGTTGTTTTGGGGTTTTCAGCCAGCCCTTCTTGCCCTGAGGCCCTAGCGCGCCTGGCTTTGCATCCAGGAAATACCAGCGGGAAGGAGCTGATGGCAAACACCTCCCAGACATCTGCCTCGCAAGAGGCACCCTGCCTGTCTGTCTGTCTCCTCTGGAGAGCTCAGAACTGCTGGGATGGGCGTTCAGAAAACCTGTGGGCAACCAGGGCCGTGTGTGCCTGGAGTCCTCATGTCAGCGAGGAGGTGACTCTGCCCCTGATTCCGTGGAAGGGGCTTCCTTTTGAGGTTTTCCCTTCTGCTCCCTTGGTGGAAAAGTCTTGGTAAGCCCTGCTTACCTTGGAGAGCTGGATGTCCGTAGTGCACTTGCTTTCTCAGCCCCAAAAACTCCAGCTGAACAGGGTCAATCCTACCATCCTTGCTCTGCAAACCTGGCAGGAAAGGGCCCTGCTCAAGTCCCTCCCTAAAGAACTACAGACAGCTGATGAATTTCTTGCACATATTTGTTGGTCTGGTGGACACCTCCATGCTCCTGAGGGCAAGGTGGCACCTGGAATAAACCCCAGTGTGTGGCACAGCAAATCACAGCCGGGTTTGTCACCGTCCCCAGAGGAGGGAGTGAGCACCAGTGCAGCCTCCACAAGGTCTCCGTGACTTCCGTGACCACATATTTTCTGGAGAGGCCTGTAGAAATTAGAAAGCTTTAATTGGGCTCATCTGGACCCTGGTAAAATCTCTCCCGACTGCAGGATGATGGAGCAGATAAAACAGCACTGAAGATATTATTTCCTGGAAGCTTTTCTATTTCTGTCAGCTCTTACTTGCTAGCTCTGCCCTCCCTGGGGGCTGAGCTCCGCTTTCATACACTAGTGGGTTTTTATTTTGGCAAAAAAAATTGTGGGTTTTGGCAGAAAAAAGAGACAGTACATCAATGAAGAGGGGAAACCAATTTTTTTTCCAAATGCTTCAAAGCTACCAGTTAAGGGTTTCCAAAAAGCTTTGGCGTGGAGAGTAAGTGGATGCTAAGAGATGGGAATTGGCTCATGTCCTGCACAACCTTCATGATTGCTTGAAAAAGCACCCGAGTTTTGTCAGTGTGTTTGTGTAGACCACTGTGCTGGAGACTCCCTGCTGAAGGACAGGGTTGTTTTATCCAGATTTTAACCCAGCAACTCCTCAGCACTCCTGGGTTTCTCTGGGAGCAGGTTTTGGCAGGGGGGAAGGCAGCAACCTGTGTGTTTTCAGGTGGGTTGACCCTATCAGGCCCACAGGCTTTAGGAGAGCTCTACACCTGGCCAAAAATACTTCCCTCCTTCATTCCACTTATTGATTTATTTTCCACTAGGCTGGATGAAGTTGGGATGCCACGGGGGTGAACTCATCCACTGTGTCCAGGCAAAGCCAGGGATGCTGTTGCACCTCCTGCCCGTAGGGCCAGCAGGGAGACACGCACCCCCCCTCCCAGCACCTGCTTCTGGAAAACCAAAATCCCAATGTTTCCTGGGGGTTTTTTTCAGCCTCCACCAAGCAGCATTTCCTATCCTGCAGGGTTCTGCACCTCGTTAGCCAATATTCCAGTGGGAAGGAAATTGGACAGGGCTGGAGTTTGCCAGCCAGGAGGGGGAGGCTGATGCCTGCCCTGGGAAATCATGGTGTAAGGCTTCACCTCCCCCATCCAGAAGGAAATTAGGACGGACCAGAAAAGCCCTCCCCAAAACTTGCCTGGGGACAAGTAACTGCACAGGTGTCACTGCCCACTGCCACTGGGAAAAAAAAACCAACCCCAAAGCACCTGGAGTACAGGTGTCAAGACATGTTATCTTTCTGTGTGTTGGCTGAAAAGCTGCAGAGCGTCTCTGAATCCCACCTGGGATGCTGCAGAAGATCCCTTCATCCTGGGATGCCACTGAAGGCCTTGGAATGTAGGATGCAGCTGGAGCACAGCCTGGGTGTGCACTTTGCAAAAGTCCATAACACTTAAGTTATGGGATGGAGGAGGATGGGAAGGGGAGCCTAAATAAAGATGAAATGGAGACTGATGCTGCCCTTTTCATTGGGAAAGGTCCTGAGTCTCTTTTAGCTGCCTCGTCCAGAATAAATCCTCTGTGAAGGCGCTGCCTCACCAAACCCTATGCAGTTTTTATCCCCAGGTTTGCCTTGCTTCCAGTAGACCTCTTAATTACAGGGAATTAACAATTAAACGAGAGGATGGCAGTGAGCAGTGGGTTGGATTTGTCAACAGCTGGTTCTGACGTGGGCTACGGGACCCAGGGCATCACTCCAGAAATCCTATTTACACCAAAATAAGGACAGGTATAAACTGGGGACACAGCAAAACCCCATCTAGCTTGTTTGTGTATCCTTAACCCCAAATTTTTCAGCCAAAAATCAAAAATCTTTCTGTTCAGCCAAAGTGGAGTCTTTTCCTGGGGAGGTATTATTGGGATGAAATCCTGCTTTATTGGCAAACAGAGTGAAACGCCACAGTCCTTCCTTCCACGGAAATTTGGGGTTGGCTTTCTTTAGAAACCCCTGACCTAAATGGTAATTACAGAATTTTGAGAATTGGCTGGAAAAATAAAAAAGGGGGAATGTTCTTGCTGGTCCCGGCACATTTTATTTTCCTCCTGAACGCAAGGAAAATGAATGTGGAAAGCCCAAGTCTGGGCTTTGCCTTCCCCCGGTGCCAACATCTGGAATGAGATGCAAATGCACATAAACAGTCGATCTCCAAAAGCCACAAAATCAGGGCAAATCCCTCACAAATCAACACAGAACTCCCCCAGCCTCCGAGAGGACGGTTCTGGCTTTGAGGGGAGACCCATCCAGTCTCCTTGCAAACTCTCTTCTTCCTCCTCTGCCTGTGGAAAAGCACTGGCCCGGGGAGATGTGTAGAAATGGAGAGAGCAGAGTGATTGCCAATTAAATGCTCTTTAAAATTTTATCTGAACATTAAACCTGGCAGAGAGCTGCACTTAGGGCTCAGCCCAGTGCTGACCCTGTTGTCTGTGGTGCACAGACTGTCCCAGGCTTTTCCCCTTCCTGTCCCTGCTTTGTAGGGAGCCCAGCTGGCTGGGAAAAGGGGCCCATGAACAGATATTGGGGAAAAATCCTTCCCTGGCAGGGCGGGCAGGCCCTGGCACAGGGTGCCCAGAGCAGCTGTGGCTGCCCCTGGATCCCTGGAAATGCTGGACACTGGGGCTTGGAGCAGCCTGGGACAGTGGCACCCCCATGGCAGGGGGTGGGGTGGGATGGGCTTTGGTGTCCCTTCCCACCCAGACCACCCCGTGATTCCATGGTTCTATGGAATCTGCTTTGTGATAACCCAAACGTGCCAGGAGGGCACTGGAGGCTCGAGCTGCCCGGGAGTAGCTGTGAATATAAAAATAAAGGGTTTTTGGAAGCGACAAATATTCCTTTGCCTGAACGTTTGGGGCAGCAGTATGTCATTCCACAACCATTCCCAGGACCTGGGAGCTGCAGGGGTGCAGGCAAGGCTGGGAATTCGCGGTTTTCACCCAATTTTTTCGCTGCTGCCGCCGCGATTTTTAAGCTGTGCCATTCGCAGTGTTGTTCTCCTGCCATTAGATGTCCCCTGTGTCCTACACGGAGCTCAGGCAGGAGGTCAGTCCTGGCAGACAAAGGTCACCGAGCTGGAGCAAGGCAGAGATCTGTTTTAATTGGGGTTTGCACCTTTTGCCTGCGAGGAAACGCCTTTTTAGTGGGACGGGCTGCGGAGGAGCCGGTGTATGGATGGGTCCGGGTGGCTCTGCATCCTTGGCATATCCAGCGGCAGGAAGGATGGATATTCCGAGCTGCACGTCCTGCCAGCCCTCCGAGAGAGAGGGCCGTGCTCTGACAGCTCGCCAGGGCACACTGGGAACAGCGCACGCCCGTCTGTAGCTGTGCAGAGCTTTTTTTCCACATTTGTAATTGCAGCTTTTCCCCCTTTTGGTTGTTATTAATGTTGTTCGTTTCCTCAAAAATTGCATCTGTTTAGATGTTAATTGAGTTAATTGTTACCATTCAGCAGCTGGAGCGGCAATTTAGCACCTGCTAATAAAGATGCTGGGTTTGGAGCTGGGTGACAATGGCCATGCTGGAGGGTGGCTGCTGTGCCACAAGTGAGGGGATGGGGTGGAGGGGCAGCGGCTTTGGGAGCCAGGGGTCGGTGGAATTATGAGAAAAACCTGCTGGAGAGAAAAGGCAGGTGGCCAGCACAGGGTCAGCAACAAACACTGTCCCTCCCTTAGGGGAGGGAATGCCGCAGCTTCCCTGTGAAGGGCTAATTGGGTGGAATCAAACGAGGGCAGAAATGGGATAAAGACCGACTGACAGCACACGTGAGGAGATCTTTACCAAGGGTTTTCGTCTGAACACTTTTCCATAGGTAGAATTTCCAGGGAATGGGGATGGTGGTGCCTGAGCAGAGCAGCTCAGGGATGACTGACAGTGACCACGGTGAGCAGCATGACCTGGCTGCAGATTCCCAGATGCTTTTTTCCTTCTTTTCACTTGAAAATCATGCCACACCGTGGGGCACTATGGGCTCTGACAACTGTGACACCACTCCCTGGTGTCCTGCACGCCATCCCATCAAGTCAGGTGGCCTGGGAGCCAGCCACAGCTGCCAGAGCATGGCCCCATCCCTTCATGGTGGGGCTGCTGTGTTGGCAGAGATGGATTTACAAGAGGGCAGGGAAAACCCTCTCACCCCGACCAGGAGAGTGATCACATCCCACCTTGCTCCTGCCTGGAAGGGGTTAATCAGGTGCCTCATTGCTGAGATCAAGTGCCAATGGAAAACTGTTGAATAAAGGTTTAAAAGGAAGGGCAGGACTGCTGCAAGGCCTTGGGGGCTGTTTTGTGGTGCTGTGGTGTCAGCAGGGACTGTTAATGCTCCTGGAGCTGTGTGAGCCAGAGGTGAGGAGTCCTCTTGGGGTTTTTAGGATGGTAGGAGCAGAAGAGCTCCCTGGGAAAGATGAGACCTGCTGGGGAAGGATGTGGAGATGGGGTGACCCAGGGGCTCGCTGGGAGAGTGGGGTTTGGGGAGTGCAGTGGGGAGTGTTTGCTGCTGGGTGTCTCAGAGGGTGTTTGCCTGGCTCTTGTAATTGGGGATATCCTACAGTGCCTTTTTTTTTTTTNCCTTTTTTTTTTTTTTTAATTCCCATTAGCTTATTTCTTGGGGATCTTGACTCTGGATCCCTGTACTGTTGCCTGCTGACAGGTGTGGATGAAATGTGGCTTTCTTGAGACTTCCAGGAGGCCAAATAGAGGGAAAGGGCAACCTCAGCCCTGGGCCACCGTGGTACAACCTCAGCAGGCTTGGGGGCGTTTTTGGTGTCAAAGGGGTGACCCTACAGCCCAATGCCACCGGGGGTTTGGGTTTTGCTTCCAGGAGCTGGCTGACCTGCCATGTCTGTGTTTTCCCACTGAGAGGAAGGTGCTGGGCTCCATCTCCGGGCTGGAGGAGCGATTGTTTCTCTGTGGTTCTGTTTCTGGGTGTTGGGGCTGGGCATGCTGAGGATAAGATGGTGGATTTTAATGCTCCCCAGCCCCTAGCATTCCGAAACCTGGCTCAAAATCCCTGCTTGTGTTTAAATAATCTGTATGGTTGAGGAAAGGATTATGAGTCAGTGGAGGAGGCAGCGCTTTCTGTGTTTCCTGCAGGGAGATGCAGAAGGGAGTCCTTGGGAAAAGCAGCTTGCTGGAGAGCAGCAAGGGCAGTCCAGGGATGCATCCCTGAGCAAGCTCCAAATGCAAGAGAGAGCCGGGAGACAGCTGCTCACAGAGGCAGGGGAAGCAATAATAGCGAGAAATAACATTTAATTACTTCTCATTCCCACCAGTCTGGGAGAGGAGAGCTCTGATGCCTGGTGGAAAGGGACCGTGCTCTGGCTGGGGTTGGGTATACTCTCGCCCAGGTGCAGAACCAGCCTGAGGAATGGGGGCTGAGGCATCCCTGGGACTGCGGGACGGTCACTCGGGTCCTGCTGCTGGGCTTGGCAGCTGAGAGCAAAGAGGTGGCAAGGGGGAGGCTGTGCCCGAGCTGAGCTCCTGCCCTCCCTCCGGTGGGTGCTGGCACCAGGGGGTGTGGCTCTGCACCCGGGCACCTTCCGTGTCACCTCCCGTGTCACCTCCCGTGTCACCTCTGCCGTGTCACCTTCCGCTTTCCCAGATGGAAGTTTACCAGCTTGGCAATCGCTCTGTAACTAAGCAGTCGGAAGGTACAGTCCAAACAAAGAGGACTTAAGAGACATCCCTGTGTCCTGAGGCTTAAAATATGCCGGTGTGGTAAAGGCAGCGAGGGGGGAAATGGGGATGGGACAGTATTGATGGAAGTGTGATGGATGGAACAACTCTGGCTCCCCCGAGTGAGAGCAGGAAACATCCAATTTGTTGGAGCCACCATGGAGAGTAAAGGGCCAGTGTTTAGTGCAGAAACAGAGATTATAACCTCAGCGCAGGCTGGATCGACGTGGAATCACGGAATATCCTGAGCTGGGAGGGACACACAAGGAGCACGGACGGGACATGCCCGTCCCTTGTCCCTGCTGATGGAGGTCCATCAGTGTGTTCGCCCGCGGGTGCTGCTCCTCGGGCATCCTGCACACCTCAGCCCTAATTCCCGCTCCTGTCCCTGCTGTGGAGGAGCCTTTGGAAAGCTCCTTCTCGCGCTCCCTGCCCAACTCCTCGCCTTGTCCTCGCCTGACTCCTGCTACAGCTAATTAGCACCTTGACATTTGCGCAGCGAGCGAGGCAGGCTCGCTGTTTGCGAGGGAACAGAAGGCACATCTGTCTGCGTGCGCCGCTCGCAGGGGAGGAACGCCGCTCCGCGCTGTTTAGAGCAGGCACTTGGGGGAGGAATTAATTTACAAAATTTTTTGAATGAAAACAATTCCAATAGCTCGAGTGCCCTCTCCCTCCCACGTCAGCTGTTTACAAACTGTCAAGTGGAATCTGTCCCACTTGTCCCTTGAACCTACCCAGTAACGCAGGGAAACAGAATTGAAATGCATCATGAAAAACTAATTTTGAAGGGGGGGGAGGGTGGGGGGAGGGAAAGAAGAAAGAGAAATAATCCTGCCCACGAAGTTCAAACAATTTGTCTTGCTTCAGCTTGTACCAATTTTCATGTGCTTAGACAAATGTCACCAGCGGCAGACTTAATTGACTTCGTTTTGATCTTCATCCTCATTAAAGAGGAATGCCGTTGTTCCTCGATGTCTCTGCTCCCGCCCCGTGAAGGTGCTTTGTGTGAGGCAGTGATTAAATCGATTTGTTAAAGACCTGTGGAGTCTGAGGGCATCCAAATGTCACTGTGGGGATGAGACTGAGGAATCTCCTCCTTTCTAGGGCAGCACACTTGGGATCATGGAATGGTTTGGGTTGGAACGGACCTCACAGCTCACCCAGCTCCATCCCCTGCCATGGGCAGGGACACCTTCCACTATCCCAGGCTGCTCCAAGCCCTGTCCAGCTGCTGTGGAACACTCGTTTTCTTAGGCTTGCCTGGAATTTCTGATCTCTCATTCCTGCTTTTAAAATGAGGGAAGCTAATTGAAGGGAAAGGGCTGCAATTAACATGGTGGTTGTAATTATTTTTTTCTTCCTTGAGTTCATCTCTGGCTCATTAGGGCTGTGTAAGTGTCTCTTGCACGATGTCCCTTGAAGCTTTCCAGACTCAGAGTTAACTCTGCCCTCTGGTATTTGGAGTTCTGCTGTAGCCAAGCCACATGGTGAAGCACAGGGGAAAAATTGACTTCCCCAGCCCCCCACGCAAGGAGGACACGGGAGAGGCAAACCACCATCCCTGCCAAAAACATAAATGGGCCAAACTGATCCCATAGCTCCATTTCTACAGGGAGCTGAGGGTTTTGACTTGGGGTCCCTGCCTGCACGTGACGGGCACAAACCCTTCTAAGCATGGCAGGGGGTACCTGCAACATTCAATTTTAGGATGCTGGACAACCTCAAAGAGTCTTTGATGGGTTTTGAATGTGTTGGAGGTGGAGCCCGTGAAGGTCTTGTGGCAGTGACGTGTCAGGGCCACCCCACATGCTGAACAAGTCTTCTCTGAAAGCAGATGCTGGGTGACAAAGCTGCTGCTGTGTCACCGAGGTGCAGCCCAGCAGTCCAGGTCATCCTCCTGTGTCACTGGGGGAGCATCAAAGGGTCCTTCCACCCCAAGCTGTTTCGGGATCACGGGGAAAACACCCAGCTCTGAGTGTGTCCCCCGCATCCCCTGGGATGCCGCGCCCAGGGATGGATGCGGAGGGCGGGGCTGGTCACTGATCCATGCCGAGTTTCTCCCTCTCCTTCTTCCCCCCTGTGGAGCCTCAGGGCACGAACACGCCTGCCGGCAGGGCTTCGGCTGAGGACACGGCTGTAGTCACTGGTGAAAGGTGGCTTAGAACCTGCGGGAGGAGCAGGGCTGAGCGGAGAAACGCGCAGCACAGCGAGGAGCAGAATTTGGATGGCCCCTCTCTGCTCTCCGTCTCATCGGCTGCTCCTGGGCAGCAGCGCCCGCAGCAGCTGGTGCGAGAGGGGCTGGAGCGACCCCGCGGGCACCCCGGCCGTGCCGGGGACACGGGTCCCGGCGCTGCCCAAAAGTTGTCTGAGCAGCGCTCTGTGCCGAGCATCCCGCCGGGAGGAGGTGAGGGAATTTTCATCCATCGGAGATGCTGAATGAGAGCCACACCTCTCCTGCCTGTGAATGCAGCAGATTTACAAACCTTCTCCCTTTTTTATTAGCGGCTTCTCTCCATGTAACCACGTTCCTGTGGGCCGGGGTTGAATGAAGAGAAGCTCCTGTTTTAATTTTTGCTGTCAGGAGTAACGGGTAAGTGTAGGAGGAGGAATATTAATCATCCCCAGCAGGCATTCTTCAAACTTAGAAACAGCATAAGGAAGGAGCCCAAATGGTTTAAACATTGCGGGGACCATTTGTATGGGAGTCTCATGCTTGGAAACGTGCAGGGTACTCTTTTCATATTTTGCTTTCACCCTGATTTAGTTTAAAGGGGAAGTTGTTGCTCTCCCACCTGCTTCCTGCAGCAGGGACCAGGGCCTGATGTGCCTGCAGAGACCAGGGCGGTGTGCAGGGGTCATCAGTACTGCTGTTAAATTCTCTGTGGCATCAATTAGCTGCTGCTGTTCCAAATTAATTCGCTATCTGGATGCAAAAGAAAAGGAGAGAGGGAGTGTCTTGGGTTTTGCTGTTCCAAATTTTTGCACTGGTGTTGTAGCAGGTGTAGCACTACCATAGGAAAATCGAGATTTTTGCCTCTTTGGGGTGACTTGAGGCACCACTGGAGGTTCAGAAGGGACCTGAGTTGTGCACTGTGTGTTTTTATGGGTCCACCATGTGAAGACAGGGTGGCTTTAATCCCCTTCTAGGGCTTTGGGAGGCCCCCAAACCTCATCACCTGCCACAAAGGTGTGCAGGCTTGCTTA
Source organism: Cyanoderma ruficeps (assembly GCA_008694505.1). Taxonomy (NCBI): domain Eukaryota; kingdom Metazoa; phylum Chordata; class Aves; order Passeriformes; family Timaliidae; genus Cyanoderma; species Cyanoderma ruficeps. The sequence continues at coordinate 760,938 of VZDJ01000021.1, read as the reverse complement.
CACCTTACCTGTGACTGAGGAACTGGTCCTCCCCGGGAGAACTGCAACATCCTTATGTGACTCTTTCCCTTCCCTTTTTGCTTTTCTCTACCCTATTTTGGGGTTTTTTGCTGGTTTTGCTGTTTTGCTTTTTATAAGTACAAGAAGCCCCCAGGGAAGAGCACGGGGTGAACTTTTGCTCTCCTGGAGGCCGCCTGTGTTTTCTAGCAGAGCTGGAGCCTTTGCACGGCCAGCTGAGGGGTGAGAGCTGCCTGAGCGGCCCCACCGCGCTGCCCTGGGGCTGGCAGCCACTGAGGACAAACCTCCCTCAGGCAGGGCGAGAGGCTCTTCCCTGGGGCAGGACAGGAGGCTTTGGGTGTTTCCCCAGCTCTTCTGCTGTGTTTTGTTCATCCCTCTCAGGAGCCTCTCCGGGGTCAGCGGGAGGCTGCAGGAACGTCCCTGCACCGCTGTGCGAAATTGCTCCTCTCCCGCGCTGCGCCGCGGCTGAAATTGGTTAAGAGCCTCTGACTGGGAACCAAATTCCCTCTCCATCTCCTCAAGCACACAGGAAAGATTGCCTGGCAGTCTTTAGCGTGCCTCAAACATGGGTAAAGAAATGAGGGATGAGATCCAGGGCTGGGATCCTGCGATGGATTTTCCCAAACAAAGAGCAGCGGTGCCGGTGCTGAGCCAGTTTGTCTGCTGGGCTCCCCAAAGGGCAGACCTCTGGGTGCTGGGCTTTGCCAGTCAGCGAGTTCCTGCTTTTTGTCAGGGGGTCACCCAAACAGCCCTGGTTTTGGGGCAAATCTGCCTTCTCCCAGCCTAACCAGCCTCCCTGCAGCACTCCCGGCTCCTCCCGGTAAGGCATCCCAGGCATGGTGCCGGCGGGAGGCTGCAGCATTCCTTGCTTGCAGAGGTTTGGGGCCTGGTTCCACATGTGCAAAATGAGTTTATTCTTCTGCAGCAGCCCGTGTTCTCTTCCAGCCACACAAGGTTTGTTTGGGTAGGGAGCACATGCACCGAGGATGCCAGAGTCAGAGAGCAGGGCAAAGGGAAGAAAAAGCCCTTGTGTGACTGTGGTCAGGCATGGCCTGACACTGAGAGCTGAAGGAATTGTGGCACCTGGAGTTGGCAAAACTCCCAAATCCTCTTGTCTTGCCCCAAACCGCTCTGCAGGGGGTCGTGGGCCCCCCTGCCCCACGTTTGGTCCCCCCCTGACAGCATCATTCAGCACAGCAGCACGAAGAGCAGCAAGCTGTAATTTGCCAATGGGGCCGTGTCCCTCAATGAAAGCTTCCTACGTGTCTCTTGGAAGATTATCCTATCAAATCCCCTCCTGCTCTGAAAGGTACGCATTTAAAGCATGACTAACGCCGAGAGATGCTATTATTCCATTTTATTCCGCAGCTTGTGAGTAATGTCTCATTATAGATGGGGATGCATTCAGAAAAACATCATCTGCCTGCCGGAGCGTGGGCTGCGCGGCACGGGCGCCTCGTGGCACGGGAGCCAGCGCCCGGCGGCACGTGGCCGGCCGTGGGAGAGCTGGCAGCACCCTGGGAGCCCTGAGCCAGCCTCGGGCTCTGCCTGCCGCCCAGGCTGGGCTGGGGCTCGTCTTTGGAGCCCACAGCATCCCAGCTCCAGCAGCGACCCATGAGCCCGGGCTGCAGAGCTGGCGCTGCTGGGCAGTGAGGGGCAGGGGCAAAGCCAGCAGAGTCTTGCTGTGGAGGGGTTTTATGGCCTTCACGAGGTCTGTGCTTCCCTGCTGAGCGCCGTTCTTAAAGCACAGCTTTTCCTGTGGCTGAATACCCCCAAATCCTGGGGAAATTCATCATAATGGGGTGAACAGGCTCCTGCCAGCGTTCCTGGCTCCCCAGCTGGGTGTGTGGGTCTGTCCAGGCTGTGCTGCTCCTCTTGAGGCCCTCGAGTGTAAAAGCTCCTTGTCTAGGAATGATTACCATTATCCTGCTCTAAAGGAATCCTGTGTATATGGGAGCTGGCATCCTCTCCCCCATCCCATGGGAAAAGTCTGCTGTCCTCTACCCCCTGTATTCCTTCTGCAGTGCAAACTGCTGGCATTTTTGGGATGCTTATCACAAGGTCAATGGCGGGTTCCACTGTTGTGTGTTTTTGTGTGGCACACGTGTGGACTGTGATGGCACTGACCTTCCCCTAGGGCTGGTGCAGCCCGATCCCCTTTTCCTGAATTTCTGCTCAGCATCCCTGCTCCGGCATCCACACCATCAACCGTTCAGCCTTAATATTTCTCTTTTTTTAGGAAGAAATCCTTCCCTGTAAGTGTGTGAGGCCCTGGCACAAGTTGCCCCATCCCTGGCAGTGTCCCAGGCCAGGCTGGACAGAGCTTGGGGCACCCTGGAAGGTGCCCCTGCCTGTGGCAGGGGTGCAATGGGATGAGCTTTCAGATCCCTCCCAATTCAAACCATTCTGAGATTTATCTGCCTCGTGGCAAAGAAAATGAGATTCAATTATTTATTGACTTTTTTTCCCAGGCGTTGTTTTCTTCTTCACCTCCTGCTGCGGAGGTTTTGGGGTGGGGTTTGTTTTTTGTTTCTTTTTTCCTTTTTTCTCCCCCCTTCCTTTTCGGTTTGTAGGGACGGATCATTCATTTCCCCTGCTGTTGTTCTCCGTGCCCTGAGGTGCTGTTAAGCTGAAAGGCTGGGATTTGACTGAGGCACGCTCGCGCCTCCCACACCCGTGCAGGCGCTGACGCACGCCCCGATGGAGAGGGGATGAACAAACCCAGCGCCGCCGTCCCCAGAAAGAAGGGGGCGGAGGAAGGAGGGAAAGCTGCTCTGGGCATGCAGTTCTCAGAGATGTTTTCTCTACACCCACCCAAGCATCCCCATCCCTTTCTAGGTTCTCCGGCTCGTGGGCTGCTGCAGGTGTGGCTTTGGTGTCCCTCATGCCACCAGGCTGTCCTGGTCCGGGCGGCTTGTGGCTCTCCTCCACTTCTTGCAGATGCTGGAGGGATGGGAAAGAGGCTTCCACGTGCTGCACGGGTCCTGGTGGTTCCAGTCCGAGATGCTGAGTTCTATAACTCATTTTTTTGGCTGTAGCGATCCTCAACGGCATATCCCAGACTGGAGGATTCCTCCTTCCCTCAATGCCATGCCAGGCTTGGGGCTCTAGAGGGTGGCAGTGTACGATCCTGCTTGTGAAATATGGATGTGCTCAGGCTGGACGAGGGTGCAGGTGACGGTCCCACAGACCTGAGGGACAGGAGGTAGGGAATGCTGAACTCCAGGATTTGTGCATCTCCTGCATGCTTGATAGCAGCCCCCAAAAGCAGAACGGAGGACAGGGACCTACCTGGGACCCTCCATGCCTTGAAAGGGCTGAGCTGGAACCAGATCCTGGGCTCCAGAGGCCTCCCACAGCACTGAGAGGATCAGGCCCTCCTCCTGCTCCTTGGAGTGTTCTCCAGCCTCAGGAATTCCTCTTTCCTGAGGAGAAAGTAGCTGAAACACTGAACAATTAACCACTGCTGCTTGTGGGTTTTCTTTCTTTTCTTGGTGGTTTGGGTTTTTTTTTTTCCTTTTTGTTAATTCTTTTTCTGCCTTGCTCCTGCCTTCCTGCCTGTGCATCATTTCCCTGTGTGACCTCAAGCTGTTCCCTGTGCTTCTGGGAGCTGATGTCCTACAGAGTTATGGGTCTGGAGCAGGATGAGAGGGCAGGAAATCTTTTGCTTCTGGTTCAGATCATGCAATCCACCATTCACCAGGGCAGCTCTTCCCTTTGAAAGCCACCAGTCCTTGTTTCTCTTCTTGATTGAGTTCATGGGGATCTGGGCCTAAGGAGGGATGCTGGGATCATTTTCCATTAGCCCTGGATCATTTGCAGGAATTCTACCCCAAAGCCAACATTTTCCAAGGAATTGTTGCATACTCAGGATTAACCTTGAGTGTTTCTGTCTTGCTGACCCCCTCCCCACCATGGGCCTGGCAAAGCCCACTACCCCTGCGGCCCACACCAGCCTGTTCTTGGCATTAGGGCTGCTTCAGGTGTATAATCCTGGCAATAGCATCCCTTCACACCCCATTCCCTTTGGAAAATCCTGCTTTTCCATCTTTCTCCTGCTTTTGTAGCCTGTTCTGTGTCTACTTTGTGCTCACACACTTTTGCAGCAGGAGCTTCTGTGGGAATTCTGTGGTGCTGGCGAGCTGGGCTCTCTCTGATGCTCTTTTTTCCTGGTCCTTTAGCCCACAGAATTTATAGGTGTGGAAAAGAGGAGCAGAAACTTCTTCATAGGCCACTCTTTGTAGAACCACAAAGAATCATTAAGGTTGGAAAAAACTCCTGGGACCGTGTCCAACCATTAAGCTAACACTGCATGTTTTTACAGCTACAACTGGTGTGCTCTTGGAGAGAAGAGCATCCTGAAGATCTGTCTGGAACAGGGATGTCTCCAGGGATCTGTGGAGACAACCTCTGCTCAGCCACCTCGTGAGAAACTCTTCAGGTAAATGGTAATCCTTACAGGGCTGGGGGGGAGCCCTCTTGTGCTGATATGGAGACGTTTTGTGGGCTCTGTTTGGCTTCAAGGAACACAAAGAGGTTTCCTTGGATGCCCACCTGCTTTCTCCCTGCTTGTCTTCTCCTGGCTGCCTGCTGGGCAGAGAGGAGGGAACCAGCCTCAGTGTGATCTGGGTGTCCATAAAGACTCCGCTTCTACCATCTAGTTACAAGAAACATCATTACCTGCTGGAAGGCACTGTGGCTTCCAGTGATCTGATTGACTGAACTTGTTTTAAACCATTACGATGGTTTAACCCCACGTGGTGTCCTAAATACACCCTGAAATGGCAGCATCACCAATGGCAGCTCCCACCTCCAGGGTGTCTTCATGGCAGCCTCCTGGATATGTTATTTTTCCAAGTGGTTTCAGGTAATAACAGGGTAGGAAGTGTTCTGCTGTCAGTGAAACATCAACACAGGCAGCTCTCAGCAGGTAGCTGGTAATAAAAGAATCAATTGCTGGTGGTTTGAACAATCTACGGATTCACTGCTGAACTGCTAAAACCAAAATGCTAGCGTGAAATCAGATTTTTTTTTTCCCTCTCATATTTTTAGATAGCAGTGTCTTGCTGTAGTTTTAATTAATCTTTGGAGGGACAGAGTTTTCAGCAGTAAATCAAATCTTAGCAAATTCATCTCTTTATCCTTAAGAGGGAAGTCCAGGTACGTTGGGGTCCATACGGGCTGTGTGCATTTTCTGCTGTTGGGGCCATGCAGAAATGATTTTTTTTTTTTTTTTTTGAGGTCACAAGTTTTTGTGGCCAGAAGCACTGGTAACAAATAGTCAGGGCTGGTGGCTACGAGTTAAACAGTTCTGCTGAGCGGGGAGGACAGCGCTCCCACGTGAATCCCCTGATTTATCCGTCTGTCCTTCCCAACTTCTGTGGCCACGCTTCCCGCGCTGGCTGCCTGAGGAAGGAGTTCAGCAGCCCCCAGCCCACTCCTATAATTAACTTGCCAGGGAAAAGCTGTTTCTCAGCTGTGCCAGCTGGGACTGCTGAAGGAGCCCAGTTTCTTACGGAAAGCGGGGAACTGTCAAGGAATAACTGATCACAGGAGAATCCCTCTTAAAAAAACCAAAAAACAAAGGCAAAAAAGAGCTGGAAATAAATTAACTGGGAGGGAAGTGCTGCTCTGCAGCTTTCAGCTTCTAAAGAGGTTTCTCTGCCTCAGAGCTCCTGTAACAACTGCAATTGCTGCAGCTCTGAGGGGGGGATTATTTTCCAAGCCAGCCTTGGGCATTTCCAGGGATCCAGGGGCAGCCACAGCCTCTCTGGGCACCCTGTGCCAGGGCCTGCCCACCCTCCCAGGGAGCAATTCCTTCCCAATATCTCACCTAACCCTGCCCTCTGGCAGTGGGAAGCCATTCCCTGTGTCCTGTCCCTCCATCCCTTGTCCCAAGTCCCTCTCCAGCTCTCCTGGAGCCCCTTTAGGTCCTGGAAGGGGCTTTGAGGTCTCTCTGGAGCCTTCTCTTCTCCAGGTGGACACGCCCAACCCTCCCAGGCTGCCAAGTTAACGTTCAGCTCCTTGGTTTGGTCTCAATCCTACAAGGGATTGATTTGACTCCTTGTCCCCAAATTCTCAAGCCCTTCTCCATTCCAGCATAATTTCCTGAATTCCCACAGGCAGTCAGCTGCAGCCACTCTGTGAGGGAATTCTGACTTGAATTAAATTCAGTTTGCTATCTTGCTGAGGATAGAAAGGAGCAATTCTCTCAAGGGTGGACAGCTTTGTTTTTAATTTCTTGGCTCCCGTGGTCTGTACAGCAGCATCTTATCCTGTGGGCAGGGATCACAGGGCTCCCTGGTAACAGCAATCATTCCACCAGAGGAAAAGGGCTTGGTGTAATGGTATCACCTTTCCATCACAGTGAAATACAGTCCCGTGATTCCCAGCAGAGCCTCCTGGTTAGCAATAACTCAGCTGAGTGCAAACAAATCTACATAATGCTCCCCAACACGAGTCAGCTCTTTAAACAGAACCCAAGGCGCAGTAGTCCATCACCAAAATATATTGCAGGTAATACAGCAGCTCCTCACAGGGCTGAAATGATCTTTTGGGGGCATTTGGCTCTCTTCGGTTCTTGAGGGAAGTGTTCCCCTAGCTGAGATAATTCCAGCTCTCTGGCCACTGCAGAAAAATGGAGAAATGGGGTTGTGTGGTAAAACATGGAAAGAAAACAATCTGAACTTTATACTCTCAGGTGGGAGAATCTGATCTCACTCCAGGGAGCTGTGATGCTCCAAAAAGGATTTTTAGGCAAGGACCTAACCTCTGATCCCATGGCACCTCAGAGCCCCCATTGAAAAAGTCTGGAAAAGTTTTGGGAAGTCCAGGAAGATCAGAACAACTGATCCAGGTGTCAGCTCCCTCATGGAATCACCATGGCCTGGTGAGGCAAAACCCCCCTTTAGAGGGATGATGCTGATTCTCCAAGGCTGTGTCCCTGTTCTTCCATGTGCCCTCCCTTTTTAAACACAAAATTTGGGAAGAAGACCCAAGCTTAGGGTGACCGCTTACAGGTTCAATAATTTCATCTTTAATATCCTTTACAAGGCACAAATTACTCTGTTAATGAGAAGTAATTGATTCCAGTGACTCTGCTGTTTGTTTTATCTGTCTCAACTCTTTTCCAAAACACTTTAACACACAAGTTCTCTCCCTGATTATCCTCCAGCAAGAAAGTTGTGGGGAAAAAAAATAATCCCCTTTCTCCAAAGACTCCTTTTCCCTACCTCAGCAGCATGCCTTGGAAGTTACATCCATGTTAAACCCTCTTGCCATCAGGGTGTTTCTGGGAGCTGTGTTTGGAGGAGCTGTTTTGGAAACCCTGGCTGCATTAGGGACACATGCTGGACATTTTCTCCCAACCTCATGTCAGAGTTTCCCTTTCTGCCTCGATTAGGGCTGGATCCAGAGTTAATCTGGGAAAATGGGAGCAACTGGCTGGGGACTCCCATGGCTCTGCTCCCTGACACTGTCTGGAAGGGATGGTTGGGGAAAGAGGATGTTTAATGGAATAAAAACAGGCATTATGCTGGCTCCCGGCATGCTGCAGCTTCACAGCTTTTCTTTTAACTGGGCTTTTCCTCTCTATTTTTGTTTTCCAGATGTTTTGTTCGGTTTACCTTCCTTTATTCTGACTGTCTTTGGAGAGTGCTTGCTTTTCTGGCTTCCACAAGTATATATGGAAGCAAAGTCCACAATTTTCATGGGAAAAGGGTCTTACCTGGGTTTTTAATCTGCGCAGTTTCAGTACCGTGCAGTGGAAGCGCTGTGGCCCTGTGAGAAGGAGCCACCGCCACACACCTCCTGATTCCCAAGGGCCTGGAGGGACAGGACACGGGGAATGGCTCCCACTGCCACAGGGCAGGGCTGGATGGGATATTGGGAAGAAATTGTTCCCTGGCAGGGTGGGGAGGCCCTGGCACAGGGTGCCCAGAGCAGCTGTGACTGTCCCTGGATCCCTGGCAGTGCCCAAGGCCACACTGGACATTGGGCCTTGGAGGCACCTTGCACAGTGGAAGGTGTCCCTGCCCATGGCAGGGGTGGCACTGGATGATTTTAGGATCCTTTCAGGCCGAAACCATTCCATGAATTCCTTGCACTGTCCATTCCTTTGCTCACTGTTTGGGAGTGAACTGAGGGTTCCTTTGGATTCTCTCTGCTCGGTGGCAATAACAGAGGGAGGGGCTCCGGTGAGCTCAGCCTGGTTTTGTGTTACTGAACCTGGGGTTCTTAATCTTCTGCAAATTGCTCCAAATACCACCTTTCCAGATCCTTTAGGCCCTGAGAACAGCACATGCCACAGCCCAAATTGCTTGGGGATTCCACTGGGGTTCCCTCTGCTGTGAAAAATGACCATTTCATTCCTACCTGTCCCTTCCTGTTTCCTACCCGTTTGGAATTCACTTGAGAACATTTGTTCTAATCCCAGGGGAGATAAAATTCCAATGTGCCCCTGGTGAGGGAGGTTTTAAGGAACCAGAGTACGCAGTACCAAGAAAATTGCCCCTATTCTGTATGCATTGATGGCCACGAAGGATGCCCCAGGAGCCACGATTCCAGAAACCAAAAAGAATGGTTTCCTTCCATTCCAGTTTTCTAATTATCTGTAATGTTGTTACACAGCCTCCACTGCTTTGTTTGGTGTTAAATTCAATGATAAGTAGCTCAGTTAATTCCTCTTTGGATTTTTTTTTAAATTTGTCTTATTGTTGAGGGTGTTTTGAATTTTATTTTTTAACCTGGCCACTTCCCTCATTGTGAGGCTGATAGCCCCAGAGCTGATGCCTCCTTTTTCCTGGGTCATCCTTCAATTGCTCTGGTGATGGAAAAGGTGACACCTGGATGTGAAATTATGCTTTCTGCAATACTGAGGGAGAACATTTGGCCTGCGAATGCTTAAGGTTTATGAGAATCACACAAAACAAGTGCTGGAGACACTTTGTGGCCTTCCAGTTTTTGGTGTGAGGTGCTGAGGGTGAGCACCTCTGTCCCTCTCCGTGTGTCTGATGCTGCCAAATCATTTTTGATTTTTAGGGCTACATTTGCAGAAAAGATGATGCCACTGTAACCAAAGCTGGCTTTGCAGGCTTCAGGAGCTGCACGAAGCTGTTGTCCCAGGATCCTTCCTGCTGCAGCTGGGAGCCTTTCCCATCAGGAATGGGTTTTCAGAGTCCACTCTGGCCTGGCTCTGCAAATTCAAATAGAATGGCCCTGTTTAGAGGCGATTTTTTTTTCCCAAGCCAGTGTAGGAATGCTGTTAAGGTTGCTGAGCTATCTCAGCTTGAGGAGCTGAGTTCTCCTTCACTCTGCCACGGGCAGCCCGCCAGGCATTTTTCTTATAAATATTTTCAGCATTTCTTTGAAGCCACATATTTCGGGGTGGTTTCTACCCCCCTCTCTTCATGCCCATTGTGTCCCTCCCTCCTCCCCCCTGCCCCTTTCCCCCCTTCCCATGGAGGACATCTTATGGTTTCAGGAGAGATCCCACCGAGGGCTAGAGCCCAGGAATTCCTGCAATCCTGAACCACTCTCTGAGTGTTCCCAGGGCTGGATTCAATTGACAGGAGGCTCTGCAGCCAACCCCCTTGGACTGCACATGTGTTTATTTAAATGTCAGTGGCCCACACAAGCTGAATACCTATTAGCTGCAACATGCCTCAAATCCAAAGCAGAGCTCCAGTTCATATTCATTGTTCAAAGTACAGATCCCTCTACTGTTGTCATTTCAGTCCCCTCGTATTTATGGAATTATTCAGGCAGCTCTGAGAAGTTAACTAGCACTTTGCAGTGTTTCTTTACTGCCAGGGTATAATATCTGTCTGTAATAAATATATAGGTAAGGGATTTCAGAAACAAAACAAAACAGCAACAACATATTGCATGTGAAAACTTTACTAAGCAAATAAAACATTCTCTGCCAGAGAGGCAGACAAAACCAGTAAGCTGGTACTACCTGAAGTCAGTTAATGAGCAGGAGATGGGTAATTCCACTCTATTCTTTTAACTCTGTTGTTTTCTGTCACTCTCCGGGGTTTCTCGGCAAAACACCCAAGCAGGATGGAAATAAATCGCTAAGGGTTGTAACAAGAGGTGTTTTAAGGGCTGGTGGGAGCTGAGGGTTCTACAAATCCCCGACAGGAGGGAGGAGCCCGGTGGGAGTCAGGTTACAAGAGACAGGACAAGTGGGAGCGGCCTCAAGTCGTGCCAGGGGAGGTTTACACTGGGTATTCCTTCACGGGAAAGGCTGCAAAGAGTTGGCACAGGCTGCCCAGGGCAGCGGTGGAGTCCCCACTCCTGGAAGGGTTCAGCAGCTGTGTGGATGTGGTGTAGTGGAGAACGTGGTGGTGGTGCTGGGTTGACAGCCAGACTCGGTGATCCCAAATGTCTTTCACAACCTAAATGGCTCTTTTGTCACCTCAAGGCAGCCGGGCTGGGTGTAGGAGCTGCTCTTCCGGCGCTGGGACTTTCTGGGCATGATGGAAATGCCACTACCTGGTATGAGCAAAGCAGCCCAGCAGTGACAGGGAGGGTTTGTTTCTGCCAGCAAAGCTCATGGTGGCCCTGGGAGCAGAGGGAGCAGCTGTGGGGAACGGGTGTGGTTTAGGCACGGTCACCCCTGCATGACACGAGGAGCTGCAGCATCCTCATTTCTCTAGTCTTGGTTCATCTCTTCTGAAGGAGGAATGCAGACAGAAAATATCTTTTGCACTTGGTAGCCTAAAACTCTGCCCCACTTCAGTTCTAACAGTTGGCTCAGTGAAGAGGCGTCCGGAAAAAAAAAAAGGTACTTTCTGTTAAGAGCAAAGCTGTCTCAAGTCAGTTTTTAATTTCACTGGCAGCATTCACCTGTGCTCTTTCTTAGTTTAGAATGAGGAGAACACTTACATTTGACTTGAGAGAATAACAGTTTAATTAAGAGGGAATTAAAAAAAAAAGAACTTTCTGTTTGGCTGGGGTAGTTCTGCTGATGTGAATGTGTGTTACTCCAAGCGGGATTTTGGGCTCAAGTCCAGAAGAGCAAGAATGCTTCTTTAGACCTAACTGTAAGGCTGCTATTCTGTAAGGAGGGCTGTCCTGCTGGCTCATTAAAACCCACGGAAGATGGGATGCCTGGGGAGCAGGGATCACTTCTCTGTTGGTCTGAGTCCGTCCAGGCTGGCAGCGAGGGGAAGCTGCAAAGCTCCTGTGGTTTCCCGGTGGCCAGGCCCCCGCTCCTGGTGCTCAGGTGTGTGCATCCCAAAGCCAGCATTTCACCTGGCATACTCACCACCAGCCCCAGCACACAGAGCCCACTGACTCCATGGAACAGCCCTACAGTTTTGGGATCAAGCCTTGGCGGCCGCTGCTGAGAAGGGCTGGCGAGGCTTTGCCGCGTGAGGCAGCAGAGGAAACCCGATGCCCAGGGCTGTCCACTGTGCATCTTGGATGAGTGAGGGATTCATGGCTTGGAAAGTTCATTTCCAGGGGTAAGTTGCCTTGCAGCCAGCGATGCCACAAGGAAGTGGTGGGATCGCTGTCCCTGGGAGTGTTAAAACAACGTGCATGTGTGGCACTTGTGGGTTAGTGGTGGGCTTGGCACTGCTGGGTTTAGGGTTGGATTTGATGATCCGGGAGCTCTTCTCCAACCGTCATGATTCCATCATTCCAGGAGCTGCAGGTAGATATTATCCTGCCAAAGGTGTGAGCTCACACTCTGTACAGTTGCATGCTAAAGCCTGAGGATGCCTTTGAAGAGGTTTCCATCTCTAACTTTGGTTTCTGTACGAGGAGAAACCTCAGGAGAGGTTTTTGGGATGTGACTTCAGAGATGGATTTGTAGGCAGTCAGTAACTGAGGCACTCCAAACTGATGGATGGTCTGGGAGATCAGCTGGGAAATACGTAAGAGATCTTCAGAGAACAACTTCTTTCACGATGGCACAGGAATCCACCTTCCAAAATCCTGTCTTGTGGCAAGATCCCTAAGCACAGGAGAATGTATCACTGCAGATCCCTGTCACATCCAAACTATATTCTTGTACCTGTGTTGGACACAGCTCCTTCCTCAGGTCTGATAATTCCAGTTCCATTAGTTTTCCAACCTTGAGAATTCTTCTTTTGCTGTGTTAAGGCTATCCAGTTCCATTTTATTTTTGGCTGGCTGTAGAGCACCAGCCTCCAAGCCAAAATTTGATGGTAAATCTGTGACAGTCTATCAGGAAAAAGGATAATGATGGCACCCAGGGGTTTTATCAGCCACAGCTGTTGCACTGTTTGCTGGAGAAACTGTTCTTTGAAATATATGACCAAAATAAAGAGCTGAGCATCTGCAGCACTGTGGATAATTTAACAAGTAATCTCCCCTGAAAGAGCTGTCTGGCTTTACCAACAGCAAGGTGATAAAAAGTGTTCTTTCCTATGGAGACAGACTGGGAGTATTCACCCTGGAGAGAAGGGAGAAGGCTCTGGAGAGAGCTTAGAGCCCATTTCAGCCTAAGGAGGCTCCAGGAGAGCGGGAGAGGGACTTGGGACAAGGGCCTGCAGTGCCAGCACAAGGAGGAATGGCTTCCCACTGAACTAGGAGAGATTTTGATTAGACACAAGGAAGAAATTGTTCCCTGTGAGGGTGGTGAGACTGCGGCACAAAGAAGTGTGGCTGCCCCTGGATCCCTGGAAGTGCCCAAGGCCAGGCTTGGATGGGGCTTGGAGCCACCTGGGATAGTGGAAGTTATCCCTGTCCACGGTAGGGAGAGGAGTGGAATAAGCTTTAAGGTCCCTTTCAACCCAAACTGTTCTGGGATTCTGGGATTCCCTTGACCAGAGAAGCAGGGAAAAAAAGCTCCAACACCTTCTGTCTCCTCCCCAGTGACACACAAGTATATCCCAGTTCTGGGCCACCACACTTGCCACCACACGATCACTGCCCCTTTGTCTCTGTGTATGAGCAGAACATGTCCTGCCCCTCATCCTGATGCAAGACAAAGGCTCTGCTGATAACTCATTCTTTAACAGACAACAGGCCACCTGATAAGCAGCTCCTTATAAGGATGAATTGAGGCCCATGTGCCTCACCTCCTCGGATCACAGTGTGAACACCTTAAACCAGTCCTACGGCAATGCTGCACACATCCCATTGCGGCATCACCTCTAGAGGAGCCTATGGAAACCCTTCCTTTCCCACACGGAGGGATACACAGCCCTCATTCTGCACGGTGGGTGTTATTGATCCGTGTATCAGCTCCTCACATTCCAGGTTTGGGCTGCTCCCCATGGCCTCGCAGCTTTTTTTAAAACAACTCTTCCATCTGAGTTTCCATCCTGTTGCATTAAGTCCTGTCCTTGGACCTAGTCCAGGACACCACGGGGTTTCTGTGATCTTGTCTTTCGCAGAATGGGAAGTCTGCCTTTTTTTTTCTTTTTTTTTTTCCTTGTGGAAGAAAGCTAGAGGGACCTCCAGGTCTTTTACAGGCCTGATTTTGCCTAGTGATCCTGGAAGAGGGAAGTAGCTCTCCTTTCAGCCCGTGTTTTATAGTCACACAGACATTTCTAGGGCTACAGAGGTTTTTGACTCCTCTGACCTCTCATCCTCATACATGCTAAACTTTATTTTCATCAAGGGGCCAGCACTCACTTCTTGCATTTCTATTAGACAATGTATCTGCAAGTAAGGGCTGAATTCCACAGTCCCACCCAGCTATTTAACAGGGTCTGAGTACAACCCTTCAGACTTCTCAGACATTCCTCTCGTGATTTTGATGCCACTGTTGCTATTCTGGACACTTCTGCTGGCACATCTTGCTCTGCTGTGATGCTTTTTAAGAACTTGGTGAAGGTTCTCGTAAGGAACACGAGTTTTCAAGCTATCACATTTAAGGAGCTTGCATGAGGAAAAAAAACCCTCCTTGCTCCTTGATAAGCAGATAGAGAAAATTTGAGGTATTTTAGTGCTTTAGTGGATTCCAGACGGAAACTGGCTGTGGTTTTGGTTTTGCTATAGGAAAGGGAAAAGAGGTCGACTGAGGTTTTGACAAATGCAAAGCACAGGTGCCTTTTAATAGATACTGGTATTCAGGAAACCCTGTGACCCACATGAAATGAGATTAAACAGCCCTTAGAGCAGCAAAACAGAGGAGGGAAAAACTGGGAATTTGAAAGGTTCGTGCAATTTTGTCCCGACACACCATCTAACAGTGCTACTTTAGTCTCAAGTGCTTAAAACCGTGAGATCATCCTGGAGCCCTATTATGAAGGCAGCAATTGCATGGCTTCTGGACTGCCACGCTCTAAAACACCTTGGTGCTCTGCTGCTGCTTCCCTCAAAACCCACCTAAACTCACATCATGGCAAGATGATTTAGAAGGAAATTCTTTAGTATGGGTGCAATGAGGCCCTGGCACAGGGTGCCCAGAGAAGCTGTGGCTGCCCCTGGATCCCTGGCAGTGTCCAAGGCCAGGCTGGACACCGGGGCTCGGAGCAGCCTGGGATAGCGGAAGGTGTCCCTGCCCATGGAGGAGGAACCTGTCAGGCAGAAGAGGGATGTGGACTTGGATTCCCCATGCAGTGGTTGTGTGCTCTGAATTTCAATATGCTGCAAGCTCTGGGCATCTCCACAAACATTCCAGGGACTCTGACTCAGTTTCTGAAGAGGAGAGTGGGTCGTGGGTCCCTGGTGGGCGGCAGAATCTCCCTGCAGGCCTTGCTGACAAGCTGAATTTAAGGCTTGCTCCTGCGCTCAGCATTCCCTGTGGAGCAGCCCTGGGCAGCTGCATCCAGAGCATGCCGAATCCAGGCCACTCCCCGTGCTGGCCGTCGTGGATCCCATCCTGCCACATCCTGAGCGTGTTGGCACGCTCTCCCAGAGAGCCCTGGGTTCCCTTCCGGGGGCTGCAATTGTCGCCTTGGCTTTTTAGTCCAGATTTGTCCCAAAGTAGATTGGATCTGTGACAGGAAAGACTCCAAGCACAAGCTCTGCCAGCTGCTCCTCGTCTGCAAAATCTAAAAGTTGCTGCTCCTGAAGCCAGGCATTTTTATTTGCATGAGAAAGCTCTAGCTGACTGTAAAATAGTCTGTGATCTGGTTTTAAAAGAAAAGGATAAAAATAAGTCTAATTGTGTTCTCGTTCTGCCTCAATTTAGCTGCTGGCCGTTCTCTTTTGTGCTCCCCGCATTTCTGGAGAGCTGGTTGACACTTATTTAGGTTGGCACAAACTAAATATAACCAAGTGTGTGTGAAAGAGCACGGACTGGGTCACAGCTTCCAGAGCAGCAGAAAGAAGCATTTTGCCTCAAAATACAAAAATCCAGCTCTTTCCGAGACCACTCAATGAAACACACACAACCTGAACAAAAAGTGAGCGCTCCATTCAGCTCCTGAATGCTGCTGAATTTTTTTTTTTTGCCAGCTTTTACAGTCCACAGCCTTCTCATTCAATCCTGAATAATAGCTTTGAATCAAGCTGTAAAAGCTTCCGAAGTTTGAAGTCTTTTGACAAGTTAATTTAGCTGTATGGTAAAAAGTTTTTCCCCCAGATAGAATAAAGCCATCATCTCATGAATGTAGTAGTCAGCCAAGGGAAAGAAAACACCATTAGGATTAGAAATGATGGGCTTTCTGGAGATAGTTTGTGGTTTAGTGTAATCTACTATCAATATTTCAGTAGAAAAATATCCTACTCGTCATTCAGCTGCAAGTCAGTATCTCCACATAAAACCAACATCCAGGGGCCAGGCTGCAATTTTTTTTTTATTTCTATTTCTTTTTTGTCATATTTTTCTTACATTTATTTAGATTTTAATTGTTTTTCACCCTGGATGATGTCTTTTTGTTTTGTCTGGTTGAAAGAGACAGAATAGAAAAATGGATAAATATTTCTTTGAAGGTTCCCACTATAGAGAGACACACCCCACATTTTTCTCTCAGCAGCTGCCATGGATGAAAGTAAATATATTAAATTGATACCCATTTCCCTTATTTTTAATATTAAGAACCAGAAAACGAGTGCTGATAAACTAAGCGTATCCAACAGTTATTCTAGCCTCAACTTCACAAAAATTCCATATTCATTTTAGACTTACTTCTGCTTTTTTTCTAAATTTAAACCTCAGTGCACTACTAAAATTGACTGAACCAAAAAAAACCCCCCAAAAAACAAAGCAGCTGAGGGAGGAAAGAGATTTCTTTCATGCTCTTAATTCTTCAGGTCAATTTGGAGGGATGATGACACAGTAAGAACTTTTGGGCAGTGGTTTGTAATGGCCACAGAATAATTTTTCTCTCTGCAGTAGGAACAGGAATGATGATCCTTGTGGATCCCTTCCAAGTCAGGATATTCCATAACATAGTCGAGAGCATAGCTGCTAAATAAATGGGAAGTTTATAGAAATCCAGAAAAATATTGAACACGAACTTCAGCAAGCAGTTTAATTGTAAAAGCGTATTGTCCTCAGTCGTTGTGAAATGACTGCCATAATAATCCAGTCTATCTCCATCAGCAAAAATAAAGTGTAAATATGGAGAAGAAAGCAAACTTTACATTGTGACCTCCACTTTGAACTTCACCTGCTCATTTTTCCCCCAAGTGGGAGACAGGGATTGATTTTGCCCAAAGCAACAGCAATGACTTGTTTCTGAGAGTCCGGCCCTTACTGCTTCAGGATTTCAGCTCCTCAAGGCCCTGAGTGCTGCAGACTTGATGAAGTGTTAGGTGTGCAGACAAGCTGGGAAGCAGCTCCTGCAGCCAGACACGGGCGTGGGGGGCTCAGAAGTGGGGGAGAACCACCTTGTTCTGGCTCAGAGTGAGCTGGGAGGCAAGGAGAGAACGAGGAGTTCCAGCTGAAGCAAAATTCACCAGGATTAAAAAAAAACCCAACAATGATAACAAAACTCCACAATAAAAGTTATGTTGGAGGTAAACACAGGAGGGGGTAATGTAAATTTAAGACTCCCTGTCCCATCAGAGCTGTGTTGTAAGTTAGGTGGGTTTGATGGGGTTTTCCTTTTGATGGCGAAAAGGAGTAAACCAGTTCACTGTGGGAAAGATGGAGAACAGGGAATGGGGGATACAGACCAGAAGGGCGACAGGTGGGGCAGGAAAACCAAGGGAGGTCAGTGGTGGAGACTGAATGATCAGCAGGAAGAAGAGGAGGCCATCGACAGGTTGGAAATTGTGTCTAGGCTCTACTTTCTCGACGGAACCAAGTGGCACCAGCACATCGTTGGTGTCTAGGCTCCAGAGGAAGTTCCTAACTTTATTCTCCTTTTTTTTTAGGCTGTGGAGTGGCAGGATTGGAGTGGAAAGCTGAAGCACCCTTTTACTTTCACCAGCTCCCAGTGACTAGCGAGGGAAATTAGCTGGGGTGTTGTGATGGCTGTTTCCTGCTCGAGAACATAAAAAATGGAATCATTCCTGACAAACAAGGAGTTCAGCTAAAGATGAGGTGGAGGTAGGCGGGAAGTTCTGTAATTGCTTTTTATTTAAATCTTTATGAATTAGCTCTGCCAGGGTGTTGGTTTTTATTTTAGATTTTTATTTTTTGCTTCAACTGCCTTCTGAGTAAGTTTTTCAGCTGCAAATACAGTAAAAACAGACTATATACAGCTATAGCCAATATGCTGGATTTAACATATAGCAAGAAGCCTTTCCCTTGTGAATCTCTGAGCTCTGATTTCCATGAACAATGACAAAGGTTTCATTTTCTGCCATTATGCACAGGTTAGCCTAGACTGGGTATTAATAGAGACACGTACTCACACCCACAGCCACAGGTACGGCATCAATCAAAACCTGAAGGTAGAACTTACACTCCATGGCAACTTCCAGGACACGGTTCTCTCCTCTTGTTTCCTGTTTCCAGCAGTGCAGAGAGGGAAGGCACCTGGGTTGGTTGTAACCCAGTATTTAAAGGGTTTGGGACCAAATCTCCCCCACCGACTGGAGCAGAAATGGGGACCACAGGGGAGGGCAGACACTCACCCGACTGCCACAGCCGTGCCCTGCAGCAACCACCAGCAGCAGATCTGTTGCCTTAGCAAATATTGCCCTGCCGTGGTAACCTCCTGGCCCTGAAGCCCTTCCACCCACAGGTCTCTCGGCACTCAAAAATAATTTGGGAGGTTATTTATACACACGTTCACCCATCCATCCGAGCACACAAGCTGGCCCCGAGTGAAGAGGGCAGAACAACTCTGCGAAACCTCACCAGCCAAAGAACAACAAACAAGCCCACGAGCCCAAAGAAGCTGCCAATCAAACAAAAAAGGCTTCGGCTTTAGGCAGAAGTGGTGTTCTTAATGCCAGTGGTGCTCTCAGGTGTGTATTCCAGGGAAACGTGACCATTTCCCAGGAGCCTGTTGACAACGTGTGAAAAAAAACAACTTTAAGGGTCCAGTCGATCGATCGATGTGCCAAGCATTTTTGTAAGGGCGGCTTTTCAAATGAAAATGAAGGTGGTAAATATCTCCAAAAAGGTAAAAGAGAAAAGCAGCAGTGTTTATATACTACCACGTATATATGCAGAATTTGAGAGAGGGACAAAGTTGTTAGCAATTCCCATCAGGTCCCAGAATTTATGTAAATCCAGATGGCTGAGCAACACAAGTTCATTTTTTTTTTCTTTCCCCTTTAAGGGAAATCTGGAAGTTTTAAAAACAATTTAGCAAGAGCCAATTAATCAAGCCCACCAGAAGCGTGCTGGGATGGCTGCCGAAATAAGGAATGTCACGTTTCAGCTTGCCTTAGGCGAGGATGAGAAGAAACTCCTTGGAAGCTTAGCAGGAAATCTCCTTTCCACTATCCCAGGTTGCTCCAAGCCCCATCCAGTCTGGCCTGCGACACTTCCAGGGATGGGGCAGCCACAGCTTCTCTGGGAAACAGAAATAATGGAATAATACAATGCTGGTGGGATGTTCCCATTGGATTGTGTCCCACAGGATGAGCCTCCTTGCACCCAATACTGCAACATTTTCCATCTCATTATCTGGAATGCTTGGGAGCAGGATCTGGGGAGTTTTGGACACTGCGTCAATCAACAGAACACGAGTGAAATGAGATGTGTCAGTTCAACGGGGCAATTCCACATACAACTGAAATCAATTGAATACTAAATGGTCGCTGTGAAAACGGGGATAGAGGGAAGGATGCTGGATAACTCATTTTTATTTCTTTATTTCCTTTCTGTAATTCAGGCGAATGTGTTGAGCCATGCCCTGCCCTTTCTGTGGTTTACCCCTCGCTTCAGCTGTTTGCTGTTACAGGCGGTACCTGACGGGTAACACAAAACGGCCCACGAGGGAGTGGGATCGCGGCTGCGAAAAACCGAGGGGGTCAAAAACCACCGAAGTTCCACGTTTTATCGCAATACCGTGTATACGGTACGGATCGCAGTTGCTGTGGCCTCGGAGGCGGGGTCAGGAACCCGGTCCTGCGATACCGACCCCGGTGGGGCCACGGGCTCGCCGCCAACATGGCGGCCCTCATCCCGCCCCCCGGTCGCCATGGCGACGGGCCGCGCGCCACGGGGCGTGGCCAGGGCGCGCGGGGCGGGGTCCAATTGAGCCCCTTCCCCCCGCGCGGCTATAAATAACCCGCGCCCGCTGATTGGCCACGGGGAAAAAATGGTCGCACCACGTGACTCCCCATCTAAAAAAATTTTCAAGATGGCGGAACCCGTCACGGGCTGAGTCCGTCGGTGGCGCGCTCCGCGCCGGGGGAGCCATCGCCGCGCAGCGTCCCCGCCTCACCCGACACCCAGGTCAGTACGCGGCGCTCCGCCGCCGCCGCGCCGCCCCCGCCGCAGAGCCCGGGCTGCCGCCGGTGCGGGCCCTTTAAGGCCGCTCGCCTCCCCGCTCGGCGGGCTCCCGGCGCGGCGGGGCCGCTCCCGGGGGCCGCTGGTCGCCGTTGCGCCGCGGCCGTGGGAGGGGGCGGTGACGGGCAGCTCGCGCGGCCAATCGAAGGCGCCCGCGCGGCGGTGGCGGGCGGATTTGAGCCGCGCGGCGCCCCAGGCCGCGCGCTGATTGGGCGGCGCGTCGGGCGGGGCGGGGCCGCCGCGCGCCATCGGCCCGGGCGCGGCGGGCGGGGTGGGCGGGGCCCGGGGGGCGTGACGGGCAGCGCCACCGCCCACTCAGCGCGCGGAGCCCGGTTTTTTGTGAATGGGGCGGGCGGGGCCGCCGCTGCCCGTAGCCCCGCCCCCGCGCCCACCCCGCCCCTCCCGGGCGGCCGCGGCTCCGCCTCGTCCCCCCCGGCGGCGGCGGCGGCGCTCGGTCCGTGCGGGGCGAGGCGAGGCGATGCGGGCAGCGGTGAGTGACCGGCGGGGCGAGCGAGCGGCGGGCCGCGGGCAGCGCCGCGCCGGGGCCCGGCCCCGCGGCTCGGCGGGGCGGGCGCGGCCCTGCGGCGGGGGCGACGCCCGCGGCGGGGCCCTGCAGCGCCGGGCGGGCCGCGGCCCGGGGTCGGTTCTTCCATCCTCTCCCCCCGCGCCTCCTTCCCTTGTCCTTATCCTGGGAATAACGCGGGACTTGGGGAAAGTTTGCGTCCTCTCGCCCCGCTCCCCGCGGCTGCCGGGCTCGGCCGAGGGCCCCGCGGCACCCACCTCCTCCTGAAAAAAAAGCCCCAGAATGGCTTTTTTGTGTGCCCGGGAGGAGAAAACGGGGGGTGCTGCCCTCGGCAGCGCGGCGCTCTCGGGGAGCCCGGCGGTGGCAAAGACAGGTCCGAGGCCCAGGGGCTGCAGCCTCGCCGCCAGAACTCCGTTTTTGGGGGCTCGAGGGGGGATAAACCACGTGTGCCGCTGCGCAACCTCAAGCCTTGTCTTGCGCGGGGCCAAATGAAGCAGAAAAAGCCGAGTTTTGGGGCTGGCGGAGGAGCGCGGAGAGAGGGAGGTGTTGCCCGGCAGCCGCGTGTGGGTTTTGCTGCAGGGATTTATCAGGGGAAGATGCTGCGCGATCCCGGCGCTCCCCCAAAATGTTGCCCGCTGCCCCAGAGAGGCTCTCCGGGGTGTTTGTGACAGCTCGGCGGAGCGGATGGATTTACATAACAATAATTTGACGCTGTCAGTGCTCGGCGCTGGGCAGCGGCTGGAGGGGAAGGGAACCTACCCTTCGCTCAAAGCACTTGCGTAATTGTGTTGTGCTCCCACTCCGCGGCAGGGGAAGGTGCTGGTTTTGGTGGGTTTTCTGCCTCTCAGTAGGCTGTTTTGGCAGATTTGCATAAATCAGGCTCGTCCGCCCGTACGAGCGGATTTCGTGTTTCAGCCTTGCCTCATATTCCGGGCTGGATTGCAGCTCTGAAAACGCTCCCAAGGAGTGGGGATCTGGTGTCGGGAAGGTGTGGGTGGATTCAGGGTGTGAAAATGCCTTGTAAAACCCTGGGATGGGGCGTGCGGCGAGGCATTCGCTCTCTCCCGTCTGCCCCGCTTCTTTCCCACCAGGCAGCTCGGTGCCGTGCTCGTTTCCCTCAGCTACATCCCCCTGTCCTCATGGCGCTGGTTGGAGGCCGGGGAGATGGAGCAAGCGGTATTTTGGCCCCGGGAGCCACAGCGAGTGAATAATCCCCTGGCCAACGCGTTTTGATTTACTGGTATTATGCCCTGTCAACAAATGGGACTCGTGCTGCATTTATTCCCTGCCCTCAAAGTGCTTTGCTCGTTGCCAAATCTACCTGGAGTTAATTATCTGAATTGTGCTTTTTTTTCTTGGTTGTTGTTGTTGTAACAGCAACATTTTTAAAAGCTAAGGAGCTCTGAAGTTTATATAATAATCTGGTTCTTGGCAGGGTTTCGTGGTGGGTTGTTTTTTTTTTTCTTAATTTTTTTTTTGTGTGTGTGTGTGTAATGCGGTCGGTCGCGGCGCTGAGTTTTAATCGTTTCTGATGTTTCCAGCACCACTGTTTGGAGTTCTCAGCCTAAAAAGCTGCCGCCGTCGCTCCGCAGCCTTGCTGGAAGAGTTGAGGGCATTGAATTAAAGAAAGCTCAGCTGCTTGTATACAAATATACAGCAATTACAAGGCAACAAAGTTATTGCAGAACCCTGCTGTCACCATGGCAACACGCTCACTCAATTACATTTGGAAATGTAAAATGCCACCCAGTTAGAAAGAGTAAGTTTTAGTGACTGCAGATTTTCTGGGTAAAGTGAAATGTGGAAGATGCAGCTTTCCAGGATTCTCTGCTTTTTCCCTCTGTCCTTGGATGGCATGCCTTAGCATGTGCATCTGACAGATTCCTGGTGTTGATATTAAGCTGTGCCCTTGGTGATCTAAACTTGGGGGAAAACATCTTTAAATCTTCACAATTTAAACTTTGTCACCCTTTTATTTTTGTTGTTTGTTTGTTTTGCCTCAGGACTTACCTTTTTA
This sequence comes from Cyanoderma ruficeps, assembly GCA_008694505.1. Classification (NCBI taxonomy): domain Eukaryota; kingdom Metazoa; phylum Chordata; class Aves; order Passeriformes; family Timaliidae; genus Cyanoderma; species Cyanoderma ruficeps. Next base: position 738,594 of record VZDJ01000021.1, on the reverse strand, counting down.
AGAAAGGAGACAGATTAGAGAAAGCATTTTGGAAATCAGCTCAGAACATCAGAAGAATTTGTCATTTGCTCAGTGGGATGGAGGTGTGGAAAGAAGGCACAAGTATGGCATGAAAACCTTGTTTTCCCTTGGGAGGAGATGTCTGTTGGGCAGCCTGTGTCTGTGTGCTACCATCTCCTAAACAGACTATCCTCAAGTAGAGGAGAACTGCCAGGTGTGAGTTACCAAGTTCTTGAGAAGGCCAGGGAGCATCCAGGGTGGGAGATAACAGGTGGAGGAGACCCAGGTCCTGGTGTGGGATGCAGGTGAACTCGGCAGTTGAAATTAGTTTCACTTTCTTGCTTGCCTTTTGATGGTGAATCATCAGGAAAATAAAGAAAGGCCAGGTTGGAGAGGGCTTGGAGCAACCTGGGATAGGAGGTGTCCCTGCCCATGGCAGGGGGTGGGACTGGATGGGCTTTAAGGCCCCTTTTCACCCAAACCATTCCAAGAGTAGATAAAAACAGTAAGAGCAGTTTCTTGTGTAATCTTTGTGCTGGTGAAGATGCAGCTCTCTGCTGTGCTTATGTTTCACAGGCCACATCCCATTCATGCAGAAAAGATAAAAACCAGCAGTGCAGTAACACCAGGAACAGGTAAATACAAGAAAAGGTAAATACAAGAATGAGTTTTTTTTCTTAAACTTGTAGTGATGTGTTTACAGACACCTGGAGATCGATGAACTCCTGAAGAAGTTACCTGGTAGCCGGAGCTGATAGGAGATGTTTAGGTAGGTGCAGATGGCAGTGGGTTGTCTTGAAAAAACATGTTTTGCCTAAAGCTTGAAGGGCTTGAACTCCAGGCTGCCTCCGGAGTCCTTGGAGCATCTGGAGTGGGAAGGTTTGCAAGTCCCATGGACCTGGGTTAGCTGAGGGATGGTTTTGGGTGGAGGCTTTGCCCAACTTGTCAGGTTGTTGTGCTTTCAGCACCAGGCTGTGATGTGCCAGCCTTGTGCTTTGCCCGCTCCTGGAGAGCAACAGCTTGAGCAGAGTGACTACAGCCCCCATGGTCAGAGGCTGTTTTTCTCCTGGCCATACAATTGTGGAATGGTTGGGGTTGGGAGGGAGTGGCACTCATCCAGTGCCACCCCCTGCCATGGGCGGGGACACCTTTCACTGTCCCAGGTTGCTCCAAGCCCCAATGTCCAACCTGGCCTTGGATACTTTCAGAGATCCAGGGGCAGCCACAACTTCTCTGGGCACCCTGTTCCAGGGCCTCCCACCTCACAGGGAGGATTCCCTCCTCCCATGGGCAGAGGTGGAAGCACAGGAGCTGCCTGTTTATAGCCTGCTGGAAAGCTAGAGTTGAGTCTTCAACCTTAAATCCCCTGTGGGACTGCAAGGGTGAGGAGCAGGACTTGTTCAAAACAAAGGTTGAAATTGCCCTTGAGTTTAGCTCAGTTTGCCCTCTATCTCTCTCTCAAATGCTTTGTGCTTTCTGGGGAATAGGCCTTTTAAAGCCAGCCTGAGGTCTATCTGTGATCCAAAAACTTGCTGCAGTGCCTGAAATTTGTCCTCGAGGTTCATTAGCAGGTTTCAAATCAGGGGAAGCTGCAGACTTTCTATACCTGAAGTGCCCAAGCACATTGCCAGCTAAGTGTTGAGACTAAAACTTGGCCATAAATATGTAAGATGGGATAAATCAAATAGTTCAGGAGAGTTTTCCTTCATCTTTCAGCATTCCCCTCATGCTGGTATGCCAGGCTGTGCCTTCGTAAGGTCACTGTAACCGGCTGCCCCCGTGTGCTGTCGAGACCCTGGTTCTGTGTGGGTTAGCTGATGCTCCCTTCAGGGTTTGGGAACCTGAGTGCTCACTGCCCAGCTGTGCCAGCTTAATCTTGGGGTTCAAACGCTTCTTCGGGGTCCTCCTCCAGCTAAAGAAGTGTTTGTGCACTCCTTGGCATTGTGTATTTATATATAAAAAACATGAACCCCAGCTCTTGGGACTCTATTTCACTTGTCTTGTACCCGTGGTTGAGTATACACAGAGAAGTTTATTTGCTCAGTGGGATCTGTTGCTGGCCTGTTTCAAATGGCAGAGCTTGTCCCAAACCACAAGGAAATATGAATTGAACGTGTTATTGGGCCACTGGTAATGACATTTGTTAAATATTTGCCAAGTATTCTTCTTGCTGGCTTCTTCAGTGGTGTCACACTCTACTTCATTGCTCTGCCAATTCACCTTTAGCTTGTTTCCAGTTATCCCATCACTTTTCCATCATCTTTTTCAATCCTGCTACTGAATCTATGTGGGTTTAGATTTTATCAGTCCTGCTGGAAACCCTTGAGTTTGTGCTTTTGTAAGGATTTTTTTCACTGGGCAGAAAAGCCAATGGGATGTGTCTTGTCACTGAATTCACAATTGCTTTTCAGTTTTTAGCCCCCTTCCCTCATGGATAGCTTCTCCCTTCCATTTTCCTTTGCTCCCAGCTTCTCCAGGTCCAAGTATGCCAATGCTCCAGAGCAGTGCAAGGAAATAGAGCATTGCAAGGTTCCCCTCACTTGCTGAGCTTAGAGGTCTGGCTCGGGGGGAAAAACCCCCTAAAAATATGTGTGTTTGTCTCAAATAGCTGAAGCTGACAAACAGCAGAAACACTAAAGCTGTCTGCTTTAATAATTAGAAATGTGGCAATATTGGAAACCAGTAAAAGGGATAAATAGTCTTTTAAAATATTAAAGTAAAAGCTGTGTGTGGTGGGGGAGGAAATGGCTCTTAGCATTTTGGTTCGATTTAGTTTGCCTCAAATATATACACATATAAATATATATATAGCCTATATTGAATCCTTGGATGAAGGAACTCCTCAGAGCCCTCCTGTAATTAATGCCACTTGCATTTTGATTGTGTTATGCACAAGCCCAAAGTGGGCCACATTTACTTTCTCCTGCAGTGGACCATGTTGATAAGGCAATATATAACAGATGATTCATGAAGTGCTGCTTGTCATTGCCAGGGCTGCTTGAATAGCGAGCAGATTTTGGGCAATGCTTCTTCACCGGAAAGATTTGGGCAGTTTAAACTGAGAGGAGGAGGAGGAGGAGAAAAAAATCTGCACTGTATTTCTGGCTGTCTTAAAGGAGCTGCCTCACAGCATTTATAAGAAGTTGGTGGGGGGAGAATGGGTGAAATAAATGGGAGTAGAGAAGCAGGAAAGCACACAGAGGTTGCATAATGATGTTGAGAAAGGGAACAATTAGAAAAAGACTGTAAAATCTCTTGGAAAGCTTCTGTGGTTTTCCCTTTGCAAGGAATTACAGCTTGGCCTTCCCCTCTGAAAATCCAGGCCTTTTCTGTGGCATGCATTACTGGGCACATCTTGATCAGCTTCATTTTCTTTTAGCTCGTTTTTGTGTTGGATATTACGTCAGAAGTTTGATTAAAATGTGCCTCAACGAGCCATCTCCCAGTGCAGAGGAATGTTTGTTGGCGCATGGTCCTGGGGACACTCAACCCTCTGCCCCCTCATCAGTGTCTGAACCTTTGTTCCTCACGTAAGAAGCATTTAAACCCCAAAAATTTGCAATTGGAAGACGGGATCTTTGGGTCATGAGAATCTTTTTTTTTTTTTTAGTTTGGCCAAAACTAGGTTATTTTAATTTAGCTTGGTTTTCTAATAACAAGCCGGTTATTTCATCTATCTATTTATCTATCTGTCTGTATCTGCTGGGAGAAGAACTGTATTTTAGGGGTTTTATTTTCTGCCGTCACAGGATAAAATAACGTGCAGGGGCTGAGCGTCTCAGCCTGGGTTTTGGCAGCACAGCAATGCGTTGTTTTAAATGTCTTTTTAAGCGTGTCACTCCGTCATTCCGGGGAGCACTGACATCCAGCTGAACTGAACTCCATGTATCTTTCATGAGCAGTGAAAAACCCTGATATTTCACATGTAGGAAATAAGTCACTTTATTAATTTTTCTGGAGAAGTGGCGCTTTAATGAGGTGTCTGTCAGCGAGACTTAATTACAGTTAAATTCTAGGAGCATTAGTACACTGTGTCTTGTTCCGTGTAAAATGAGCTTCCATTTGTCACGTGTGTGCCGGAGCATTGGTTTGCTGATAGAATTTGTGTTAACTCCACTTTGAGGAATAGTAGTTACTCATAACTGGGCTGTCACCAGTCACTTCACATCCTTCATCCAGGCCTGGATTTTCCTGATGTGCTCCAACAGCTTATGTTGCATTTGCTCAGGGAGAATAATGCACGGGTTGGTTCTGGGGTTGTGTTGACAAAACATTATCTCCAAGAAAAGGGCTGTCAATGTGAGCCTGAAACAAGGAATTAATCCTGGTGTTTGCTGTTCCCAAGGAATTCCCAGAAAAAGGAGTGTTTTTCAAAGCATTTGGAAGGTTACATTTTCCCCCAGGGGAGCCACAGTTACCTAGTTCTTGTTACGACTGTTTGTGGTGGATTCTGGTAAAATCCTCAATACAAGTGGTTCTCCTGGAGAGCCAGAAAAATGGGCTGCCTTTTGCTGCAGGTTCACGTGCATGTGGAGTGGTGAGATTTGCTTCTCTGCTCAAATAATGCGCGTGAAAGTGAAGAAAAAAATTGTGTTTTTCACACCTTTGTAACGAGGGTTGTGTAAACTGAAACAGTCTGTGAGCTTTAGCCTTGGGAGCTCAGGGCCGGGAGAAGGGAGAAGTGGACTGGTTTGGAAGGAGGTGGGATGAGATGGAAGATGGGCTGTTGGCCTTGACTCTGGATGCAGTGGGTCCAACTGCAGATAGATAGGGATGAAAAGATCACGGAATTCCCAGGGAGCTTTGAAAAGGCAAGAGCTGCATGCAGACTGTCCATCAGGGTGGTCCTGAAGGAGGAATTCACGGGTGCAACTGGGCTTTCCTGCAGGCTGGGTTGTGTTTCACAGCACTGCATATGTGGAACTCATCTCTTGAAGCGAAGAGAGTCTTTTCTCCAGCCAGCAGAGACTTGCAATAAAAGGAAACTGCTGTCCCCAGTGCTGTGGGTGAGTCACGAGAGGGGACCTGTCCAAGGCATGGCTTGAACGGGGTCGCCAGGACGGTGACACCGAGCTCAGCCTCGTGCAGCACGGCATGGCGTGTATCCTGCTGGGAAGCCTGGCTTATCTCTTCAGCCTGCTTGGGGAAAAAGGGAGCACAGAGTGCTTTGGAATAACTCAGAGGATACTGGATCATGTGGAGGTCTTGGTGGAGGGGATGGCACCTTTTTAAAAAGGGGCTGGCACCTTTCTAAAGCTGGAGAGGGCAAGAACACAGTGAAGTGCAGCTTCCTGCTGCCTTCCCAGGGAGATGGTGCAGCTTGAGTGTGGTTCGTGCTGCTGGAGCATCTTCAGGAACAGGGAGAGAAACAGACTTGGCTGAGTTAATGGTGGGACTCAATGGCCCTGGAGGTCTTTTCCAACCTTAATCATTCCATGAATGTGAGCAGGATCTCTGTTGGGCTATTGCAAAGCTCAGCCCATCTTTGCTGCCCGTGCGAAGCAGAAAGCCTGGTCGGACACTGCTCTTTCTGCTGTTGGTCGGCAAACCAACCCTGGATTCTCTCCCCCTGAGCCCTGCTGTGGGTGGGAATTGCTGCACAGATCACCTGAGCTCTCCATTCTTTAGGGCTGCTGCTGCTCTTCCTCAGCAGGGCAAGGAGGGCCTGGGTGTGTTTTGTGGTGAGAACGCTCAAACTTTGTATCTTGTCCTTGCTCTGTGCTGAAGAGGAAGCAAAGGCAGGGCAAAGAGGCCACACAGAGTCAGGTGCATTGGGAACTGGTGCTGGATGTCCTGCTGAGTGACCAGTCCTTCCAGTGGGCCTGGACAGACACTGGCTACTGCGATGTGCATTTGCATTTCAGTTCTTCCTCACTACCTGATGCTTGTGAACCTCCCAAAATAAATTACTCTCCATGTGGATTCTGTTGTGCATTTCTCCTACCCAAGACAGATTTCTTATTTGAGTCAAATAGTAGTGCTGTGGTTGGGAGGATATGTTCTTTACTTATTTATCTCCACAACTGATACCTGCTGTCAGATCCTGGTGGAGGCTGAAGGATACATTTGAGTCAGGGCTGCCTCTCACAAGATATTGACCCGGAAGCATGATCAAAGGAGGAGGGAGAGGACTGGAAAGGAGTATTTATTCTGATTGTACGTGGTAGGTACCTAATGCTTCCTTGGGGGCTGTGTTTGCCTCTCCTTGTCAGGCTTTCCTTCATCCCCTTGTTCATCCCTGCTGCTTCGTCTGCTCCCTGTGCCTCGGGTGGAGCCTTTGAGGATGGGCCTAATCATAACACTGAATGAAATATTTAATGTTAGGAAAAACACTTCCTGCTTGAAGCTTTGCAAAAACCACCAGCTTGTGACGGGGGAAAAGTAATCTGAGGTTTTGTGTTATAAATTATCGAACCTGCAGAAAAGCTGGAGACTTCTGGGACAGTGGGCAAAAAGACTGGCTGTGACTTCAGGGCGAAGTGTGGCTCTGTCACTGGCTGCTTTATGCCCTGGAGAAGATGGCCTTGTCATTGCAGTCTTGCTCAGGAGGACATTCGGTAAGCTGTTGAGAGGAGAAAAGACTTTTACTGTGCAATTTTCTCAGCCATCCCTGCGGGTTTTGGGTGGATTTACACAGATTGCACCGTCTTGTTCATCTCAGTTGCTGTGTCTGGGCGTCTCTTTGCTACTGTTGCCTCTACTAGGTTGTGTTCTGTCAACAGAAAAAGGTGGTGGATCTGATTCTATTATTCTGTCATTGCACCGAAGCAACAAGCCATAGTCAAAAGAAGGCAAATATTAGTATTTAGAACTTGAAAACCACCTCTGACCTCAGAAAGCTGATGATAAAGCTGGGCAGGAGCCTCACTTTGTATATTGGGGCACTTCTCCTTATCTGTATTGGTGGTTAAGGGTTTGATCCAGCACCCGGTAAAGCCAGCAGGGATCTCCTTGAGCTGGCTGTGAGCGGTGACTCCAAATTACAAACATTCATGGGGGAGGCTCTAGGCTCTCTTGGGCCAGCGCAGTTCTCCGTCCAGACATTTGGGGCAGACATCAGGACGGATTTCTTCCCTGAAAGAATTGTCAGGCTTTGGAAGGAGCTGCCCAGGGCGTGGCAGAGTCACCATCCCTCGTGGTAGCCCAGGGCCAGTGGTGTGTGCAGCTGGGAGAGCCCAGGGGCCGGCAGTGTCCCTGGGTGGCAGCCACAGAGTCACACCGGTGTTGTGTGGCCACCAAACCCAAGTGTCCTCCTGTCAGCTGACAGCATTAGAGTCACAGCTGAATTCTGTTTGGCACTGAAAGTGTGCTGCTTCTGGGCTTTGCTCTAAAAATGCTGGTCTAAAAATAAACTGCTGTGCAGGGATGCTGGAAGCAGGGGAGCAAACGGAGGACTTGAGCACGGAACATAAGGCTTGGCTGACTGCAGGGATGGGATGGTGGAGCAGCAGCCAGGCCAAGGCAGGAAAGTTCTGCCCAGGGGAATAATTCCCTGGGAAGGGGAGGAGGAAGTAAGGGAACCGAGAGTGGCAGGTAGACATTGAACTCTTCCATCAGCCCGCCGGCAACTGGGCTGCCCCACTTCAAAGGGAGCGGGCCATAAAAGCCCCAACAGCAGTTGGGTGAGGAGAATTGCACCTCAGATATGAAATCCTGCTGTGTAGCAGCTCTGCCGGGCTGGCCTCGCGTGGGTCCTCTCAGAAGCGGGAGTTTGGGCTGCACAGACAGTGCAGCCAAAAAAAGCACTCGTGTTTGATGAGGTGCTTACCTCGTTTAAAATGGCAGCAAACCCGAGCAACCTGAGCCGTGCAGAAATGAGAGCATCTCCTTGCACCAGGCTTATCACCCTCCCCAGGACAGGGATATTCAGCCATTGTACACTTCCCATTCTTCGATCTTCCAGTGCCAGTGTGAATGACATTCCCCAAATTCTTTCCTTAGCTGGAAGGAGCTGGGAGGTTGGGAGTCATGCTGGAAGCTCAGAGATAGCTTAGGCTTTAGCTATTGGGCTTTTTCTTCCTTCTTCCCAAGGGTATTCCTGGTGTGGGTTGTCCCAATCCAAGGAGCTGGTATGGACATCTGATCCTCCTTGCTGCCTTTTTACTCCAGTAGGAAAAATCTTCAGTGTCTGCATTTGCTAGAGGACTATCTAAGAGGAGCAACTTAGACTATATTTAAATAAATAAATAGAAAAAAAGCAGCATATTCTTGGCAATAATTTAGACTTTTGCTGTAAACTGTCTACATTCCCTGGGGGATGAGGTCTCCTTTTGAGAAAATCTGTTCTGGATTCAGCATGTTTGACAATTTCTCTGTGAGACTACCTTCAGGTTTTTGTTTTGGTGGGGTAAATGAGCACAATAATGTGTGTGCGCTTCTAAGTGCTCAGCTTGGGAGTTTATTTCTAATTTTTTTCTTTAAAATATCAAAACCCTCTCTTCAGGATACCAGGACTGACAAGGTTTGCGTTCCAGTATTGCAACACAAGGTGTTCTCTGTTTCAGACTGTAAATATTTATCTCTTGTCAAAGCTGAGCAGTTACTATTGGGAACTGATCTGGCATGTGAAAAGGTTTTCCTTAAGGAATTTGTTTCCTTTTATTTACAGTGTTATCGTATATTTAAATTCCAGGGCCTCAGCGTATAGCTCTGAGGCTCCTTCCTAGCACTGGCAGCAAAAATGGGAATTATGGCAGCCTCAGAATAGGGATAAGGGAATTCTGAGCATATGCTGGAGCCATCCAGCAAGCGTGGCTTAGAAACAGAAGCAAACCCAGGCCAGGTCCTGGTGCTCTCCTGCCGGGGCAGTGCTGGGGCTGCCTGCCATGGAAGGGGCATGGGTTGAGCTCAGGTGAGCACAGGTGTTCCCTGGGCTGACATTTCCCAGCTGCTGGGCTGTTCCCTCTTCCCTTGGCTCGTCTCTGCTGGAGCTGGCCCTCACAGCCCTGTCTGTGTCTCTGCAAACCTGCTTTGTCATAACCTTCCTGCAGCACTGGGAGCCTTCCCCAGCGACCTCCTGTTGAATTGCTCTCTGCTGTGTTTGCCACAGGTTTGGGGCTGGGTTCCTGCTGCTGGGAATTCCTGAGGCCTCTCTGCTGCCTGCAGGTCCTGCTCCTGGAGGGTTGGGGCCTGCTTTCATCTCCCTGCAGTGCCTGGCATTGCTGGGGAAATTGTTCCTGTTGTATTGTTCAGCACGTGGGAGGCTTATTCAGCCTGTAAAGGTCTGGGGTTTATTTTTTACATCTCCCTAGCTTCTGTACATGCTTATTTTTTGATGCTGTCGGTTGCTTGAAGTTCTCTATGCTCTTGCCTGTGTGCTGGAGTCTTGGAAGAGCAACCGAGGGCTGTCGAGGATGGGTGCAGGTTGTACTATTTCCCTCTGTTAAGAACAGCCTCATGGAATGGAATCAGTTGTTGAGGCTGAGTTTAACCCCTGCCATGGCAGGGCAGAGCTGCTTTTGCTCTTGCTTAGCAATGTGCAAAATATGTATCTCAGACTAGAGCCAGCACTGGTCTTTGAGCTCATCTCACTGATTCAGAGGTGATAGGCAGATAAAATAGAGTGAAAATAAGAAATGCTTTCTTTGCTTCTGGTGTTTAAATATACATCTGTTTATTTCACAGGTATATACTTCATGTATGTGAAAACAAATCATGTCTATGTTTAATATTTTCATGCATCCATATTTCTGCCTGGTGTGTCTGTCCAAACCCCAAGGACAACAGATGGATTAAAATCTAGGGAATGCCTTTATCATCTTGAGAGTTTATCATTGCTATCAGGTCACATCAACTTCAGTTCTTGCTCTGTAATCTCTGTCTCGAGGGACGCACCTTCAATACACCCTTTCTTTTCTCCTCTCTAACATCTCGTGTGAAATTTGCTGTTTGTGGTTTTGGGGCAGCAAGCACTTTCCTGGTTTGGGGAAGGATTTGTGACTGGGACTGGATGGGGGCAGCTTCTCCAGGGTGGTTTATGGCTTTATGTAGAGTTTTTAATAGCACTTGCAAATCAGACTGCTGAAAGGTAAAGGGCCAGAGTTATTCATAAACACTGTGATAATCAGAGTGGAGAGTCTTTGAATAGAAAGCTTTGTTCAGGATTTCCTGGAGTGAGAAGTAAAGCTGTCTTGGTCAAAGGGAGCTGCTCTATGTGGATTCAGTGCTGGGCTTATCTCCCTTGTTTAATGCTATATATTTTAGCAGAATCAAAGTTGGTTCTGAGTGTTACTGGCAGAAATGGCAGTCCATTTGCATATTTACTGGCTTCTGGGAGTCTAGATATGTCAGCAGCCTCTGCTCCTTTTCACTCGATCTTATCTCCCCATTCCATTTCAGGAAAAAATTCCTGCAATCTCCTTCCCCCGCCCCAGCCTTGGAGTGTGCTTTGCATGCTGAGTGTTCTGAGGTAATGGGACTCGTGTTTGCTTTGCAGTGGCCCTGCACTTTACTTGAATGTAAAACTGGTGCTGAAATGTAAATTTTCAGCTGCCTGACATCCCGAGGAGGTGTTTGTCAGTGTGCTGAGGCTGTGCATGGTTTCCCTCAGGAAGGGGCTGCACTTGGCTGGAGGTGGCTGCAGGCATTGGCTGTCAGGCCCTTTTTTTCCCCTCTGCCATAATGTAACTTATTAATCATGCTAATAGAAACACAGAATCATTTAGGTTGGAAAAGTTCTGTAAGATCATCAAATCCAGCAGTTCTGCCCCTAACCCAGGTCCCCACGTGCCGCATCCACATGGCTTTTAAATCCCTCCAGGGATGGGGACTCCACCTGCCCAGGGACTGACAACTCTTTCCACACAGTTTTTCTAAATATCCAACATTAACCTCCCCTGGCACAACCTGAGGCTGTTTCCTGCTGTCCTGTCACTTGTTGCCAGGGGGAAGAGACCAACCCCACCTCAGCAGAGCCTCCTGCCAGGTGCAAGATGGATCCAGATTAACGCTTACAGTCTTCGGATTTTTGTTTTCACCTTGTATTTTTTCCTCTTCATTTATTTCAGAGTATCCCAAGCAGTAGTGACTAATGGCCACTTATCTTGAAAGCAGAGCAATTCCTCCTGATGTGGAAGCTGGAGCTGTTACCCAGGAGTTACAGGAGATTTAGGAGCATGCAAAGGTGCAAAATCCCAAGCTCCAGGAAAGCAAATAAAAGACGTCCCCCCCCCGAGGTTGGGCTTTGATGTTTTAAAAGGCTGAAGAGGGACAAAAGCAGGTGTAAATTACTTTGCTTCATTCCCACCATGAAAGAGGAGCAGTTGCTGGGAGGAGTATTCTGTCTGTGCTGTTTAGTGCGAAAAGCCATAAAGGGCTTGGAGGTGTTGGTGGATGAGAAGCTCAGCATGACCCAGCTAAGTGCTCTTGCAGCCCAGAAATCCCAAACCTCCAAATCCTGGGCTGCATCCAAAGAACTGCGACCAGCAGGGAAGGGGAGATTCTGCCCCTCTGTCCTACACAGGTGAGACCACACGTACAGAGGTGCCCCAGCTGCTTTGCAGTCCAGTTTTCTTATTTCCAAGAACAATTCCAGTTTGCCTAGCTGTGTTCACATTGTGAAAACAGGCAAGATGGGCTATATAAAATGTAAATCCTAAAGTGAATTGTGCCCTTTCTTCACACTGAGTTGAAGAACCACCGTGATGTTGGGAGCAACACCTGGGAAGTAAGTTCCCAAAAGTTTGCTGGCCTTTGTCTGTCAAGGTAACTTGCAGGTACTTCTTTAAAGGGTTTTGCTCCTCTTTGGTTTTGATGGTGTTATAAAACAGATAAATATATTATAAAGAACCTGAAACCTGGAGTCTGAGATGTGCCAGTTGTTCCTTCCTTGCTTTTCTTGCTTGTCAACTTTAAAGATTGAAGTATTTGCCTGAAGATGATAGTTTTCATTAAAAGGTGATGCTGGTAATGAAAAATGTAACCCTGTTTAGAGGGGTACAACAGAGGAACCTACAGGTTTGTGGTGACTGACTTGGTTTTCTGTCTTGGCTGTGGATGTGGCTGGAAAATGTAAATTGTGATTTAGAACTGGAAATCGTGGAACCCCCCTGAATACAAAGCCATATATTTACTTCAGCTTCCCGTGGGGATTCCTGCCCATTCAGTTATCAGCAGTCTGGGGCTTGGAGTCTCAGCAGCTTTGACAGAGGAGCTGGGGACTGAACAGAGTGCCCAGGACTACCCTGTGTCCTGAGGGATGATCCCATCAGCAGAGGGATGCTGTGAGTGGTTACAGGTTTTCCTGTAGGAAACAAAAGCAAATTATATTGCATTTTTAAGGCGAAGTTGTGAGTTCTTGCTTTCTGTTTGGTGCATTATTCTTCATGCTCGTATGTAAAATTTGGATTTAGATAAAGATCCTTTGAGTAAGATACACAAGTGCACAATGCACTCACAGGCTGTAACACGTTTTTATTAGCTGTAGGAAAACAGGCCCTTTAAGAGGAGAAATGGCAGAGTGGCACCACACGTTGGGGTTGGGATTAGATACTCTTTGAGGTCCCTTCCAACCCAAACCATTCTGGGATTCCATGATCCCATGCAGTTCATTGGGACTGGGGTCTGGCTGCTTGGGTGGCTGTGGGAAGGGCAGTGTTTTGGTATCATTATTGGCATTCATTGCCAGACAGGAGGAACAAAACATGCAGAAATATAAACTTTGGAGCCTGTGCTGGGATCCCAAAGCTTTTGTGGGTGAGGGTGTGCTGTGCCCGATGAGCTGGGCATCAGCCCAGGTTGAGGGTGCTCGCCTGAGCTCCGCACACGTTCCTGCAGTGTGGGTTGGGAAGCACACCCCGGGTCAGGGGGGGCAGAGTTAGGGGATACTGGGGGACAGGAGTGACACCAGAAGTCCTCAAACAAAATAGCTTTTTGGAGGAGGACAGTAACAGTTTGAGCCAGCAACTGAGACATGAAAAAATGTAATAAACACTGAGTTAAAGTGGCTCCTCCAGAGAGAGGGGCTGGATGAGGCTCCGTGAGAAGGTGTGGGGAGGGACCCCTCTGCCTGGAAGGAAGGTGAGCTCGTGCTGGGGACAGGAGGTGATCCCAGTCAGCCTCTGGAGCAGGGGAGCAGTCCAGGGGGAGCTTTGCATGGCACTGAGTGGCTCCTGGCTGGTTTGACGTGCTGCAGATGAGAAGGCGCAGGGCGCTGTGCTCTGTGTCTGTGCCGCTGTTTTGCGGCCGACAGCAGAGGGCTAAATGTCCACTCCGCGGTGATGCAACGTGTTTGTGGAGACCTTGGGGCATGTTTCTTTCCCAGAGCATGCCAAAGGTCAGGACTGCCAAAGCCACGGGGGCAGTAGGTAGGAATGGCAGCGAGGTTAACGTGGGGCACTGGGGAGCAGCATGAAGCTACTGGATCAAACTGGCCCTTCCAGAAAAGGACTTGAGGAAATGTCTCACCAGACAAAAGAACTGCACGAGTTGTGTGGCAGGCTTGCTTGAGCGTTCAGACCAAATTATTTTCTCTTGGTAATCAGATAGCATTCAATTAAAAAAAAAAGAAAAGAGAACTAGGCTGACCTTAAACAATGTTTGTTCTTTAAAAAAAGTCAATATTCTTTTTCCAAGTTAATGAAGTAATTAACAGTGATTGATGACACATGTACTCAGCTATTTTATGCTGGGAGACCAGATGGGTTAGGCACAGCTAGTGACCAGTAATTCTGATTCTTTGTCAGAAGGAACAAGAAGTTCAGATGTGGCTGGAACAGCTCAAGTACATGAAGAGAAAAGGTAAATGTTTTTCTCTCTGCTTTTGCCTACCTGAGGAGCTGAAAAACAACCCCAGGTAAAGAATTGCTTTCAGCCGGTGAGGTGAGCTCCCCATCTGCCACCCACACAGCCACTTCCTGGCACTGAAAATGTTGGGGGGGATTCTTGCTAAAGATAATAAGGAATCATGGAATTACAGAAGGGTTTGGGTCTGAAGGGATCTGTAAGACCACCTAGTTTTACCCCCCTGCCACGGCCAGGGCTGCCCCTCACTGGTTAAGGTTTCAACCTGCCCTCAAATGTTCCATTTTTAATCACTTCCTAGTCAAGCACTTAAAAGGAGTTTTGATTTTTCTGCTCCCGAGTGTGTGTAGTGAGGGTGATCTGCAAGGCAGGGAAGAAGAAACAGGATAAACTCCCAGTCTGCATTTACCTTCTGTCAAGCACTACTTTCAGTTATCTGATTTGGACTCCTTTGAATGTGGAAATAGTAGGATGGAGGAAAAACATGGAATTGGAAAAGAAGAGGGCTTTAGAAAAAGCCAAGACAGTAGATTTTTATAGGTAGCTCTGCCCAATTTGTGCCGACTCCTGTGAGGCTCCAGTAGCAGCTGGAACAGGCTCCCGAGGCAGACTTTTATCCTTTCTCCCTCCCACGCGGATCCATCTGTGAGACTGCTTGTTCTTGCTGCTCTTGCTGAGAAACTGGATTGAGCTCAGAAGCATCCTGCTCTTTCAGACCCTCTGCCAGAGTCTTGCTAGTCAAGGAGGGCTCTGTGTTCCTGCAGATTCGCACAGTCCCAGGTTTCAAACAGTCGCTTGCGTTTCTGAATCTGCAGCTCTTCCTGCTTGACTCCAAAAAAAAATAATTTCCAAGCTGTTGGCCACTTTAAATTGGAGCTCCCATGGACTGAACGAGGTGATATTTCCAGATTTGCTCAGGATCTTTTGTTGAGAGTCTTGGGTGATACTTGGGAGGATTTGGGTACACTCCTCATGCACTTTGTTGTTCCCAAAGTGGTTTTGCTTTTCTGTGTATTTGGGATACCTACAGTGGTTTCAACATCAATACCTGTTGAGGTCTAAAAACTGATAAGAGATCTGCCCCGTGGTATTGCTGTGAAAGCTGTGGAAGTAGAAGTCGTGTAGATACTCCTGTGTATTCCTAGCAAGGAAGGAGAAGGGACACAAAACTTCTGTGGTTTTGGGTGTCCACCTGAAGATTTTTCTCTCTGGGCTGTGGAGGCACCTTTGGTTTTCAGCGCAGCAGTAAGTGCTGGTCAGGGTGGTGATTTTCAAAAGTGTCTGTGCGAAGTACCATGAGGGATTTCCTAAGTGTGAAACTTAGTGAGGAAAATACTTCCAGGGGCAAGCTCCATAATGTCAGTTTTGTGTTAATTTAACATAGAAATGGGCAAAGAGTGTCTTCACTTCCACTGAGGTACCATGTTTTCAGTTTGGGCTGGTGTCTCAGCACTTGGATTTCCAGAGATGAAATACAGCACTGCTGTCAGAGATCAGTCTGAGCATCTGACTTTGAGACACAAGTGAAAAGAGCCTGGGAAAAGCAGCTTTACTCAGGGAATCTCTGTGACCTGGAAATCAGCTGTAGAGCATTCCTTGACAATAAGAAGCAAAAGGATGGGAAACTGTAGAAAGCATTTTCCTTGATTGTTTTTGCAGAGAATTTCTGTTACACGTAATTAGATTAATTATTTCCACCTAGGCTTGCCATCCTTCCATAGCTGTGGACTAGCTCTGTGTTAATGAAGCAGCTCATAATTAGCTAACAGTGTCTTGCCACTTGTGACTGCTGTTCATTTTGTTTCTGACGGTGACTTCAGTGCGTGTGTACCACTGTTTATGCTGCAGGGAATTGCTTATGGAATAATGGCAGGATTGCCCCAAAGGCACTTCCCAGGGCCTGTCCAAGAAGGCACTGTAGCTCCTGGATGAAGGGGGAAGTTCAGAGCAGGTGTTGGTTAGTCCTGGACTCTTGGTGCAGACACACACACACACACATGCACACACTGTAATCGAACACACAGGACAAACATGCTCAGAGATAGAATCTCTGGCTGCTGCCACACAGAACCTGTCACGGGGTCACAGCATTTGGTGTGAGCAGCAGATCTTCGTTGTGTGTGAGAGCTGGAGAGTGGAAGTTTTGAGGCAGGTGGGAGCACAATGTTTGTTCAGCTCTGGGCTGTCATGAGTGAGCCTCTGGTGATGGCTGGTGGGGAAATGTCAGCATTTGCTAAACAAATGCACCGGGGGCTGATTCCTTGAAGTGCTGCTGTGTTGCTGAGGTGCTCTGTGTTTGAGTCACCGTGCTGAGCCTTTGATCTCAAAGGCAGGCACTCTGGTGCTGGTGCTGCAGGGAAATGGTGAATTTGGCAAAGGTGGGATGTCCTGGCAGAGAGGGCTGGACTGGTCAGTCGGGATCATCCTCACTGGGGCATGTTTGTACCTGGTGCTCCCTCGGAGAGGAGCTGTAGGTAACAGCTGGGCTAGGATGGGTTTCCTGTTTGTTACTTACACAGTTCTGGCTGTAGTGAAGGCTTCAGTGCTCACACTGCTTGTGCTCCCTGTCCCCCTTCTATTAGGATTCCTGAATTTTGTGTCAACACTTCCATTTGCCACTATTTCCCTTAAGTTACTGAGTGGAGGTGTGGAAACTGGAAAGAATCTAGTATGTGATTTCAGTGCAATATATAGAAAGTTTTACAGAGCAAAATTTATATTTTGTGAGATGAGCTGTCATGTCTGTGTGGGTCAATACAGAGCGGGGTTGGTTTGGTGACTATAGGTTGGTGTCCAGGTGAGATTTTAAGGTTTTTTTTAAGGTCTTTGAAAGTACTTGATTGCCACATTCTCCAGCAGCAGCCAAGAGGATGTGCCTTGGCAGGCTTTTCACAACAGGACATGCACGTGGTGACACTACTCAAACAGTGACTTGTCTCATGGGTTTCCCTGCCTCGTGCACTTGGTGTTTGTCCTCTTTCCTAAGAAATTTGTCCATTTGCTTTTGGATTTCAAGAGAGCTTCTGCTTTCTCCAGCACCCCAAGTCAGGCTTTCTCATTGCAGCTAAGGAGGAGCAGGCAATGCAGAGAGCACACTTCAGACTGTGCTTTTTCCAAATTGTGGACCCTTCCCTTCTTCCTGGGCCCACTCAGCTTCCCACCCAGCAAAAGTAGGGGAAAACATTCTAGCTCCAACAGAAATAGATGGAAAGCTGGATGATCAGTGATTTGTCTATGTTAATCATGATTCTGCATCACTGTGATATCTTTAAGTCGCCTCTGCCTGGGCTGCAGGATTACTATAACCTGCTTCACCTGCATGAGGAATTTGTACCACGCCTCTGATGGTGTTTTTCTTGCCCTTTTGAAACTCTTACACTACGTACTTGGAAAAGAAGGGGGAGTGTCCACATCCGCACAAAATATGCGTGGTTTTGGAGGAAGTGGGCTAACACAACAGCAAATTTGCATCTTTATCTTTATTTTTATTTTTCATTATTCCATGGTAATCCAGTTCCTCTTCTGGCCACAGCTGAGCATCAAGCTAATAGTAGATTTTACAGTGTCAGCTGCTATTCTTACAGTGTGTGTTTAGAGACAGAAAACTGCCTAAGAGACTCCAAACTCTTTGAAGGGGGTGTCTGATGGTGTTTGAGGTTTGCAAATCCATTTCCTGGAAGAGGTCTGGGTATTGCTGGTACTGTAGGAAAGGCACTTCTGGGCAGTGGGCAGTGCTTGTGAAACCTGCTCTCCTGGGACAGATCCAGTGAAGCCGTATTCTGCTGGAGAAACAGGAGTTGAGGGGATGTTGTCACAGGGCTGTGGGGGTCCTGGGGACTGTTGCCACTGCTTTTGTCACCTTGCAAAGTGGTGGCTGGGAAATGTGGTCCCTGGAAGGGAGGTGAGTTCGGGAGGCTGTTTCACACTGGCTCTGCTCTAAATAAAGCAGCCTGGCCTAGTGGAAGGTGTCCTTGCCCATGCCGGGGGTTTGGAATGAGGTGGGCTTTGAGGTCCCTTCCAGCCCAAGCCATTCCGTCATTCTAAATACACAGTAAATATCCCTGTGGTCACAGTGAATTGTTTCCAGGCACCTCTAAGAAGCCTCTTCCTTCCCTCCTCTTTTCATGTATGGATCCTCTATTGGCAGTATTTTATAAACAAACCCTGAGAAGCAAAGGCAGTTTTGCCCCCCCTCTGGTTAAAGTGCAGGATCTGTTGTCAAAGGAGAGATTTAATCAATAAAGCTCTGAGAGAGGCTGTGCCTCCCTTCAGGTCAGTGTGTTTGTGTAAATTTAGGGCTGTTTGCTTCTAAATGCAGCAAGGGAGGTAATTTTGGGGGAAAAAAGTAATGGTCTTGTTGTAATCGATGTGTGCCAGGCAGAAGATCGGCGGTGATGCCTTTTGGAAGGTGGTGGTGTTTCCATGGCTTTTGGAGAGCAGACCCCATGGTGCTGGAGTGCTGCTAGGGGAGAGCCAGGATGTGGAAGGCCTTCTAGCATCCCTTTGTTCCACTGAGGGCTCCTAGGGATCCTGGCAGCAGTGCTGCTGCTGTGTCAGAGAGAGCCCAGGCATCAGAGCTCCTGGTCCTGGAGAAACACGGCTGACTCAGCTCTGAAGCCCCAGCCCCAGGCCAAGATTCTTATCGGGGCTGAAGAGCAATTAAAGCTGTGAAAAATCCAGCTCTGTAAATAAAGTTCTCTGGTGACTGTCATCAGTGGTTGCCACACATCTGGACTTAAGACAGCACACAGGCACATCTGGAAGGGACTGGGAGGAGAAAGGTCAACATTGGTGCTGCCACAGAATCACAGAACCATAAGGGGTTGGAAGGGACCTTAAAGATCATCTTGTCCCACCCCCCTGCACTTTCCACTATCCCAGGCTGCTCCAAGCCCCATCCAGCCTGGTCTTGAACAGTGCCTGCATCCACAAGCTCCCTGGGCAACCTGTGCCAGTGCCTCACCACCCTCACAGTAAAACAGGTCTTCCTAATACCTGAACTCCCACTTATTCCAGTTTGAACCCATTATTCCCGGTCCACTCACTGCAGTTCCTGATGCAGAGTCTCTCTAAAGCTTCCTCACAGCCCCTTCAGATAATGGAATGTGGCTCTGAGGTCTCCTGACAACCTTCTTTTCTCCTGAAAGCTGGACAGCCCCAGCTTTTTCAGCCTGTCTTTGTAGGGGAGCTGCTCCAGGCCTCCTATCAACAAATCATTCTTGTGGCAGAACTGTAAGATTCTTACGTAAAAAAAAAGTTTCTGTTGGGGTTAGAGAAGATCTGCAATTACTTTAAATCCAGGGAAGGCACCTTCTGAGGGCTGGTGGTTTGCTGAGGCACCAAACCAGGGAGAAACAAGGCTCTTTGGCCAGGGCTGCAGCCCCTCAGCCTGTCCTGCTGGAACAGAGGCTCATTTGGGGCTGTGACAAGGGGGTGATGGCACTCTCAGACCATGGCCACCCTCTGATCCAGGGATATGATGAAGATACAGCTGCTGATGCACCAGCCCCTGTGGTTTTAAGGAGCCTGTGCTCTCAGGTGTGCCCTGCTAGAAGCAGGCTGAAATAAACAGGCATTAAGTGGTTCCTGAAAATTCTCCTGTAAGGCAGGAAGCTTGATGATCCCAGTCCTAATTAAATAATGTTTGACAAACCTGCTGGTTTCAGCCTGCAGTTGTGCTGGGCACTTCCCACAGTGTCATGCTGTGCCCTGTCCATTGATGCTCTCCTGAGTCCTTCCTTTGCTCTGTGCCCAGGGATGTGCCAAACCTGGCAGGGTCCCCGTGGCCCTGCTCGCTGTCTGCCAGGCCAGTTCCCGTGGCCAGCAGGTGATCCTGGGGCTCACTGCACGCCCCGCCTGGCTGTGCCCATCTCTGCTCCCAGCTGGAGCCCAGTGGAGTCCGAGGGGCCCCTGGCCCCCTAAAATCCAGGGGGGAGCCTTGCTGTGACCCGTCTGGCCAAGGCAGCGGGGCCTGAGGTTCCTCCTGTGTGTGGGGTGGCAGCAGGCAGGCGGCCCTGAGCCAGTCCCTGCCCGTGCCGGATGGGAATGTGCCTCTGGAATGATGCTTGGGGTGGACTCGCTGTTCCTCAGGCCAGAGGTGATTGTCCTTGTCCTGGGAGGCACTGGAGCATAAGTTAAACAAAGTCGGGTTGGTTTTTAATTTTTTTTTTTTTTAAATTAGATAATTTTCTTGGAAAACCCTCCAGATATCCAAGACATAGGGATAGATAGCGTTTAGCTTCTTCTAATTTAAGGAGCGTTTTCCTTGCGATAGCAGCAGGGGGACAAATGTCCAGAGGAATTGATGCAGATAGAGTCCTGGCAGCATTGGTCTGCACGGAGATCAGTGCGAGGGCTACCTGATAATTACAGTCTGGAGGGAGGTAATTTGGGACATGACTGCTGTGTCCTGCAGAGAATCATGGAATCACAGAGTGATTGGAAAGGACCTTAAAACCCATCTCATTCCACCCCCTGCCATGAGCAGGGAAACTGTCCCAAGCTGCTCTAAGCCCCTGGCCTTGGACACTTGAAGGGATGGGGCAGAAGTAGGAATAGATCAATAGCAGGAATAGATTGGTGCTGTTGAATGGATTTGGCTGGTGCTGCTGATTCAGTCCAGTTTCTTTGGGAAACTTTCCACTGTTCATGCTCACATTTTCATTCTTGTGCTGGGAAAATGAGGACATGGAGATCTGGTAACTCCGCTCCAAAATTCTTCTTGTCTACAGCTGAGATGGCTTATGTTACAACAGTACCTGCTGGTTTTAATGGAAATAAATTATGTTAGTATCTTGCTAATGCCTGGACTAAGCTGACCCAGCTCTGTTTAACAGGATGGGCTGATTAGTGGGACTGGAACATCTTGAACATTCGGGATGGCAGGGACCTGCAGGGGTTAGAAATGACATTTAAGTGATTTTCGCTTGAATTTGATGCTTAACATGGAATGTGTTCCAGGTGTCTAAGAATGCAAGATGGGCAGAGAGGAACTTGGAGAGTGGTGATGCTGAGGCACTTGGGCTGCAGAGAAACAGCCTATTAAAGAGGGCTTTTAATGAAGCACAGCGAAGAATGGACTGTGTTCAGCAGCGCCTGCCAGGGCATTTTCCTGCACATCAGGGCAGTAACCTCAGAAAGCCCATCCTGAGCCACTGTGCCAGCGTTGGAAATCTCAGGCCCGGTTTTGCTTCTTGGAAAGGAACACTCCAGTCTGAGTCTGCTAAGGGCTTTTCCAGGAATAGCTAGCACTGCCTGAAATGCCGTGGCACAGCCACACTGTGGGCAGATGCTCCTTGTGCAAGGCAGGAGCATTCCCCATCGCAGCTCCCATCGCAGCCATCCCCGCCCCAGCGGTGCTGCAGGGCACCACTCCTTGGCATCTGCTGCCGGAGCAGTTCGGGGTGAGCAGAGTCAGCTAGATCTGTGGGGATGGGCTGGAGCTGGCTGCTGCCAGCAGGGTGACCTCACCCCAGCGCTGGGTGATGCCTGGCTGGGCAGGAGGAGCTCCCCTGGGTACCCAGGAGAGATGGGATGCTGGTTTTATGGTGCAAGGAAGGGAAATCGTCTGTGGCTGTGGGATATTCTACATAAAGGACAAAGCTGGCTTCAGTCTGGGAGCTGGTGCCAGTGGCACAGCGGAATCCTTCAGACAGCCTGCCTGTAAAACAGGGACGCTCAAGAATCCCAGAATGGTTTGTGTGGAAAGGAACCTCAAAGCTCATCCCGTTCCACCCCTTGCCGCGGGCAAGGACACCTTCCACTGGGCCAGGTTGGTCCAAGCCCCAGTGTCCAACCTGGCCTAGGACACTTACACGGATGAGAAATACTGGATGTCACCTGGTATAGTGCCAAAAAAAACCCACCTCCAAAACTGAACTTGAGCAAGTTCTTTTGATGGAAGGGTGGCTGGTTAGGGCAGCATCAGTGGGGTTTCTCCAGCAAGGGTATCTACTGCTTCTATACTTCCATATCTTGGGGGGCAGGGGCCAGGGGTTGCTGACTCTGTGGGTCATTTCCCCCTTTTCTCTTTCCCTCCCTCTAATACACAGCTTTAAAATAGTTGGGAATGGTGGATTTTTTTCCCCCGGGGCAGTATGGAGCTGCTTCTTAGTAATCTGCTGGAGGCTTGGGTAGAGTGGGAGTGGAATTGATTGTGTGGGTTTTTTTTCCTTCCTGCTCCAAGACCACTTCTTGGCACTGAGGAATTTTTCTTTAGACTTCTTTGGGGAACAGATGCATGAAGTACAGTTACCACTCATACATATGGCTTTTAAAATATGGAAGCTGTTGGACTGAAGTGGCTTCATATGGTGCTGTTGGAGGATGAGAATTAACACAGAATTTTGGGTTTCTGAGACTTGAATGTGTCGTTGGAAAGTTGTTTTCTTTAATTTTTTTTTTAAATAATGTTAAGTATTAATCCACATCTTTACGGTTATTAATCAAAGTTACATTTACAACTCTGAAAATTACTCTCTCTGCAGGCCTTAATGCCTAAAATAGCATTGTATTTTAATCTTTGGGATAAATAGGTTATATAACGTACAATTTAAATGGCTGTTAATCTTAATTTGCTAACGCAGACATCTTTTTCTTTAATTGCAGGTTCCCATTTTAAAAGCCATTGGAAGACACTCTGCCACCCTCTTGGATTACTTCCCATACGACTCAGCATGTCACTGTGCCCTGGATTTTACAAGGTGGCCATGATTTAATCCCCACTTCCCACTCCTATGTATTGGTGAAGCACTGGAGCTCTTCTGAGCTGCTGTTACTCCTGTGGGAACTGATCTGTCTCGAATCCCTTCTCCCAAGGAATAGACATTGCCAGCAATGAGCTCCCAAAGCCATCCAGGTAAGGGCAAGGCCCCTTGGAATCCCAGCAGCGACCCCAGAATGCAGTTTGTTGCATGAACACACCTTTTAATCGTGCTGAAACCATCATCCAGAGCCCCTCCCTTTCCTGCTTTGTCTAAAACTTTGTGTGAAGGTGGAAAGTGCTGTCGCTGTTACCAAGAGTTACAAGGAAGTTTGACTGTTTCAGGTTCCTGATTGTTCTAAAATTTGGGTTTGTAGTCGTTGCATCAGTGAGAATTGGTATTTTCTGAGTCATTAACCAGATGTTTAATTTGTGAGATCTGTGCTGATGAGCCGTAATGATACGGAGCGTACCTCCAAGGATCGGGCATGGTTCTGCTGGTGCCTTTATTGATATTTAAGAAAACTCTTGGACTTATAAAGTACTTTTTAATAGGAAGGAATAGTTTTGCTGGAACAAAAGTCAATTGATGCACCTCAATGCTGTCTGGGGGATTATCCCTAATGTGTCTTGTAATTTGAGGCATGATTCATCACTACCAAATTGTGCATTTCTGTCTGTCAGGGGGATCTGTAGCTGCTCAGTTACCCGCTTTCCAGCTTAAAGGTGCCTCACACATTTGTTTTTAGGGAGTTTGGGGCAACTTTGGTGTTAGGCAGAGCTTTGTAAGAGGAATTTTAATTGTGCTTGGGCTGTTTCAGTTTATGGTACAGAATTGGCTGCTGGGAAGCAAATAATCCAACAACAACAAGGCATGTGGAAGGATTTATTTCACTCTGCCTCTGAGAGATTACTCTGTGACTTCAGTTTAATCAGGTTGGGGTTAACAATTAAGGCTGAAGTGCTAAAATTTAGAGAACAGCTCCTAAGATTTAAAGATCTGCTTGTGTGTGTTGGAAGAAATCCTGCAATAAATAGGGGTGCTGGAGTCTACGGGCAGCAGGGGTAGACCCAACCCTCTCCTCACAACTGAAATGAGTTTATGAGTCTCTAAAATCATCAGAATTATCAAAAGAAAAAAAGAAGTGGCCTCTGCTTTCATAACGTAGCAGTCTCTTGGATTTTGAAATTTGCTGGTACTATGAGGAGTTGAGAAACTTAAGTGTGTTTGTCTGAGTGTAGGTGTTTACTGGAGACACAAATGCCAAGTGGTGTTTTCCAGGAGCTCTGTTCTCCAGATAACAGGTAATTGTTGTTTGAGTGTTTTCGTGGCTCAGGAGTGAGGCTGGGCTGCTCAGGCCGCCTGCTTTTCTCTCGTGGTGGTGGGAGACCTTAAACACCCCTCTGCAGTCCAAACCCAACTGTGGGTATTTCTTGGCTCCATAAGGAGCAGCTCTCCGGAGGTTTGGGAAGTGGTGATGTCCTTCCTGGTTGGGCTGTTACACAGTGGAAGCCTGATGCTGGTTTGCCTTGCTTCCTTTCATAATTCATCACTGAACACTTGTTTCTCCTGCCTCTTTCTGCTGCTTTGGCTCAGTGTTTCTGTACATCCAAAAATCAGCTTGAGCTTTGTTTTTCAAACAACCATGTCTCTAGAATGGTGCTGAGAAGGGTGGCCTGCACAAACCCCAGGAGTGTAGCAGCTGGGCAGGATGGTGTTGGATATCCACCTGCCCTTCCTGGGTTCTCACTCCAGTTGTATTTCTGGAATTCTGCAGCATTTTGTGGTGGCTTTTCACCCCCGGTGCTTGTTTCTCTTTCAAGAGTCGGTTGTATAATAAGGGGCAGAAATATTTCTGAAGCCTTGCCAAAGATGACATCTGGACTTCTCATGTCAGTTATCATAGCCATGTTGATTATACAGCTACAGGTAATTATTCCTAATGATGGGCATTGTTTAAGGGAAGGCTCTGGCTTAACTCGAGAGCCTATTAAGCCTTGCTTCAGTGGGTTCAAGCTTTCTTCTCTAATCTTCTCCAAGGCCAGCACTAATGGGATGTTTTAGGAGCTGTGCCATGAAGTTGTTGCGGCGTAGATGAATGGAAGTGGTTTGGGTTGGGTTTTTTTCCTGTGCTTTTTTGATTTTTCATTTCACTCTGCGAAGCTTTTGTGAGAAGCGTTGGGCACCGGGGGCTTCTCGCCGAACAAGATGGAAAAATACGGGGAAGATTTAAGTTGACTAAGAAAAATGTGACTTCTTCCCACATCACTGCCTCTTCTTTTGTTGTGTTTTGGAGTAAGTCTCCGTAGGGAATAAGAAATTGCTTTTGGAGAAGAAGAGTACCCAGGTGGGAGAAAACTTCTTGGGAGGCGTCACGTGGCCCTTGGCTTTTGGCAGAGGAGTTGCCACCTTTTCCAGTGCTGGAACAAAGCTGGAAGAAAAGACGCTGAAATTGTGCTGTGAAGGCTCAAGTTGCTGCGAAGTATAATTAAGAAAATTAGGCTAATTAAGATAACATTTAGGATTATGACAAAGCTCGGGGGGGCAGGGGAAAGCGTGCTTAGTTTCACTCCTTAACCTGTTCGCGTTGGCCACAATTTAAACTTGCCTTACGTAACCTGTGGTGCTCGCCTTACCCGGGATGACTGGGTTGTGAATAGGTGTGGGGTTTTTTTTAATGTTTAGGGGTTTTTTCCCCTCTCTTATTGACCTTAAATGATTCCTTGCAGTCGCCTTCTACCTCCCCCCTTAATTTTCCGTGGCTTGAGTTTCACTATCGTTTGCTTCTTTAATCAGTAAAGATTGTTCTGCTGATACTGGTTATACATAAAGATTAGTTTTAAAAATCCAAAACACTTAAAGTTAATCACTCAACTGATTTCTATTTGTTTAAAGTTCACTTTCCTTTGTAAAAGCTGAAAATCTCCATGTTCAATGAAGCATTTTGTTTATGAAATGTTATCTTGCAGGAATTAACCAGTCTGAATGCAAATGCTCCATCCTTTCTTCAGAGCCACTCTTGCAGAGATGCAAATTTCAGCTACATTTTGCAGTGCTGAATGTTTGGTAATTAGGAATATTGAAGTTTTGAGAATGAGCCTGGCTGATAGAGGAAAATCTGCTGCAGGGATCATTAGGGCTGAGAAGAGCTCCCGGAGGAAGCAGAGAGCTCCAGGATCACATGGCACCGGGAGAACGAGTTGGGGAGTCACGTACTGTGATTTGCTGGGCAGATAAGGACTTTTGTACGGGGCTGTATCTGCACCCAGCCACTCTCCTGCCCTGCTCCATAGCTCAGTGAGGCATGGAAAGCCATTTCACGCAGCACACACAGAAGAGCTCTCTCTGTGAGCATCTCCCAACGTTTTGCACCGCCCGATAAATATTTGATGCGTTTTCTTTTTAAAGATTAAGAAGTTTCTGTGGAGATGCATTTCAAGGCGGCTTTAAATGACACTGACCTACTTTCTGGCAGCAATGAGGCTGTCTGGGGAAGTTATCTGGGGGCAAGAGCATCCTTTCAGATAAACACGAGGACTGTGGGGGTAATCTCCAGCCCTCCTGTAGCAGGGCTGGGCCATGGCGGGTACTTAGTGGCTGTGGAAGAACATCTGGACGTGGTGTATCACAGCGTCATGGAATGGTTTGGGTGGGAAGGGACCTTAAAGCCCACTCCATCCGTGGGCAGGGACACCTTCCACTACCCCAGGTTTCTCCAAGCCCCGTCCATCCCAGCCTGGAACACTTCCAGGGAGCCCTGCTTCCCCTTACCAGTCTGGTGCTCCGGTTCTACTGGATAATTCTAGACTTGGAATTCAGAGGCTGTTCCCCTGAGCAGCTTGGTCCCCCAGTTTTGGGGGGTATTTTGGGGTTGGCTGTGGGGTAAACTCAGCAACAAGCTCTGGTTAGAAGAACTGACAACTCCAGCAGATGGAACTGGCCATGTCTCCATTCCCTTTTCTTTCTCCAGCCCATGACAGAAACGCCTATTCCACCTTCATTCCTGTTCTTACCCATGTGGGAGCTGAGCCTGTCCTGGATTTTCTCTAAGAACGGTGTCATTTTAAGGTTCTTGAAAGTTTTAAGTCTGCTCCCACTAAACCTCTGAAGTTTTCACTTTTTGGAGCATCAAATAGTTGGGACTTCCTGTGCAAGGGTTTGATTGTACCCTCAAAAGAGAAGAATTGTTTTGTGCTTCAACTTGGGGTTCAAGCTGAAGTTCCTGCTAGGTCAGTGTCCCTGCCAAGTACATTCCTCTCATTTCTGCTTTTTCTTTAAATGCAGTTCTTGCACTTAGGAATTCTTTAAAAGCCTGTTTCTAAAGTAAGTTTTTTAGCCTGTGATGTTTCCTGCAGTGCAAAGATGAGAAGCAGGTACTTATGATGAGAGGCAGAGGACTCTGGATTATTTTGAATGATGTACAGGGTAGGCAAAGGATAGAAAAATGTTGTACCTTTAAAGTTGCCTGATTCTGTAATAATGTTTGAGCTAGTCCTTGGGATCTTGAGTCTCTCTTGGAAAGGAGACAAACCTTTTTCTACGAGGTTACCACATTTTTGTTTCTCACTTTTGGTCAACCCCAGTTTGCCCTGTGTTTCATACTTCCCCAAATTCAATTTGTTACTGGAAGAGTGGATAAATATTTGCAATGATGTTTCTTGTTTTAGTGTAGTGTTTAGTATATTTTTTTCATCCTCTGACATCTGCAGAAACTGCCATTACAGTCCGAGGATAGCCAGGAGCCAGTGAATGTGGAGTAGCAGGGGCCTGAGTGGAGAACGAACAATTGTGGAATTGGTAATTCTCCCATCCTTCAATAAAGGCTTTGCCCCAGTCCCTTTCTCCGTGTAGCTTGCCATGTACCAGGAATTCCCCCCAACACAGACCATTAAGCAGGAAAGGCCTTAACGCCTGCGTGGTTTGAGGTGGCAGGTGGAGCAGTCAAACCACTGAGAAATGGAGCACACAATTTACTCTTCTGCTAAGAAGACTAAAATTAGTACATTAGCAGGACTTTGAAAGGTTTTGTTTCCATAGCCAAACCCAAAATCTTGTTGTTTCATCAGTTACTGGGAAAAGTTCAGCTGCAGTGCCCTAGTTTGCTTTGAGGTGCTCAGCAGCTCTTGGGGTTCCTCCTGGGGATTGCTGTCACCCTTTGGCTTGATGGACTGATTTGCTTAAGTGATTTTTAAAGCAGATTTTTAGCCTTTCAGAAGGATGAGGCTGATACTAAACTTCACACCTACTGAAAAGCAAATTCCATATGGGAATAAGCCCAGGTGGGGCTTATTCCTGAGACGCTCCTGTCTCAGCTGGAAGCCACCCCTGGTGGCAGCAGGGCTTGTGGGAGTTTCCAGGAGCCCCTGAGTGTGTTTGGGGTTCAGTGGGGCATTGCTGGTCCTTCTTTGAACCCTGGCAGCACAGGCTTTGCCAGGGAATCCACAGGCCAGACTTGACCTTCCAGGTGTTTGTAGCTGCCTTGCTCCACTTTGATGTAGCAACAAATGTTTTGAAAGCTTGAGTTGCCAAGCGTGAGGAGGTTCTGCCAGGGCGGCTGGGCAAGGTCAGCCCGGGGAGACAGGAGCCTGACCACAGCTACCTGTGGATACCTGGGGAAGGGGGGGAAGGATTGTGACAACAGCCATTAAATACACCCTCTCAACCTGTGCTCGTGTGTGATGTGGATTTTTTGGGGGGGCTGATAAGAGTAAATTTTACTTTTATTTGTTGTTTTGGTTTTTTGGGGAGTTTATTTTCTGTCATTTTGGTTTTACCAAGGGCTGAACAATCCCAGGATTGAAAAACAACTTGGTTTGCTGACTTGCCTGTGAACAAGCAGAGTGCTTCTCCTCCAGGAGAAGCTTCCAACCAAGGTAGAGTTGCTTGCAGAGGAGGGGACTGCTGGAAACCCCCTGTGCTCTGTGGCAGGGCTGGGATCAGTGTGTTGGAGAACTCGCAGCTGAATTCAAAGAAATCACTTGTTTTTAAAAAGAAAAAAATCAATCCTGACCCTTTAGCTATTCTGGAACCTGTGTACCCACGCTGTTTGTAGCCACTGTGCTGCCAAACCACATAAATAGCTTTATGGGGCAAATTGTGATGGGAGCGAGGTCTGCTTTGGGAGCTTTGAACTGCCAGCCTTGGCCTCAGGTACCTGTTTTGTCCTCAAGGCAGCTGCTGAGGCTGTGTGACCCCACCAGGATCAAAAACACGGAGCACGGGGTGAGGGGCCATGGGCTCTGCCTGCCCCCCGTGGGCTGTGCTCGCTGTGCTGTGGGTTTTGAGTTTTTCTTCAGCAGCTGCTGCTGTCCATGAACTCCTGTGCGATGACTTTTTGTTTCGGCCCGTGATCAATGGCCCCGGATCAATGCGGGTGTTGGGCCGGCAAATTGGGAGCAGCTGGGAGATGGGAAATGCTGCCTCGGGTGGGTTATTTGCTCTGAGATCTGAGGGCAGGTGGTTTTTTTTTTTTGTGTGCTGCTGGAAAGGTGGTTTTGTTGGTTCTGATCAATTGACAGTTCTTCAGGCAGGAAGCCCTTAAAGCCTGGTGATGCTAAAATAATCCATTGAGAATTATATTTTGCTCCTCTGTTTCAGCATTCAAAACTTGCACTTTCTACTCAAACAGGCTTAACCCCTCTGTTAACTGTGACCTTTATTTTATGCTGCCTATAAAGAGAAACAGTTTTAAACGTTTTTTTCAATCCCGATCCAGAAAACGCTTCAGCTGCTCCTGTGGGAAGACATAAAAGCCTGAACTAGACCAACCCTCTCTTCTCTGGTCATAAAATCATCCAAAACAGTGAAAAACACCGTACACCAAACTCCACAAGTGCATCCAAGTACTGAATCGTTGATGTCTGCCGCTTCAGAAAAAAATCCCTAAAACTTCTCAGAACCTGCTTTATTCTAACTAAGGTGCCAGTGGTCTTACAGAACCTCTGCCAGGGGAAAGCATGTGATCCTCACAGCTTACCAAACCCAGGAGAAGGGCTCTGGCATCTCTTCCCTGCCAGCAGCAAGAATCTGAAATCTGATTGGCATTAGATAGCTTTTTCCCTTCCTTTTTTTCCCTTCCAGCAGGTGCAAGGCCTGTTCTGCAGGCTCGTAACTCTTGACAGGTTTATCGTGATGTCTTCTTGGCAGGTAGGGCTGATGCTATTCCTTCAGCCTGCATTAAAGATTCTTTTCTTTTTTATTTTTTCCCTTCAAAGCGGAGTTCTGTGCAGTGGCTCTTTCAAGGAGGTGATGGGACTGTTGCCCCTGGTTTCCTTTTTTTCATCTGGAATTGCAGCAGGTGGAGCCAGCCTGAAGGGTCGCTACACCTTCACCACCACCTCTACCTCCCCCAAATAAACTTGAGACAAGTTGATCTGAACAAATACAGCACCAGGTCATGTTGACAGAGGTTTGGGAAAGCTCTGATTTAATCCTCTCATGTATTTTCTTTTTCACAAGTAAAGTTAACGCAGGGCAGGTTCTGCTCAGGCACTGGCTGATCCCTGAGTCTTTCTAAGGAAGCTGCTCTGTGAAAGTTGTCCTTTTAATTTTTTTTTTTCTCTTTCCTCTCTTTTTGATGGTGCTTGTCATGGGAGACCTCAGCCTGTTGTTTTTAGCAGCTCACCAAAGCGTTTAAGGAGAATTCCTCCTCCTCCACTGATTAATTTCTGGCATGGAGCACAAAATAGCTCTTGCGTCAATAAACCGTCACAGCCTTTGCTTGTCTCTGTCAGCGTAAATACAGTTGGACTCTAACATGCCCCCAAGTAGGCCAGAGGTTGCCAGTTTTGCAGCTGCAGGGTGGTCAAGTCCAAGAGTGCATGGCTGGGGTGTCAGAGCTGCTGCAGTTCGTGTTGCAAGCCCCTCTGGCCCCCACTCCTCCTTAACTTCTTAGCTTCTGGAATTCTACTCTGTAAAGATATTGTTCTGCAGCCTAGAGCGTAACGGTTTGGGGCGCATCTGTTTGATTTACTGGGAAAACAGGAGTGTGTTTGTGGCTGCGAGCAAGGATTCTGCTCAGTGACTCCCAGCCCTCATTTCACTGCTTCACCTCCCATCACTTGGGAGGCTCCTTTTCAAGCTGCTTGCTCAGACTCCTTTTTTTTATTTTTTAATTTTTTTTTT
>VZDJ01000021.1:522378-708006 GCA_008694505.1 Cyanoderma ruficeps | reverse complement strand
TTTTTTTTTAAAATTTATTTATTTTTTACTGGTAGTTCTGGTGTTTACTTTTGTTGGGGAAACCATGGATAGCAGTTGCACAAAAGAACGTGATGTTTTGGGAGTGATTGCCCAAATCATTGGGCAACAGGGGACTTGATCTTTAGATGTTCCAGCCATCAGATGAAAGAAACTTTCTGCAAAGCCATTTGCTGGAACAGCTGTTGTGCAAACCGGGTGCTGGGTGCTGCTGGAAATGGGGAAGGGGGGGTGAGAAACCTGGAAAGTGGGTCATCCTTCTGCACTTGGGATTCTTGCAGGGAAGCTTGAAGGAGCTGCTAGAGAGGCTGGGACCATCCATTGGCAGCTTCTGAGTCAGAGAGTGGGATGGAAGCTGCTGGTTGTCCCCAGAGGTTTCTCCTTGGAGAGTGCCCTGATGAAACTGCTCGTTTGGACTTTCCTGGAGCACGTTCCTCCTCCCACTGACAAGGCTGCTCCCGCAGCTGCCCTGCCTCTAAATGGAGCAGTTGAGCAGACTTGAGAATAAGAATGATTTAGAAATGTTTCTAAGATTTAGATTTTTTTTTAATTGTTATTCTCTTAATCTACACCTAAATACAAACACAAAATGCTGATGGAGGGGTGGGGGAAGGTTCCTTGATATCCCACCTGTGGATAAAAACCCTTGACGGGTATTTTTGCCTGTTTTGAGAAACCAGCTGTATCTGCTGTAAACCAAACTGTTCCATTATAAACTTCTGCACATATTCCTTGTGTCCCTTGAAACACAACCAGCCTGTGGATGCCAATGGATCAACACTGCGAGGACAGCCTTGATGTGATTTGGGTTTGGAACAAATTCCAGAGGTAGAACACCTGTGTTGAGGAGAAAACTACTCAAAGCTGACTTGCATTGCCAGAAAGAAAAGCACGGCTTGCTCTCAGCCTCATGTGGGGATGTGATATACTCCATATTTTCTAGGATTTCTCCTCTTGTTCCCTTGGCCTTCCTCCTCCTCTCTGGAGCTGCAAACTAATACTCACTAAGAGAGTTGTTATGTATTTTGGTCAAACCACAGAATGTGTGCCAAGAACATCCCCCCTGCCCCTTTTCCCCATTACAGCTCGAGGCTTGAGAGTGAAAGTACAGGTTTAAAAGTGTTTTTCTGATCAGTTTGTTTATTCCTTGCTCTTCGATGCGAGGGGCAGTGCTGGAGGAGCCACGAGGGGTTGAGGTTGTGGGAAAAGGCAGCGATGGTTGTGCCACGGGCTTTCTGGCAGCTGCCTGCCCGTGCCTGTGTCGGGGTGCAGGCTGCGTGGCCTTTTCCTGCTTTTCTCTTCCTTGGTGTGGATGCCAGGGTGGTGTTTCGGCTCTGCAGCGGGCACAGAGCAGCTCCCACTCCCCTGATGTGGCTGCTGTGTATCTGTCCAGGCTCCTCCTGTCTAGACTGGCCAGAGTTTATTCTTAGGGCTGTGCTGGGATGGGGCTGGGCTTTTCCACAGCCTGGCGTTGGGTCAGGGTGTTGGAGCTTGCTGATCATACACACAAACACACTCTCATTTTCCCATCTCAGGTGTCTGATGTGCCTCTGAACAGAGCATGGTGTGCCATGCTGTGGGCAGTGAGGGGTGCTGGGGTAAACACAGACCTGCAGTTTGCTGAGGGAAGCTGTGTCAGCTCAGGGTGTGCTTGGCTTTTCCTTCCTCTCAGGACCTGGGTGCTGGAGGGCTGGAGATCCCCTATCCCCACTGACCAGGCTGGGGTATGGGGTGGTTGTTTTCCCCCAGGGAGGTGAGGGTTGGTCTGGGAGCTCACTGAAATGCCCATCCCACATTGAGGAGTCTTTGACTTTCTTTATGCCTGAGGTCAATTTTTTTTTCCTTGTAAAGCACTCGAACAGGCTGGAGTCACCATCCCTGGAAGTGTTCAAAAAAATATGTGGACACTAAAATTAATTATTTCCTTCCTATTTCAGTTTGTATTTCACTCTTGGGGCTGCTTTCTTCAGGAGAGGCAGGCTGGAGAGCCACCAGTCCCAAGAGCTGGGTTCTGTAGTCGCAGCAGCCCAGCTCTGCAGTGGGATGAGCCCTCCCTCCCAGGGAAGGTGAGCTGGGATAAAGGGGTGTGCTTGTGGTGTCTCATTTGGCTCCGCAGAGAGCTCTGCAGAAGGACCTTGTTTTTATTCAAAAATAATGATGCAGTAGTTGGTTTAGGCACATAAACATTTGTGGCTTGAGCAGGCGGAGGTATGAGACACACTTGTGCTGAGAGATGAGTTCTGTCTCAGTAGAAACTCCTTTTTCCTCTTGCAGGAAACAGCTGTGAGACTGTTTCTTTTGAACATCAGTGGGTTTTTCACCCCCCCAAAATCTTCAACTGGTTTTATTTTGCAATAAGAAGCCGTAGGTTGTGTTTAGGAACCGTTGTTGGTGAGGTTGTATCTGCCAAAGACACCGTCTCACCAACAGCTTTCAAAGATTTTGAAAAAGGCAGAATGCTCAGTATTCGCTCCTTTAATATTTTTTCTCACTGTTCCCCACCAAGCCTGTGTTTCTGTCGTGTCTGCGAGCTTCACTGGTTTTGTCACATTTGCAGGTTGTTAATAACATCTTGGTTTGTTAATATATTCTCGGTATTGGCAAATGCTCTGTGATTTATCTGCTTAGATCCCTGTTATTTACCGCTCTGTCTCTTCCAAGTTAATAATTTCCCTGACTAAGGATACCTTTCTGCACAGGGAAATATGCAGGGAGGAAAAATCTCCCTGGGGTGTTTCTCCTCCCTCCTCCTCCCAAACTGAAACTAGTGGAGGCTGCTGGCCACTTTCACTGGTCATCCTTTAATTAGAAGGTTTCTGACTCAGAGCTTCCACATCTCCTGGCTCAGGCCTTGGATGCAGTCAGAGGCATTTGAGCTGTGCTGTCTCTGGTCCCCAAACTGTAATTTCAACTCAAGCCCTTTCTTAGATGCTGGGAAAATGAATTGAAGTGCATGGGGTGTTTTACCCCTCAGCACCGGGCTCAGCAAACGCTGCTGCGGGTGCGGGATGACAAATGCCGTGACACCTAACGAGGGATCACTCCGAGCATCCTGTGCCTTGCTGTGTGGCTGCTCGGAGCTGCTGACCTCTGCCGAGTGCCCTTGGCCGTGCCAGCCAGGCCCTGTGCTGGCAGCGGGGAGGTGTTTTGTCTGGCAGCAGGGAAAGCTTGGTGCTGGTGGGAAGAGCTGAGAGGGCAGAACGCGTGGCCTGTGCCAGGTTTGGGGCTGCTGGCATTGCCTGGCGTGGCCATGGCAGCTCTTCCCTAGTTGCCAGAGGTGCCATCAGTGCCAGAAGCTCGGGGGGTGCAGCCCAAATGGGACCGGGCTCGCTGGGCATGTGCGGCTCTGGATTAATTGTCCTGTGCTCTAAAGGAGCGGTTGTACATGGAGCAGGCACGTGGCACAGCTCTGCTCTCAGCAGGTGAAGCTACAGCAGGAAAACACCTCCGGCTCGGGAAGACACAATAGCAGAGCGCAGCGAGCTGGGGTGAGGCATGTGAAGGATGTGGGATCTGTGATACCGGAGGCTCAAAGGCAAAAATAGCATCATTTATAATAGTAAAAGCAAAGGATCCTGCGTGACGCCTTTGCATTCTGCCAGTCTGTAGTGAATGGAGGAGTAGTTTGCTTACAGATGACAAGCAGGGATGAATAAGCACTTAAAATTTTTGGTGCTGGAGAAACAGCTTTTCCATCTTGGCCCCTGAGCTAGACAGCCTTGCAGTCCCTTTACTCAGAGTGTCGCTTGCTGCTTGAAATACAGGTGTTGGGAAGCATGGAATTAAACTCCACATCCCTTGGCCTCCCTGTGGGGTTCCCTGTTCTGCTCTTGGCATGCTCCAGGACGTGTTCTGACTGGGCTGTGTGCTGATTTTGGAGAGGACCCCTTCGCTGCCTGGTTTGCCCCCCAGCAGCGGGAGGAGATATCCGAAGCACAATCCATGAACTCTTTCACCAGCTGTAAACATCCCATCAGCACAGAATAAATCCCTGATGTGTTTTAGTGGATGAACACCTGAGGTGTGGAAGAATACACACATTGATTTGGATGCTTGAAGAAGAGCAGCGAAGTGCGAGTAGGTGTAAAGTTACGTCCTGGAGTAAGGAACTTCTGTCCCTCGAGGTTTCAGTGCTGGGGCTGTTGGCTACAGCAGCTCTCCCTTTGCTCCTTGCCATTGTTCTCTGTGCTTAATTTCCATGGAATTTCCATGGGACACCTAAAATATTTTAGCTGTTGGAATCCTGTAACGGGAGGTGACATTGTTTGGACAGTTTTTTCCTTCCCCCGCCCCCCCTGCCCTTCTTTCTTCCCCTAAGCTGCTGCTTTGTTGGCTTGCTAAGGACCTAGTCCAGAGTGGAAACAGAGGGAAAACCACCTCATGGTAAGGAATGGAATGCACCTAGTGCTGTGTGTTTCTTCTAAGTCAATGCTATTAATTGCTTTCATGCTGCTTAATGATAAACTTGTTAAGACGTGGCCAGAAGTGGTTCTCTGACAAGGAAAATGTCCTTTTTGCTGTTGTGTTTGCCCAAGCTGGCAGTGCAGAGATACCTGTCGTATCTGAGGAACAGGCCTCCTGACACCTGGCATTTTGGAGCATTTTTCTACTTGGCTGCCCGTGACTAATGCCTGCACTGTTTCTGGTGTCATCCTCGCACCCCAACGCGTGGATGCGTGCAGATCGGTGTGAGGGTGATGTGAGGAGAAAAAACAGCCACTGGTCTTTGGAAACCAGCAGGCATTGCAGCAACGTCCATCAGGGCTTTTATATTTTCATATTGGGCTCCAGCTTAAATGTCACTGACCTCCTGCTCAGAGAGGAGCCATCCGCAGGGAGCCTTGGCAGGCGTTCCCAAACACAGCACAGGGATCCTGTACCCACTTACAGGACACATTTTGCACCCTTGCACTGCAGTTCAGACAGAGTCCCATGCTTACTTGCTTCAAAAATAACTTGTGGTGGTGAGGCTGGCGAGTCCCCATGGGAACTGGTCTCCCCTGAAGGTATCAATGCAGTCCTAGGCTAGGTTGTACCTTAGGAAGCTGAATGTTGACCCTGACCAGTGTTCTTCCTGACAGATGCTCATGATGTTTATGGCCTCTAAGAAGCAAAACAGAGAACCCAAAATGAGAACAGAATATAGAATAATATGTGAGATGAGTTTATAATTCTGGCTATTTTGCTGCTTGCTAATATGGCACTTTTGCTGGCCCAAAAAGTGAAGGTAAAGAAGGCCAAGCTGGCAATTAAATGTGCAGTGAGAAGCTTGGGGGAGACTCAAAGTTCAGGGACACTTGCTGTTTGTGTGAACCATGGAAAACACTTTGTGACCAAAATTTTCCATTAATATGGGGTTTGTGAATAATTCAATAGCTCAAATTTCAGAGAGAAGCACCGGAGCATCATGAGCTCTGTGATTTCCCAGTTCTTGGTGAGTTCATTCCTGTGTGCCAGTGTTTTGGGGAGAGAAGGGGGATTCTCTGGAACCTGTGCTCAGCTGAGTCAGCTTTATTAGCACTGCACGACTTCCTGAATTGCTGCCGAGGAAGGATGTGCTGTTGACTCAGAAGAAAGTCTGTGATGTCTGGTGACAGGGTCAGCGGAGTGGATGCCTGAGTTCCAGCGTGCTCTTGAGCCTGTGAATCACTGTGACAGCAGAAGTGAGTGAAAAGTGCCATTTTCTTTTAAAAAAAAAAAACCCAAATGAGAAGGTGGAGGAAGGCCCCAGAGGTCGCGCTTGGTTAGATAACAGGGCAGGGTGGAATTTGTGTTTGCATCATTAGATTTGGCCCTGGCTTCACTCGAGTGTTTTGCCCGGCTGTAAACTCATGCGTTCCCTGTGGCTCGCTCCTGTAAACTCCGTCGGCACAGCTGCAAGCACTGTCGTGTGCAGACTCAATTCCTGAACTGGATCGGGATAGTGGAGGATTTTCTGTGCGGAATCTTCTATTAAAAACACGCCCACACTCCCCAATCAGCCTTACTTTTCCTCTGCAAACTGCTCATTTGTCTCCGAGCGCTCTGTCTGCCTCGAACATGCCTGTGTGTGTGGCATAGCTTGAATTTTTATGCCGAGGAATGTAAACACCAAATCCGCACAAGACTTGCCGAAGAACTCCGGGGCTCTGGTGCATCATCTGTTTGTTATGTAACCTGATAGAATGGGAGCGAAATAGAAACCAGATGTCAAGGCAGAGCAATTACAATTTTTCATCTGTGAGTGTTACAGTAAATGCACTTTGTATTCCTTCCCCTCCTCCCCGAATGTGGGATTTTATTTGGGAAAGTGCTGCAGGGGACCTCAGAGCTCTCAGCATGGCTCTTGTTTAAAGACTTTGTTATTCTGTACTTGTGTTCCTTTATGTCATTAGAGTCTGTGTGCTACTCCAGATCCATGAGCCAGTCTATTCCCAACTTGAAATGAGCTGGACACAAGTGCTGAGTCCCGGGAGAGCCCCTCCGCGTGTCCGGCTCTGTGGGTTACACGGTCAAGCCGCACTAAATTTAGCATTCCAAGGGAAGCTGCTTTGCTTGTCATGTTTAAATTTGGCAAGAGAATCCCATCAGAACAGGTTTGGTGCAGGCTCTGCCGGGGATTCCGGAGCTGGAGGAACATCTGGGAGGGGAGCAGATGGGAGCTGCAGTTAGCTCGTTTGCTCCAATTCGCCGTACATTGAGGAGGATAAAAAGGAAAATGGATAATCATTGATTCTCTCTGGTGGGGAAATGGATTCTTCCACTGCTAGTTTATCCCAGAGGTTTATCTCTGCTGTCTTCCATTAAGTAAGGCAAGCCCTCTGTTGAGAGAGGGATCGATGCACATCTGTCTTGGTCTTCATGTGCGTCTTCACGAGTCGAGGCGTGTGTGTGATCTCACCGAGTGGGAGCTGACAGGAATTTTCCTCCTGCGCTGATGTTTGTTCTTTTGCTGCTGAAAATTAATTTCCTTCTGTCCAGTTAAGCCAGAAAGCCCAGCAGAACTTCCCGTGCTGGTGGAGTTTGGGCTCGGGTAAGGCCACAGGGACTGGAGATCCAGTTTTTCTGTGGGAGCAGAACCCATTTTGGACATCCCTCTGTTAAGTATAGATAACTTCAAAAAACCCTTAAATGCATTGTACATTCCAGCTGGAGGAAGAATGGAAGATTTTTGCTCCTCCTAAACAGCACGTTCCTTTCCTTAAAACCAGCAAACAAGGACATCAGATCAGTGTGAACGCTTGCTGACAGCCATTCCCAACAACATCCAATCCATGCCACCTCTTCTTTCAAGGACAGCATGGAAAGAGGACTTAGGTGAGTGAAGGTGATCACTGCTCAACTCTGCCAACACTCAATAATGACTTCTGCAAGTTGCCTGTGGAGTCTGAGCTGAAACTGAAGATTTAACTGTTGGAGACACTTTTCCTCCACATGAAGCCTTTACAGAAAACTTTACAACAGTGAGGAAGCAGCAGAGCCTCTTGCACTGGTGAACTCCAGAATCAGGTGTTCCCAGTTTGGAATTGCTTCCTTTCCAATTCTCCTTCTGGAGGAGACTCAGGGGGGGCCTCATCACTCTCTACAAGTACCTGACAAGAGGTTGTGATGAAGCGGGAGTTGGGCTCTTCTGCCACGCCTCAAGTGAAAGGATTACAGGAGGTGGCCTCAAGTTGCACCAGGGGAGGCTCAGATTGGATACTGAATATTGGATATAGAGAAAAAAAATTACTGAAAGGGTGGTCAGACATTGCAATTAGTTGCCCAGGGAGCTAGTGCAATATCTGGAAACACTCCAGAGGCACCTGGATGTGGCACCTGGGGGTATCACTACGGGCCATTATGGTGGCACTCTGTTGGTGTTTGGACTGGATGATCTTGAAGGCCTCTTTCCGGCCTTGAGGATTCTGTGATTTTTTCTAAATGGGGGCCATGGAGAGCCCAGATGTGGTCACCATGGAGAACATCCCCTCAGGTTGGTCATGGTGGATGTTTGAACAGCTCTCTTGTAAGGGTGCTGATGCTCTTCACACGGAGCTCTGCAAGGCCTGAAGCTTGGGGAGCTCTGTGCCAAGCTCCGCATAAACGCTGCTGTGTTACTGACACCGGGCCTTAAAACCATGGGAATGTTGGCCAGTGGACAGGAACGACTCCCTTCAGCGTCAGTCACAGGTTGTGAGAAGGAAAACAGGTCCATCACGGAAGCGTTGGGCTCAGCTCCTCTGATGTGTTGGTCCTGAGCAGCCTCCATGACGGTAACTGTGAGCTGGGGATCCCGTGCGTGCTGCGGACACAAATACTGCCAGTGGCCGTCACGTGTCACCGGCAGCTCCTACTATAAAAACAGCAGCTCCGCCGAGAGCGACCTTCAGCATGGCTCCCAATGTTCCCCGTGTTATTTTTAACCTGTCTGGGTAAATTTCCAATACAAAGGCCAGTGCCAATCTGATGTGCTCGCTTTCCCAAATCCTTATCTTTTGCTTTCTAGTGCACTGACGCATCAGATGGAACAGCAAGTTTCAGGCTTGGGTAAAGCTTTGCTTGTATGGCCACAGCACCAGAGAGAAACAAATATTTCACCTTGTTTTACTGCTAAATACCTTTATTTTGCAAGAGTTTTTTTGTTTTGTTTTGTTTTTTTTCTTTAAGATGGGTTTTAAGAATTTTTATTTTCCTTTTTAAAGAAAAATACTTGAACTGTGGTTTAAAAATAGCTGAAGGCTGTACTTTGATTAGGTTGCTGTGGCACTGACGTCAGCGGTTGACATTTATCTCTGTAGGGATTTGTCGCCCTGTTGACTAAGGCTGTATTTACACAAATGGGGATATTTCTGTCTGCTCTGGGGGGAACCAGCAACAGCTCTGCCCCAGTCGTGTCCTTGCCCTCCGTATTCCTGAACTCTGCCTCTCTCCTGTGCTGCTTCATTCTGTGCTGCAACGGGGAGTTTTCAAAGTGTTGGGGGGTTGTTTCAGGTATTCATGTTGCCATGAAAGTCCAGGCATGATGATGATGATGATGATGATGATGATGACGGCTCAGTGGAGAAGGACAGAGAGATACTGAACTTGACTTGGTAAAGCATCAGGTATGAGCCGGGGTGGGTCCTGGCTGGATGGCTCCATGAATAGACAGGTAATGGATGTTCTCCAAATAGGAATTATAGAAAATAGGTCCTGAACAAGTGAACTAAATGTGAAAAAGGAAGGAAAAGGAGTGAACAGTTTCAGCCCAGCATGGTTTTGAGTGCAGTGTATTTCTTAGTCACTCATTGAATGTTTTCATCCAGCGTAGTTGCTGTGATTTACTTTTTTTTTTTTAAGCTTTAATTATTGCTCTTGGAGTTTCCTTGGCCCCAGATCCCACTGTTCCAACAGTACCAGAAAGCACTAAGTTTCCTATAGGCACTCTGATATAAGATCTGGTTCCTGGAGCATAAGGTTTCCCAAAAGAAAGTTTCCATAGAATCCCAGAATGGTTTGGGCTGGAAGGACCTTAAAGTCCATCCAGCTCCATGGGCAGGGAAGGACATCTTCCACTACCCCAGGTTGCTCCAAGCCCCATCCAACCTGGCCTTGGACACTGCCAGGGATCCAGGGCAGCCACAGCTTCTCTGGTCAAGCGCTCTCAAAGCTGTGTCTGTTTTAGGGGGATGCACTTGGAATGACTTCTAATTTATTCCTGACACCGACACAATAATAAAGGGAAACCCCTAGAAACAAATTTAATTAAAACATGATACAAATTAACTTGCAGACTTTTTCAATTTATCAGACTATTCCAGTCTGTTTTCCAAGGAATCGTGGGTTTAAATCCGTGAGCCTTGTCAGCTCTGCGGGGAGGAGGCAGCTGATGCTGGCTGGCTTCAGGAAGGCATGAAATGTGTTCGTGTCTTCTGGAGCTGTGAATTAACTGTGGGACTCCTACGTGATGGGCAGCCAATCACAGATTCGGCAGATTAATCACACTGACTTGTGCAGAGCTTTTACCTGGCCTTCATCCCGTGGCAGGAGGGAAAGGAGCACTAATTAGCATCCTGGACACAGAGCCTGCTGGCACAGGAGTACATTTTGGTGCTGATTTCAGGCAGCTGGTAATGTACGTGTGGAATAGATTTCCCCCAAATTTCATAGCAGATGAAACCTGTGGAGTGAAATGCCATTATCTCCATGGCTAACCTGCCTGTATTTGGGAATTTTTTCCCCAAATAGGAATTCTTTGGGCTGCACTCACCTGCAGGCTTGCTGCCACTGCTGCAAATGATGTTTTCTCTGTGAGCTGGAGCATGGCACAGAGTCAAGCTGATTGTTTCACATCTCAACCTGAGACAGCTGCTCCTTTCTAAACATCTGTAATCTTCCCTTAAAAAGACAAGGGACCTGGGAGGAGCTGCAGTCTGGTGGCATCCATGCTGGGAGGGAGGGCTTGCTTTCATCCCCTGCCACCATCCCCCCAAATTCCAGCTTTTCAGTGTCTTGCCTCATAAGTGTCTGGGTGAAGACTGCAAGGTCAGTCAGTGGTACAGGAGTTTGATAAATGGGAATTTCTACTGGCGTTAAATATGCTGGTGTGTCTAAAACACATATTGAATACGGATATTTATGCACAAATATACCAATGCATATGTGCATCTCCTGTGCAGAAAGCAGCATCTGGGTGGCATCCCTGCCTATGGCAGGGGGGTTGGAATGAGGTGATCCTAAAGGTCCTTTCCAACCCACACCATTCTGTGATTCCATGATCTTGTCTCCATCCCCAGAGAGGGACAGCAGCCAGCAGTGAGGACAGCACTGGTTAAACACAGTATTTTGCATTCATTTGGCCAGGGCTGACTTGAGCTTGCCTTTTTTGTATCTAAAGGAATGAAAAAAGTCTCCTGGGCACTTCTTGTTTAGATGTGAGGAGGAAAATGCCTTCTCACCTTCTGAGGCTGCAGCAGGATGTGTGTGGGGTGTGTTAGCCTGGAGGTCAAAGGGTTGATGACTCTTTGGGAAGGCTCTTCCAGGTTTAGAGGGTGTAGTAAATGGATATTTAGGGATTTCTGTCAGGGTAGGTCTGCAGTTTCGGTGCTGGCTGAGCTCCTCTGGGTTTTAAAGCAGCTGCTTAGGTGAAACCTTGGGATCCCTACTGCGATACACTGCTGCCTCAACTGGAAGAGATGAATTTTCTCTAGCAATGCTCAGCATTAACTTCTGCAGTTGCGACAGAGGTTGGAGCGTTGCTCAACAGCCCGGCAGCCCTTTAGGTGAGCGCTGGTTTTGCAATGCACAGCCAGCAGAATTAACCTGGGTACATCACAAGGGGGAAAACAAAGGCCTGCTGGTGGCTTTTCCCATCTTTTCCAGGGGCTTCTGCTGTAGATGAAAG
Source organism: Cyanoderma ruficeps (assembly GCA_008694505.1). NCBI lineage: Eukaryota > Metazoa > Chordata > Aves > Passeriformes > Timaliidae > Cyanoderma > Cyanoderma ruficeps. Next base: position 696,644 of record VZDJ01000021.1, on the reverse strand, counting down.
CGAGTTTCAGGGCCCTGAGCTCCGAGTGTTCGGTAACCAGGCCACAGACTTGGCTCTCTCCTCCAGTTTGTCATTAAATTTTAAAATGGAAAAGCGATAAGGAATCTCTGTGCAGGGAACATTCCTCATACCGTGAAGTTAAACTGCAGCTTTTGCGTCCTGCTCTGAAAATCTGATTAACCTGAAAGAGATGAGGTGTGCCCTGGATGATGCCAGATAAAGAAAGTGCTCACATGTGTGGTTATTGCTTCTCTACCTGTTTATAGCAGCTTCCCAGCCTTTATTTGCTCCGATAGAATCATTGGAGAATGCTGTGGGGCAGGAGCAAGTAACGATTGAAATAGAAGGAATAGTCTTCAGAGAAATTGGACTTCCCCAAAACAGAAGCTGGATACAGAGCTGCCCATAGAAATCATCCAAAAGGCTCGTGCAGATAGGCTTAAACAAGGATTTATGGTGAGTGAAACTGAGAGAATTGGCTTTAGGGTTTTTTAAGCAGCAGAAGAACAGCGTGGAAGGAGATTATGGCTCTGCTCTGCCTGCATCCAGCTGCACGTGACGGCTTTTGCAGCTGTATTTTTGGAACATCTTTCCTGAGCTCACCTAGAATCCCCAGCTCGAGGCGTCGCAGCTGCTGCCAGCTCTGCTGCCTGCGAGCAGCTGCTGTATTGACAGGCACGTTTTTACCCCGGGAGATGCCGGCGGTGTGGAAATGAGCGAGAAACAACTGTTTATATAAGCCGCCCGTGCAGATCAATTCCTGGGAAAACAAGCTGCTCCCTGTCTGCAGCAGCAGCGGCAGCACACACCTTGAGCTGCTATAAATAGCTCCAATGCCTCTTCCAAGGGCCAGCTCCAGGGCCTTTGTGTTCTGCTGGGGTGGAAAACTGCTCTGTAAACTGGCAGTGATTCGCACTGCAGGGAAAGCAGGGGCTCAGAGTCTCGCTGCTCCTCAGGGATTTTTTTGGGAAAGTGCTGCTTCCCTACCTGGATCTCTGCCGTACTGAATTTCAAGGAACTGTGGAATAGTCTGGGTGGGCAAGGACATTAAAACTTATCCCATTCCTCACCTTGCCAATGGGCAGGGACACCTTCCAGTATCCCAGGCTACTCCAAGCCCCAATGTCCAGCCTGGCCTAGGACACTTGCAGGGATGCAGGGGCAGCCACAGCTTCCCTGGGCACTCTGTGCCAGGGCCTGCCCACCCTCACAAGGAAGGATTTATTCCCAATATCCCATCTAAATCTACCTTTCATCAGCTTAAAGGCATTCCCCCTTGTCCTGTCCCTCCATCCCTTGTCCCCAGTCCCTCTCCAGCTCTCCTGAGGCACTGGAAGGGGCTCTGAGGTCTCTCTGCAGTTTTTCCCTTCTCCAGGTGAACACCTCCAGCTCTCTCCTTCCCCTAAATGCCAAATTGGTATCCAAGTGATGTAAGTGATTGATCAGCCAAAGCTCTTCATCAGAATCACACCCCTGATGTATGTAGAAAATTCTGTGCAGCTTTACAGTAAATGTTTGGACTTGGTGATTCTTTAAGTCGCAGTCAAAGCCCGGCATATCAGGAACACGACTGGGGTCAGCTCTGCAGACAGTTCCCGCTTGGTGATGGCGATATTTGCTTTATTTGGGTGACTGACATGTTTTTAATCAGACAGAGCAGGCACAAAATGAACAAACCCCTACTGAGTGTTTCAGCCACAAAGAGCAGAGCCGAGGTACTGCAGCCTTGAGCCACGGCATTTGTGGTGATCCCTGGGTTTTAATGGCTTCATCCCATGTTCCTCTCGTGGTCTGGTCACTCATTACACAGGCAGTAAAGTTCTGTGCCTGGATTGTGCCATGAGCTGGAGTTCCTGGAGAAGCTCCTTGGAGCCAGGGGAAAACACTGCTGACCGTGTCAAGGATTCTGCTCTTGCTGACCTCCTGTAAATTAGGTTTTTTACCATAATGGAGTTTTTTATGTGAGTGTTTCCATTGGAGGTGGACTGGGGAGACTTGGGAGGGGTTTGCTGTGCTGCAGGATCACTTTTTAGGGTAACTTCTCTCTGCAGCAGGACTCTGACGGCATAGTGAAAACAAATTTTCTTTCCACAATCATAATTCCTTTCTCTTTCTCTCCTCCCTCTCCTTTCTCTTCACTAATGCTGGGCAGAGTCAAGCTAAATCTTTTAGGGGTTTTGCATTTTTCCTTTTTTTCTGAAGCTTTTCAATCATCACTCCTGTTTAAAAATTCTAAAAGAAAGCAAAAAGCCAACCCATATTTGTATTTTAGATTGGATAATTGGAAATCATCCACATGGGCTCTTCCAGAGGTGTGAGCACAATTCCTTGGGCCGGTGTCTTTCACTTCATCTATCCAGTGTGGGATTAGATCCCTTAGCACCACCTTTGAAGGTTAATTAAGGTGGTGCTGTGGAACACCCTCAAAAAGATCTGCACCCTGAATACGGTTCTCATGTTTACAGAGAGCACATTTTATTGTCTATAATTTTAAAATGTGGCTGTTATATAGACTGGTCCTGTGGCATCCCACAACGGTTTGGGTAGGAAGGGACCCTAAAGCCCATCCCATTCCACTGCCTGCCATGGGCAGGGACACCTTCCACTGGACCATGGTGCTCCAAATCCCATCCAGCCTGGCCTTGGACACTTGCAGACATCTGGGGACAGCCACAGTTTCCCTGGGAAGCCTCTGACAGTGCCTCACCACCCAACCCCATTGGGCAGCATGGATCCTGAATCGGCCCAATATTGTTAGGGTTTCACACAATCCAAGTCCTATCATTAGAAGAAGCATGTGAATAGATGAAAGATTCTTGTAAGAACGTTTTTTTTAGGGAACGTTGTGTGCAGAAATATTTTTAAAAAACACACCAGGTTTAAGGGATGCCTGGCAGGATGAGACCTTTGGGACCTGCTGCTTCCACTTGGAAAATTGTGGAAGGATTATTGGGTACCAAACAGCAAACTAGTTCAGTGGCCTAAAACCCTATAACTTTTAAAACTTTTGATTTTTTAAATTACTTGATTCTTTTTTAACAGAGTGTAACTTGAGGTGATTCCTCGTGAATTTGAAGTTTTTGAATGCTTACATCACAAAGTTTAACACTGTTGAAGAATACAGGATACGTAAAATACTGATAGGACAAGGGGTAAGGGATTTAATCTAAAAGAGGATTGATTTAGATCAGATATAAAAAAGAAGGTTTTTTTACATGGAGGGTGGGCAGGTCCTGGCACAGGTGCCCAGAGAAGCTGTGGCTGCCCCTGGATCTCTGGCAGTGTCCATGGCCAGGTTGGACATTGGGGCTTGGAGACACCTTGGAGACAGTGGCAGGTATCCCTGTCCCTGGAATGAGATGGGCTTTAAGGTCCCTTCCAACCCCAAACAATCTGGGATTCCATACAAACAAGTTGGGCAGTGGTTATTCTTGATAATGAAAACTCTGTCATTGTGGTTCTGCAAAGTGCAGATCTTCTGATGTAAAATACCAGGAAAAGCTGAAATACAAAGAGGTGATAGAATTGCTTTGGAATAATTTTTCTGGTCTCTCTTCTTGAGGTGTCAGTGTGTTCATTAAGCCTTCTGTGCAGCTGGGAAAAATGTTTTGTTTTTAATTTTAGCCCTGCTAATAAAGTCTTGTCATGTATGTCAATGAAGCAGAAAGAAAATTACTCCAGAGCTAACTGTAGGTTGTCATTAAAGCTGATTTCCTGCATTAAGCCAAAAACAAGGCAAGATTTCATTTCTGGACTTCCTAAAGATGTTAGTCACGCTGACAGTTTCCTAAGCCCCAGACCCTGAGAGCTATAGAAATTTATCCTGTATATGAATGTATTTGCTCTTGTCTGTCACCTTGTCCTGATCTTCACATGCTGATCTCCTGCTGCCCTCTCTATTTTTAAAATAATTTGCTTCAGTTTCCAGCTGTTGACTCTTGCAGGCAGCTGCTTGTAGGGTCCTGCTTGCAGAATCCCTTCCTGAAATAAGAATAAGAAGTGTTCTGTTGTTTGGAGAGCACAGCTGAAGGCACATCCTGCCAGATTCCTGGGCAGCAGTGCTGGGGGGGAAAACTCCTGCCAGGACTGCATGGGCACTTCTAAACCTCAGGAGGGTTTTGTCTTAGAGTTGTGTTTGGGTTTTTTTTTTTCAATGATGACTAAGCCAGAACCTGAGGAGGGGCGACAACTGCAGTGCTGTGGGATTAAACTTTGTGTACTTCACTCTTTTGTGGTAATGTGTTTCTGAGAAATCTCTCCTTGTGTTCTGGTCCCTCTCTCTCTATTTTCACCCTCAGGAGTTAGGTCTGAAATGCTGGAGCTGATGGAATGACTTGTCCTTAGGCTACTCCTAAGCTGCAGTAGTGTAGAGATGTAGAAGGAAGGCATTTTTGAACCAGCTGGAAGCTTTTAGACTTTGCTTTTCATTTAAAATCTCTTCTCCATAGTGGAGTAGCACTGTTTCGTAGAACCATGGAATCTCCAGACGTGGGAGGGACCCACAAGGATCCTCCAGCCCAAGCCCTGAGCACAGAGCAGAGCACGGTGTAGATGCTGTGTCCTAGAACATGCCTGTCTGGTGTTCACTGAGCAGAGATGTTGATGTGGATGTGCCCTGCCTCTGGTACGCTCTGCTTGGAGTCTGTTTTCTCCCAGGATCCTGGGTGCTGCTAGCTTGGCTTAGGGTTTATCTCCAGCTAACCATAAGGCAGAGGTGGGTGGAGGTGAGCCTTGTGGAGCTGGGGGGAGGACCCTTCCATTGCTCATCTCAAATGGAGATGCTTTCCCTGGGTCACTGCGAGGCAGCTGGGCCCAGATTCCCGCTGGGAGATCCGAGTGGTGCTGGGAGAGGCCTCAAAACACCAGGAGCCAGAGGGATGTGAGTGCAGATCAGGGCAGCTCTTTGGGAAGCTCAGGTGCAAACATAAGCTTGTTCCAGCAAAGCCGGCTCAGGATCCAGAGGCTTTGGCCTGGATTGCTGTAGCGGAACTGAAGGCTGAGGAGCAGAGGTTTGGTGCAAGCCACTGGGCAGGTCTTGACACCCTTTTCCACCTCTAATCCACTGAAGTCCACTTTTCCACTCCAAGGTGCTCCTTGGATTGAAGACGGACCTCAGAAGTCACAGCTGTTGGAATTTTCTTACCTACAGTCACGTTTGTCTTGAAATGGTTTATGAGAAAATTAGTATTAAACAATGTCTTCAGTTTATTTTGTGGCATTGGCAGGATCTTTGTACATTCTCTTCTGTCTCCTAATTGTTTGCAGGAACATAATGGTGTCATTTTCATTAGTTAATTATGGTAGAAGTTTGTTTGCTCTCTTTGTGTGTGGTGCGAGAGCTGCAGCAGCACAGCCCCAGCCTGCTGCCGGTGTCAGGGTCCCTCCTGTGGCCCAGCAGCTCTTCCCCCAATTTCCAGCCTGGAGAACCAGGTGTTTGTGTTCCGTGCTGTTTCTCTCAAATTTGTAAGTCTCTTAGGTACGTTGGACTGAGATTGACAGGGTATGGACAATCCTTGTGCAGCGTGCTCCAGGGTGATCCTGCTTTCCAGCCGGACTCATTCTGTGATCCCAGCTTTATCCACATCTGTGGCTACCCTGTGCAGAGCTTCATGAAGTGCAAGGAAAGTGGAACCAGTTTGGGGTCAGCACAGAAGCCACACTTCGGGGCTCTTTCCGAAGGCCTCCTTATGAAATGGCGGAAACATTTGTGTGCCAGCCCCAAAACAGCCTGGCCCTGCTCTTGAAAAGCTCAGGGGATAGGAAAAGAGGAGGAGAGAGAGGGAGTAGGCGGGGGTTGGGCATGGAAAGGTCAGAGCACGTCGGTCGAACTGCAGGAATTGGGTGGGGTGTGGCCGTGGGTTGTCCCTCAACTCCTCTGGGATTACACCTTTACTTTATTTGACCCGCTAATCTTCCCTGCGGAGCTGTGGGGCGGTACAGTTAACTGCTAACGATGCATTTGTGTCCGAACATTTATTACGATCTGGGAAAATCCACAGTGCCTTTGGAGGAGAGGGGGAATAACCCCTCCCTTGCGTTGAGGGCCTGGTTGGAGCGCGGCCCCGCCGTGCTGAGTGTCGGAGCCCATCGGCGGGTTTGTCCCCGCGCTGGTTTTGTGCGAGAGCCGCGCTCTGACAGAGATGAATCACCCGCTCGGCTCCTGATTTGCGTCAATCAAACCACATGTAAGGGCGCCTTTGTTCGCAGTTTGGAACACCAGGCCGGGCCGAGCGCTGCTTCCAGCGGCTCCTCTCGGGCAGCCCGTGCTCAGCTCCGGGGACAGAGCCTGTGCTTTGAGGGAGAGCTGGGGACTTGCTGTTCTTTCCCTTCCAGCCCTCTTCTGCTGGATGCTGGCTGTAGAAATTCATCTTGGAATTCCCATGTTGGGGCCTTGAGAGGCTGATCCGTGAGGTTTTGGTGTGGAAGCACAGGATTTCTGCCCAAGGTTGCTGTGATGAGTGTTTTTAGGATGCAGGTTTATCTTTGCATTTCATTACTTGTGGGTTTCAGCTATTTGTTTTTTCTTAATAAGAATTTCAATTGAATTAAAAATTCTCCAGGAGCGTTTGGACAGTGCTGTCAAGCACAGGCTGGGATTCTTGGGGTTGTCCTGTGCGCGGTCAGGTGCTGGGCTGGATGATTCTTGTGGGTGTGTTGCAGCTCAGTAAATTCTGTAATTGTAACAGAATCCTCTTTCTGACATAGAAACTGTGACTGCCATGGGATCACGAGCCAGGCAAAGACAGCACCGAAATGCAGCTCCCAGCTCAAGGGGGATTGCAAGCCCAGAAATAAATCCTGGTGGCAAACTCAGCCCTGGGGTGGGACACCACTTGATGATGCTGCTGCTGTGCAGGAAGGCTTTTGGAGAGGTGCTAAAAACCCCCCAAAACAGCCAGACCTCACATAAGTCTTATCTGCTCTTCACTTCAAATCTCTGCTACCTTAGAGAGGTCTCAAAGCTGGATACAGAGCTTTTCCCAGGAGCTGGCTGATGTTTTGTGGGTTCCCTTTGAACCCGCCTGGTGAGGGCTACCTTGGGCAGATGGTGCTTCTCTTGTTGCATGTAAAGTCCACTGGAAACCCTTCTACTTTCTTTCCCACCTCTGCGGATCCTCCTTGCACTTGTGGGTGAGTGTGGCCACATTCCCTCCTCTCATCTTTCCTCCTAGCCTTCAGGGCTGGTGGCTGAGGTCCTGCCCTGCTCCCATGTCCCTGTCCAGGCATTCCCTGCTCTCTCTTGTCCTAAACGCACCCTGACCCAGTTCCTTCCCGGACCACTTCCCTGCCTCTTCCTCTCTCTGCGCTTTCAGCCCATTGAAGTCTCTTCTCCTGCCTCCCGTCCCCCTCTGGCACAAATCCTTGTGCTCATCAAAACATTGATCTCATGGGCTGTAGCCTTGCCAGCATAATAAGGCCACTGCTCTTCCAAGCACTTTTTTTTCCACTCCTCTTACAAACACAGAAACAATTTTTATTTTTATTTTCTTCATTGGGTGTGCTCTCACTATTTTTCAGGCTGAAATTAGAGGATTAATTTCTGCTTTCCTGCTGACAGTAGTGAAAACGAGCTAATTTCTAAGTGTCAGGATGCTGATCCTTCTCTCATTCAGTTCCCAAAGAAGGTAATAAAAGAACTATAAGAATAAATCACTGTAGCAGATGCAGCACATGGGCATATGGTGGTCTATTAATTCCCCGTGTTCCACCCAGCTTTTAAAATAAATCAGTAAGTGTTGGTAAAACACTAGAGAGCATGCAGGGTTTTTCCCCTCCACCCATCTTCTCCTGCTCTGGACTCTCCGATGGTTAATTTTGGCAGGTTTTGGACAACCTCAGAGTTTCCCCATGGAAATGAACATTCACAGGCCTGCCTGCCTAGTTCTCCACATTTGGGGATCTTGTTCCCTGCTGGTTTTACTCCTTGGAGGCAGTCCTTGGCACAGGCTGTCCACAGGGCAGTGGCAGAATCCCCATCCCCAGAGGGATTTAAAAGACAAGGGGATGTGGCACCTTGGGGACATAATTTAGTGGTGGCCTTGACAATGCCAAGGAAACAGTTGGGTTTGATGATCAGAGAGGGCGTTTTTGGATTTTATGGTTCTATCAAATAGGTCTTTTCTCTGTTTGGAATTTGGTACTGATCCTTGTCCCTGTTTAAAGGTGTGTCAGAGGTGTTCAGCTCCCTCAGGGAGCTGCCCTTCTTCAGCGTGTGTGGGGTGGGAGACAGGACAGAAAAGCCCTCTGGAGTCAGGTGGATCCATAAGGCAGAAGTTCCACTCAGGTTTGTGGGTTATTCAACAAGTTCTAATTGCTTAGTGAAGCACCCAAGTGGATTTCTAGCACTTTCTGACTCATCTTATCATGCAGGACAAGTGGCTGCTTAATCCACTGGCTGCGTTTGCACGGATTCTTGGCCACCTAGTGCTGCTTTTCCAGGCTCCCCAGGCCTCCAGAATAAAGCCTAAAGCCAGAGAGGAGCTGGGGACCTGCCCAGACTGATGCTGCTGCCCCCCTGCCCAGAAGTCACCGGAGCTGTAAAGCTCAGCAGGCACAGCTGCAAGGAGTGGATTGTTTTGAAGCCCCTGCTGACCTTTGGTTTATGAACAGCTACATTTCGAAACTGGGGACGGCTGCAGTTGAGGCTGAGGAGTGAGGAAAAGGGCAGCCTGTCACAAAAAGGCAGGGATACCTTCCACTGTCCCAGGGTACTCCAAGCCCCGGTGTCCAGTGTGGCCTTGGACCCTTCCAGGGATCCAGGGGCAGCCAGAGCTTCTCTGGGCACCCTGTGCCAGGGCCTGGCCACCCTCACAGGGAGCAATTCCTTCCCAAAATCTGTCTGACCCTGCCCTCCTCCGTCTTAAGGCCATTTCTGTCACTCTGTGCCTCTGTAAAAATCTCCTTTCCTTGCTGTGTATCCTGAACAAGCTGAAAAAGCAGGAGGGAGAATGCTTTTTCCATCTTCAACTAAAGGAAAGCTTTTGGCAGTAATTCAGTGGAAATTAAAGTTCAATCTTTGTATTAGCTTGACTTAAGTGGAAATTGTTAAATACTCCGGGATGCTGTCCTTCTGGAACATAGGACTACGCTTGGAAATTTTCTGGGGATGTTTCTGCTTTTTTTTCCACCATTTTCTGAGTTGTTGATTTGCTCTTCAACTTTTTTAAGCTCTTCACAACAAAAAGTCTTCGTGTTGGGTTTTTATTCTTTCACTCTTCTAAGGGGTACTTCTGAGCTCCAACCTGTCAATATTAACACGGAATCCATAGGTCAGGGCCTTCTTTTTTATGCTGGTTTAGTGAGTGATGTTCCCTTTGATTTGAGAACTGCAGATGCTTCAAGAACCCTTTTACCCTTTGGCAGCAGAGCTGCTGGAGTGCTCTTGGAGGGCAGGCTGGAGCCTGGCTCCTTGCTCTTCCCAGGAATTAGACAGACAAAAACTGGTGAAAAATCGAATGGTAAAATCTCATGATATCCTGAGTTGGAAGGAGCCACAAGGATCTTCCAGTCCAGCTCCAGGCCCTGTACAGGACACCCCAACAATCCCACCCTGTGCCTGAGAGTGTTTTGTAAACACTCCTTGAACTCTGGATAGTGTATGTATGACTAGAATTTCCAGCTGGGATTTTGACTTGAAATGAAAATGGTTTATTTCTGAGAATCTCTGCAAAGGCTCTCTGTCCCTTGGAAATACAGACTCAGCTTTGACTGACTTATTCCTGGTACTTCAAAATATGGGTTTTAATTTGTATTAGATTGCATTAGATTATGTGGAGGGGGGTTGTTTATTTTGTTTTAATTAATCCTCTTGCTGGTCTGCAGGCTCAATTGTTTTGCTTCAATCAAAAACTTACTGCAGAGGCAGAAATGAGATGCAGGACCAAGATGGGGAAGGGAAGGATTCTTACAAGAAAGCTGGAGAGGGACTTTTTACAAAGCCATGGAGTGATGGGATGAGGGAGATTGGCCTTAAGCTGAAGGAGGGCAGGTTTTGATGAAGTCCTGGGGAGAAATCCTTCCCTGTGAGGGTGGGGAGATGATAATTTTGTGTGTGCAGGATAGAACCCACCAGCTTGTGTTTCTGATGATATCCACAGAGTAAAACCAGCTTTGCCTCAGGTGGTTTTGTTCATGGTTATGATGTGTGTTTAGGGAACCTGGCCTAAGGTGCTGCCCTTGGTGGGAACTGGCTCAGCTCCCCCTCTCTGGGAGCCACAATCAAATCCTGAGGTCACTTCTGAGCCCCTCGTGACAAGAGAGACACTGAGGGGCTGGAGTGCGTCCAGGGAAGGGAATGGAGCTGGGGAAGGGGCTGGAGCCCCAGGAGAGGCTGAGGGAGCTGGGAAAGGGGCTCAGCCTGGAGAAAAGGAGGCTGAGGGGGGACCTTGTGGCTCTGCACAACTCCCTGACAGGAGGGGACAGCCAGGGGGGTCAGGCTCTGCTCTCAGGGAACAGGGACAGGAGGAGAGGGAACGGCCTCAGGCTGAGCCTGGGGAAGGTTTAGGATATTGAATATTAGAAGAAATTTCTTCCCTGAAAGGATGATCAGCCATTGGACCACATTTCCCAGGGCAGTGATAGAGTCACCATGCCTAGAAATGACAAGGTGTGTGGATGTGGCACTTGGGGGCATGGTTTTGGGGCTGTTCTGAAAATCCCCATTCCTGTGCCCCCATCCTGGTGCCTTTTTTGCTCTGCCCTTCCCCCATTAGCTGAGGCACAGTGCAGGGCTGGTGTCTCCAGCACTTGTGGCCATGGAGCTGCCTGTGCAGTCACAGCTTCATGTCCTGTAAAGTCCATCCTACCCATGAACAGTCAGGGTTTGTTTGAATGGAAATTCAGTGAATCAAGGAGAGACCAGGCTGAGTTTGGCCAAACAAACTCAAAAAAGCCACCCCAAACTCTCCTCTCTTCTACATCTCCTTCCAAGTGTGGAGCAGATAATTCAAACTGTCTGAACTAGTCTCTAATCCCACACGTCTCTTTGGAGCTCCACTTAGCCCCAGATGATGGAATTTGTGGTGGTAATCACGATTTAAGAAGCAATACAGTAACCTGGCCACCTGTCAATACTTTGTTCTCTTCTTGCCACGCTATGGTTTTTTATTTCTTGGGGTGAAAAAATCAGCCGTCCTTTCAAGACTTCAAGGTGCTGCTTCTCCTTCCTGCTGTGTTTTTCAGGGCATGGCACTGGATTGAGAGAACTGTGTGCACAGCGTATCGCAGACCGCCAGAGAAACCCCCATGGCTGTTCTGTTGCCTGGTTTTTGGAAGGGCAGGGGAGAGTAGGAGCAGCCAGTCCCTGGGTGATCCCCCCTCTGGTGGGACAAAGCTCTGCTGATGCCTTTCACTTCTTTGGCTGCTTTGCTCAAAAGCTTATGGGTACTGTGAAGCCTCCCTTTCACAGGCAGAGCTTCCCAAGCAAAACTGAAATCCAGCTCTAATCCCCAAGCAGGACTAGGAAGGTGTTGTTTTAACCAGCTGTGTCCTATTTTCTTACTTTTTTTCACGTTTCCTGAAGTTTTGCTGCCCATCTCTCTTCTCAGAGTAATTCTATGTCCTTTGCCCCAGGAGCTGCCTCCTTTGCAGTCAGCTCTAAATTCCTTATCCTTTCTTTACCTTTCTGCTGGGTTTTGGTGCCTGACACTGATCAATGGATGTTATTGATGGCGGACAAGATAGATGGAGTGTGCATCGTAGGAGTATTCTAGGAAATAAAATTGATGAAAGCAGAGCCAGATGCTTCTGATCTGTGACAGTGTTGTACAAACACACAGGTGTTTTGTGCTGGAAATATCAATAGGTGATTAAATATAAAATATTCTGGATCTCACCCATTCATTATAAATGGCAGATGAATTTGTTTTGAGGCAGAGTTATTCCAGACTGTGCATGTGGCACTTGGGCACATGGTTTAGTGGTGGAGTTGGCAGTGCTGGGGGAATGGCTGGGCTTAGTCTTTGAGGTTTTTTCCCGCTTTAATGATTTGGTAGGAGACCAGTGACTGGCAGGGTGGCAGGTCTGAGGTAGGGGGTCTGGAAAAGTGGCTTGGGGAATGCTGCCATTCCTCGAGCTCAGCCTTTCCTCTTCATGCCCATTATTTTCCATGTTAAAAAATGAGCCACATCAAAAGGGGTAATTTGGGCACAGGTGTTCTGTAGGGCATTTAGGGCTGAGGAAGCCAAAGCTGGTGGTACCTTCATGAGCCAAGCCCAAGAATACTAATGTCTGAGGAGGATTGTGTCAGCACTGATGATCCTCATCCAAGAGTCTGTTTCTGCTCTCTTATTGCCTCGTAGGATGGGAAACCATGGAGTCATGGAATGGTTTGGGTTGGGAGGGACCTTAAAACTCCCCCAGTTCCACCACCTTCCACTATCACAGGATTCTCCAAGCCCTGTTCTACCTGGCCCTGGGCACCTCCAGGGATCCAAGGGCAGCCACAGCTTCTCTGGGCATTTTGTGCCAGGGCCTCACTGCCCTCTCAGGGAGCAATTCCTTCCCAATATCCCATCCATCCCTGCCCTCTGGCAGTGGGAAGCCGTTCCGTGTCCTGTCACTCCAAGCCTTGTTGAATTCCAGAGCTTTGAGGTTTGTGCATTCGTTGTAAGCGGTGGATGCGTTAGGAAGAGTGTGCCTGCCTCCCTCTAGGGGCTGGATGGGAGGGGAAGATCTGCTCCAGGCTGGGGTTCTCACGGCCTGGGAGCACACTGAGGCTCTGTGTGGTGCTGAGACAGCTGGGTGGAAGGGATCCACATAAATCAAGGATACCAGGAAAACAAGCACGGCATCTGCAGCACAAAGGAAAGGGAGAAGCATGAGGCTGGATGGTGGTGAGATGCTTTTGGAAGTGCCTGGCTTTCCTTCCTTCAGTTTGAAATCCAGCTGCTGGGCTGCATTTTTTTCCCTGCTGCATTCTTCATTTGAAGCGCTGTTTGTTACACCCTTGAACAGTGACTGCCGAAGCTTCTTCACTTGTGTGGGCAGCCCTGGAAGTCTGTTTTCCATCTTCCAGAAGATTCCAGCTAGTTAGGGTTCCTTTGTCAATCAATTTTCTCTTGTTTACTAGGGTATTAGGAAGCTGGAATAGAAGCAGTATGTGTTTTGCCTTAGGAAACATCAGCAGTCCAGTCACCATTCCACAAATTCCTCTCAATTCGTTTTTTTCCTGTCTGTAGCAAAGCTCACAAGGATTGTGGATGCTGTAAATATAAATCTGAAAAGGTCAAACCTCATGTATGCCAGAGACAGGAGTACAGGATGACAGCGATGTAGGGGCACAGTGAATTTTAAACCTTGGCTCGAGAACAAGATGTCCAAAAAACCTGTCCAAGGACATGCCTGGGGTATCGAGGAGGAGTTTGAGGGAAAGCAGTGAGGATTTATTTGTGTTACTTGCTGGCTTTTTAACATGCAGCAGAGTGTTTCATCATGTTCACTCAGAGGGATCCTCAGGGACTCAGAAGTCCCCATGCATTGCAGCTCCTGAGATCCTTGATTCCCTTTGAAGGTTGTCTCCAGACAGACCTGGAGCAATCCACTTATGGAAGTGCAGCCCATGAGGTGGTTTGGTGCTGTTTAGCCCCCTGTGAAGAGTGCGCCTGGTGGGTAAAAGTTCTGTGCCCTGAAGCAACAGACAGTATTACTCATTAAAATGCTTTTTAATTTCTTTTCTCCTCTTTGTCATGTTACTCTGAACGTAAAGTCCAGCGTTGAGGCCGCACTTGGGGACGAGGTTTAGTGGCGATGCTGAGTTGGTGGTTGGACATGATGATCTTGGAGGGCCTTTCCAACCTTTTCTGCAATCCCATGATTTTGGATGGGCCTTGTGTTAAGATGGACTTGCTTCTGCTTGGCTTGGAAACGAGTTGCTCCTCTACACACCAGGAATTAGAAATACCCATTTTCAAAATGTGCCGTTCTTGTGTTACTGTGTTTAATGCAATTTAAAATGCTTTTACTAAAGCAAATCCATATTACTGGTATTATCTACTATTACTATATTAGATCACCATGGAATAATGATCCATTGTGGTGAGGAAAACCCGTTAGGCATTGCAGGAGCATTTCAGCTTGTGCAAACCCCTTGTGTGCCATAGAACAGGAATAAAGAGAATTTTTGAGTGCGAGGGAGTTGTGGATTGTGCCTTTCTGGTGGCAGTGGTGAGATTTTCCTCTCTTGGAGCTTTCTGCTGCTTTCCATCATCAGGATGTGTCAAAGGAGGTGCTGAGGGGGGATGTTGGGAGCTGTCCTTTGGGTTGGGATTTGGTGGTCTCCATCCAGAGTTCTCTGTAGAAAGTGTCCAACTTCTTCCTGGCTCTAGTTTAAGAGCAGTAATTCCCACAGAAATACTTTGAGTATTGTACAGTAAACCAGTCTTTTTGATGAATGACTCAACTTTCTTATCTTCAGTTAAAAATAACCTTTGGTACTTGGCACTTTGGGGGGGGTTTGTTTCTTTTGAGGGTGAAGACCCAATGCTGAAGTTTGGAATATGGTCGCTCTGGACATGACTGGTTTTAATTACATGATTGGTTTAATTGCTGTTTGTTTGTATAGTTCCAGGATTGGAAGTTGAACTGATGATGATTTTGATTTTGACCAAGCACTATCTCCAGTTTTGTTTTGAGCACCCTGAATTAGCGTGTTGGGACAGGATTTTGATTTCTGGGTGCCAGTAATTTTTGTTCCAGACATTGTACACAAACTTACTCAATTTTTACATTCGCCTGCTTGAAATCTGAGCAAAGCAGGGAGAAAACGTGTCCTCCTCTCTTTTTGAGAGGGAGGATGGCACTCAAACTCGTTGCTGTCTTCAGCAGGCATAGAGTGACTTGCAGTTCAGGCTGCTCATAAGCACAGTCAGCTGGTCTGTGATCCTGAAAACGTTAGGCCAAAAGGATATTTCCCTGGTGAGCCACAGATTTTGTGCTGTTACTGGATGTGGTATTTCCAAGGATGTGTTTTCCACCCTGAAAGATGGTGAGTGTAGCATAAAGGATGATGGAGCACAGGGAAAGGTTGGAGCTGGAAGCCTTTGGAGCCTGACAGCCACCACTCCATGAAAGCCAAACCTGATCTGTTTGCTGACCATCCTGTTTCCATGTCTCCATACTTATTTTCCTTGATGAAAAGTCTCCCCTTTTTTTCCTTTTGCTCTTTCCATTTCTGCCATGTGCTCAGGCAGCTCCTAAGGCCAGAAGGCATCTGCTTACTCGTGAAATCCTGCATGGTTCCCATTGCCAGCAGTGTCCAGGGAGGGCTCCAAGCCTCAGTTTCCTTTGCCTCTGTTCTCCCTGCCCTCTCTGCTGCATCCAGGAATTTTTCCTGGGTTAGCATGAGTGTAATGGGTTGCTGAGTATGTGTCCTCACTTCCCTTTTCTGCACTGGAAAGGATCAGAATCTTTGGATGCTGCCTGCATTAGAAATAGTTCATGGAATCACAGAATCTCCAGAGCTGGAAGGGACCCACGAGGATCAAAAAGTCCAACCCCACAGACACCAGCAGTCCCACTCTGTGCATCCCTGGGAGCATTGTCCAAATTCTTCTGGGGCTCTGGCAGCCTTGGGGCCTGCCTATTCCCTGGGGAGCCTGGGCAGTGCCCCAGCACACTCTAGGGGAAGAAAACCTGTTCCTAAAATCCATCTTAACCCTCCCCAGAATCATCACTTGTGTGGATCAGCCTTACTTAGCTCATGTGCTAGCCAAGCATGGGGCTGGAAGGCAATCCATACTCTTTGCTTCCCATCACATACAGTCTGTTCCCTCCTGAAAGGAGGAAAGCCTTTTCTTTCCGTGGCATCTCATTAGCTTGAACATCATGTCCTGTGAGCGTGTGGGCAGGAGCTGGAGCCTTGTTTGAAGCTGTGGAAGAGCCAGGCTATCTTTCAGCTGGATTTCTTCCTGACAGTTTATTCATCCGGAGAGAAGGGAAAATTAAGCAGGTTACTGAACCTTCTCTCCTGCCTCGAAAATGTGCTTCGCCACTCTCCCGCTGCTGACAATTGCAGATAATTTCAAGGTGCTTTTTTTTTTCTCCCTCTCCCCTCTTTCCTTGATTCATTCTTGTATCAGCAATCAGTTTTGAAAAACCTGCTGGAATATTAGTTTGGATCGAAGGGGCATTCTGTCTGTGGATTTGTGTCTCTCCAGTGGGGATGTGTGTGCTGTGAATAGTGGGTGACTGGGGAGTGGCCGCGTGCCAGCAACACCTCTCCTGCCGAATGCCAAGGGAGTCCTGGGGAGTTGGCTTTTTTTACTGTGCTCAAGTTCACGGGACCTGTCTCAGCAGATTAAACACCTCACTCTGATAACACTGATCTCCTGGAGAAACATTTAACTGGGAGGGTGGAATCCTGCCTTTAGCCTGTTCGCCTCCCAAGGATGGAAAATTTTACCCACTTTTGTTAAAAGGCTGCATTAAGACTTAAAAAAAAAACCCCACCACCATGCAGGGAACGGGAACATTTTGCAGAATGTCTCTGGAAAGAGCCTGTTGGTTGAACATAATATTCCAGAGTGAAGTTAAATGCTCGGACTATGCTAATTTCTTGAGGACAGTCACCTTTTCAGATGGATTGCACCCTGCAGATGGTGGCAGATTGTGCCCTCCTCCACTCCTGCCAGGAGCGTGTGCTCACTGACAGAATCAAAGCAGCAAAAGGATGAAGCTCTCCAGAAGAGTTGATGAATCTCTTGCCTTTAAAATTGGAGTGCTTTGTGCCAGGGAAAATATCTATGAATATATTTATAGTCATGAACAGTGGAGTCTCGGCTCCTTCGTCGCAAGTGGGGAAATTGCTGTTCCACCAAGTTTGTGAAAGTGGAATCTACTTTTAGATGCTTTGAAATGGCAGTCTGTTTTGTTTTTTTTTAATGCAGGATTTAAAAATATCTGAAGTCCAAATTTTAGAAATCTGTACATAATTGACATGAAGATGATATATACAGGCAATCTAAAGCTGGTGGATAATCACAGGTATTACAGAATCACAGAATTCCAGAGAGGTTTGGATTGGAAGGGACCTTAAAGCTCATCCAATGCCACCCCCCTGCCATGGGCAGGGACACCTTCCACTATCCCAGGCTGCTCCAAGCCCTGTCCAACCTGGCCTTGGACACTTCCAGGGATCCGGGGCAGCCACAGCTTCTCTGGGCACCCTGTGTCAGGGCCTGGCCACCCTCACAGGGAGCAATTCCTTCCCAATATCCCCTCTGGCCGTGCCCTCTGGCAGTGGGAAGCCATTCTCCCTTGTCCTGTCCCTCCATGCCTTGTCCCAAGTCGCTTTCCTGGAGTCCCTTTCAGCTCTGGAAGGGGCTCTGAGGTCTCCTTGGAGCCTTCCCTTCTCTTCCCCAGCTGTCCCAGCCTGGCTCCAGAGCAGAGGGGCTCCAGCCTTTGTGATAAGGAAATCATGGCAGGAACAGGTAGACAGGGATGTTTTTCCTGCTGCCTGGTGTTGATCGTGGTTGGCTCTCTGTGGGATGAGGCTGGGATAAGGGGGAAGTGCTGTGCAATGTGCCAGGCTGATCCTGCAGGCAGCACCTCACCTGAGACCGATGGAACATCAGGACATGGTGGATCCTGCAGATCCCACCTTGAGTTTCCCAGCGCCCTGGGGACCCTGGGAATGGTGGTAGTGGAAGGCCCGAGCTGTGTGCTGGGGTTTGCCCTGCACTGGGCAGGAGGAGGTGTTGGGTGGCCACCAGCAGAGGCCGCCTGGCCTTGTCCACAGGAGAGAGCCTGAAATAGAGCCGGGCCTGGGACACAGCCCCGTGCTTAGGAAGGTCATTCCGTGGGTGCTGCCTGCCGGGGGAAATCAGAGCTCAGCCTTTCCTGCTGGGCACTGGAGAGGCCAAACGGGCTGGGGCTGACTGGGAGCAGAGCACCCAGGGACTGAACTCCAGCTCCTGCGCCTTGGGGAATGGTCAGGACGCCGCTGCTCCATGGGCCCACACACCTCTGTGGGAGGCCGTGGTTGCCAGGTGGGTGTGGAGTGGGGAATTCCTTGCCTTGTTCTGTCTTTCCCGAGCCATTCTTGGTGTCTGAGGTGCCAGAGGTGATCGGGAAGTTGTTGCTTCACCTGTGTGCTTGAGCTTAGCCCTAACTTTACCTGGCTTTCTGTAGTTACTTCCTGTGGACCAAATGAACTGATTTTGAAACCAGTTGTAGTAAAATGGAATGAAAACCAGCACTCAAATACATGAGGTTTTTTCACTTGGAAGAAAAAATAGACATGAAAAATATAGTATACATTCTCTTCCTGTAAGATGTTTTATTTTTCCTTCCCCGCATTCTTTGTTGGGGGGCAGTGGAAAGACTGGCTGTGGGGGGTTCTTTCCCCAAGGGGAAGGGAAGCAAATCTCCTGGAATGGGCAGCTCCTCCTTCTTGCTGTAATTATGCCGTGAGCGTTAACCTCTTTGCTGGAGCAGACGGGTTACCCGGAACCTCTGCTCATTTGAGTTTGCATGTAAAGGATTATTTTATTCCCATGGATTTCCAACGTGACACATCTCCTCAGTTTTGTGTGGATGAAGTCATTGGAGTCTGCTGAGGAGGCTGAAGATTGTCATGTTTAGGAGGAGTTGCTTTATCCTCCCACTGCAAAGAATTAAGGAAAATAATGGCATAGGAAGTGGAACACAATGCTTCCAGGGTTTAGCATTTGAGAAGTGGTGTCTTGTCATTTGGATATCAGTCTGTCAACACTTTGAAGACCACAGCTTCCTGTTTAAACGCTTCTTAGGTATTTTGGCTTCTAGGATAACTTTGTAGTAATAAATTAAATGTTGCTTTTTGTGTTAACAGCTGCTGAACATTAGAGTCCCAGGAGGGTTTGGGTTGGGAGTGACCTTCAAGACCGTCCAGTTGCAAGCCTTTGCCATGGCCAGGGTGCCACTCACTAGATCAGATTGCTCAGAGCTCCATCCAGCCCAGCCTTGAACTTTTTTATTTTTTCTTTTATGCTTTTACCTTGATGCTAATCAAACTGTGACCTGCTGGGTTTATCTTTACAAGGTCCAGGGTAGGAGAGCAGTAGCAAGCTCTTGTAAATGTTGTACCCGAGTATCTTCAGATTCTTGTGAGGTGTTTCTGTATATTCTCATGCAAAAGAAAGCTTGAGCCCTGTCCTGGTTCTCTCTAGTGAAGGTGCTGGGTGCTGGGGTGGGCTCCTGGCTTTGGTGGAACGCCCCCCCTAGTGACATTGAGCTCTGTAATGTCTGGAGCAATCAGGATTGACAAGGGCATGAGGGGGGTTTGCTATTCCAGATGTGCCAGCCTCTTCCAGAACTGAAGAAGCTACCAACCTGACCTACTTTCTTCTGCATCCTAAGCAAGGAGTCAGAATGAAGGCAAATGATATATATATATGTATACCAGACCATCCTGGTGGTGGTGATGCATGATGTCACCCACTGGCAAGGCAATGGGGCTCACTTCAATATTAGCTGTAGTTGTGCAATCCTAATAAATAAAAAATAATCCCATATGAAGGGGATTGGATTAACTTTCATCTGAACGGGTGTTTTGATAACTAACAGATCCATGTCTTTTCTGCTTGTCTTCCCTCCTCCTGTCCCCCGTTCTGCCCATGCGTGGCTGTGGCATTTCTATGTTTACCATGCACCTTTAAAGTATGAGTAAATAGTGCTTAAACCCTGGGTTTGCTTCCGTGGAGTTCCACGGGCCAGGCTGAGGCGCTGGGTTTTTACAGCAGTCGCAGTCGGTTCCAGTTGAAGCCATAATTGGTATTTCGGCTTGATAGCTGCTGTAAATCTCTGCGAAGGGAAGAGAAGGATGCTCTCATTTTGTTAGGCTGCTTCTCTTTCGGATGCAGAGTGCATCTTCCAGCTCTCTGGGCTAATTAAAATGCCATTACAGTACATGTGGTGCTACAATACAGTCTAGGGAGACTTCCAAAAATAGATCCTTGAGTGCAGACAAATTAGAGAGGAAATATGCACTGAGCATTTTCTCATAGGTTTAAAGAGAAATAATCCATTTGCTGCCCTAATTGCTTTCTTGTAAATGTTGAAGGATTTCTGCCCCCCCCGTAAATTTTGAGTGAGCAGACAAATAAATAACGCGTCCGTGATAATTAGCGTTCTCATTACTAATATTGTAACTTGTCACACATGCTTGATATGCAAGTCAGGATGTTCCAGTGGCCTGTGCTTAAGGGTTAGGGGTGGAGACTTTTATTCCTCAGCCAGCCTGTTTTAGCTGCCTGGCATCCCAAGGCTCCAAGGGCAGTGCATGATCTGGTTTTTAAATTCAGTCAAACGCTCGGGCAGAGGCACCCACAGACCCTCCCCAAATCCTGGCAGGAAGTAACGCAGAGAAATCCTGTTTGCACATCGTCCTTCCCCCAGCCCAGCTTGGGTACAAAACGCAAGGTGCTTTTTATAGTGTGACCCTGGGTACTGAGAGCAGGGGGGAAAGAAGGCCCATGTTCATGTGCCTGGAGGAGATCCATGGAATTGCTGTGGGCTGACATGTGTAACAGAGACAGCACAGAAGTGCTGGCCAGTGCCAGGACCAGCCAGGAGCTCTCGTGTGCTGCAGCCTGGGCCCCTCTGTCAACACCCTGATGGAAAGGGATGAGGCTTGTGCTGGCTTGTAGAATCCCAGAATGATTTGAGGCCTCAAAGCTCGTCCCATTCCACCCCCTGCCACCATCCCAGGGGGCTCCAAGTCCCATCCAGCCTGGCCTGGGACACTTCCAGGGATCCAGGAGCAGCCACAGCTGCGCTGGGCACCCTGTGCCAGGGATTCCCCACCCTCTGAGTACATTCCCTGCCCGCTCAGACGCCCCTGGTTGCTGTTGTGCAGTGAGGTGCTGTCCAGAAGATTTTTGAGAAAGGAGACAGAAGTTGGTCGAGTGGTCTCAAAGTTGCAGTGTTAGTAGAAAACTGCTCATCCTGAAAAACATCTCTGGGCCACTCTGTTGTCTTTCCTCAATGGAGACCAGGCTGATGCTGGCAAAACTGAGTTCTGCAGCCCCATATTTTTAAAAATCTCTCTGAGGTTTCTCCTTGGCTGCCCACAGTTCAAGTGTTGAAGCTGAAGCTTTGGCCACCAAGGCTGCCATGTTCCTGAGGGATGACCTTGCACGTGCCCCTGTTGGTGTATCCAGGTGGGAGCTTGGATCCTCTGCATTGTCACTGGATGGGGAGTGCTTGGTTTTGGAAAATCCTTTGGCTTTTCCTTTTTCTGGCCTTGCTTGGCTGGGTATTTCCCATTTTTAGTTTTACTTTTTTCTATCATTATCACAGCGGGAAGGTTGACTCCTTTGTCACTGCAACTCCCATCCATCTGGGGTTTTTTTAGCTTTAATTCTGCATTTCAAGCTCCTGAGGAGCAAATCTGAGTCAGTAATGCTGATTTTTCTCTAGCTCTTGTCCTGCCTTTCTCCCCGTCTCTCCTGAAGTTTTACTTCTACACCTCTGTAGAACTTCTCTACTCCCGGTGTCCTTTAAAGGTAATTTTTAGTTGCTCATCGCTTTGCTCCAGGAATTCAAGTAGGCCAGGGTGATTTGCATCAGGTTGAAAGATCTGAATACATGGAAAACTATTTAAATAACCTCTTCGTTCCCAGTTCTGCCCTTCATTTTTAAGCTCATCAGAGTTAATTATAGTCAGGCTGCTTGCAGTTTTCTTTAAGACCTCGTTGAATGTTTCAGCCTTCCATTTCTCTTCACTTCTCTTCTTTTTTAAGTGTTGAAGTTGTATTTCCCTGTCCTCATCTGGTTTGGTTTTGCCCTGGATGGACTTGATAATGCCAGAGGTCTTTTCTAATCCTGACAATTCTCTGGTTCTGTGAAATTGTTCATTTTGCCGCTTCATCTTTTCTGAGGGTTTTTATCTGTCATATTTCTGGTTTATTCTGGACTGAACTTGTAAACATTTTGCCTTTGTTTTGCTGTTTTCAACATCTTTAAATCCTGCAAGCTCAGCTACTTTCAAACCTGTCCTAGCTATATTTTCTGAATGACTTAAACAACTCTTTGGAACAGATTAAGATAAAAAACAAAGTGTTCAAGTTTCCATCAATGAATTATGGCTTCGTCTTGTTAATTAATGAGTAGAAATGCCCATCTGGAAATTAAGCTACACGAAATGTTCCCTGACTCAAGCCATGAATCAGCCAGGCTGGTGTCTGCTTCCCTCCAGGCTCAGTGGACAAAGCACTTTGTCGCAGAGTTTTGGGGAAATCGTCAGGCTGATTCACACAGAACCAATTTGAGAAGATGTTTTCTTGCTGATTCTGTTTAGTAGTTTAGGTCCAATTTGGCCTGCAGAGAGCTGGGGAATATTTTGTAGCTTGTCTGGGCTGTCTCAGTATTCAAACCAGGGTTTGTGGCTTGTGAGAAGAGTCAAACCCCGATTGCATGGCTTGACCTCTTTGCAGTGCTCCAGCAGCTGCCCATCCTTGTGCTGAGGGAGGACTCTGGAGATTTAGCGCTTTATTTTGTGTTTTATATTTTTTATTTGAATTTATTTAGCTTTATTTGGACAGCAAGACAGAACCTTGGCTTGGATAGCTTGGTTTTGCTTCAAATGTTTCAGGTCTGTGCTTTAAAAGATGTTCCTAAATGTTCTGCTGTGATTAATCTAATGCTCATTTTGAAATAAAGATTGCAAAGAGTTGGTTTGGGTTTTTTCCTAATGAGTGGAAAAAATTAATATACTTTATTTTTTAGAATTAAACAAGTCCTAAAAACCCCCCAAATTGGATTTGTCTCACAGAGCACCTGGGTGCTGCTATAGGGCTCTGTTTTGTCCATGGGTTCTTATCTGAAGAAACATCTTTATCTGAAACTGGCCAGCAGAGAAGCTGAAAATACTCTGCTCCCTAGGAAAACTGGGTATTTTCTTGGGCTGTGCTCTCCATTGGCTCTGGAGCACCTGATGGCTCGATTATATTTAAAATAGTGATATTTTGCTCTTCCCCTTCCATCCGGGTACAGTCACTGGAGGTGAGCCTAGGCAAGACATGGAGTAGTCCCCAGCTGTGCTTTCTCTCCAGAAAAATGGAGAAAGCAGGGAGAAGAAAGCAAATCTTAATGTTCTTCTAGCACTGTCCTTTGCATGAGAGAGATGGGGTGGCTTCTTTGATGTCTTCAGACAGGGTTTGGCTTGATCCTATCAGAGGTGCAGCACAGAAAGGGGTTGGAGGGGAAAATTGAGACAGACTGACAAAGGTGGAACAAATAGGTTTGAGATAAATTTTCTGTATCCCAGGGTTCATAATTACACTGAAAACATAATTTAGCATTTTTTGCTTCGGCTCTTCTGGGAGGGGAATGGGTGACTAGAAACTCAGGTGTGGCCGTCTCCAGCACTGGTTGTTCCGTTTAACTCTACCTGGATGCAAGATGCAATCTTGGAAATATTTTAATAGAGAACTGCTTCAGCAAGATGGATTTGTGCATCTCATTTACAAAGTATGTTTTTAATGCCTTTCTGAAATCCAAACTTATGCAAAATGGGGCTTGTTATGCATGTCTCTGCATTTTAATCTCCTGCAGTGATTTGTCAGTTTTCCTTAACATCTCCCTGGCATATTCCAGCCATTCCTCAACTTTGCTCCGTGGGGCTGCGTCTCCGTCTTAGCTCAGTTCTCCCAGCGAGGAAGGAATCACAGTTTAGTTGTTCTCTGGTAAGGTTTGTGAGCTGACATGCCTATTTCCTCAGTCTGGGATCGGCACCAGTTGTGGACTTAAAAAACCAGGAAACCCTGGGTGTCGTTTGGGATGAAGTCTCCTTTATTTTCTGCTTTAGCTGTCTTGGGAATGTTCTCATTTCCATTGATTTGTGCTACTTGTGTTTCTGCTCTGCATCGATAATTGGTTTCTGAATTTTCTTTTTCTGCTTGGAATGGCTAAAAATAGCTCAGCTACCCAAAGTGTTGATGTGATTTTATTTTCTTTCTCCCCCCTCTTTCCAGATGGGCTTTCTGGCAGAGACCAGCCAGTGGAGCTGTTGAATCCACCTCGAGTGAACCACATGCCCAGCTCTGGTAAGGAAAAAAACCTCCTCTTAAACCTGGGTCCTGTTCTGGGGGGTGCAGGAAAACGCTCTGCAGCTCTGCCTTGTGAGTGGGAGAGCAGAATGCAAATGCAGAGTGCTGGAACAGAGTCTGTTAGGACTTGCACACCTCTGCTTTCCCAGGCTGGGAGAGTGGGATTTGGGAATGGAGCACAGCAGCCCTGGGAGTCTTGCAGGGGGCTGAGGGGAGCCCAGGCTGGTAGGAGATGCTTGGATTGCCTTAGAAGGGAGAGGACGGGAGGACAAAGCAGCATCTGAACAAGTCCTTTCCCAGCCCAGGAGGAAGTTTTGGAGCTGCTGCTCTCATTAGGGAGGAGGAAGAGGGAGCCAAGGCCGGGCTGATCAAAATGTGTCACGCTGGGCTCTGGGCTGTTTGCTGTTCTCCCTCTCCTCATGATGCTGCCACGGCATCTCCTGGGGCTTGTCCTCCTGCTCGTCGTCCTTGCTGCTCCTCGCTGAGCTGGGAGAGCTCTTAGAGCTGAGGGATGCAGCTCTACAAGTGATGGAAACCAAAGTTCTGCTCCCAGGACGTGGAGTTCTGTGGGAAACACTCTGCTGCTGGCTTTTGTGTTTCCCCTTTCTCTCTTCCAGGTACAAGCAGATATCTATACCAGGGGTGATAGGATATAGCAAACATTATCTGCTCTGCAAGGAGCAGCTCAGATCTTCCAAACCCCCAACTTTCCCTTCTCTGTTGCCTTCCAAAATACCCTCAGGCCCTTTTCTATTAAGGATGAGATCTCGCAGAAGATCTGAGCACTTCTGGTAATGCCAGTTGGAAAGATGTAAACGAAGTTTATTCAAAACAACTTTAGTACACTGGGAGGGGGAGAAAAGAAGTGGGCTGTGACCTAACCTAGATTTTTGTGGACTCAAATGCCTATCTGGGGAAGGAAACTTTCAAGGAGGTAGAGTTGTTGCATTGGGGGAAAAAAGGAAGAGATGGTTGTTTACCAGGCACAGGCGTTTGACTTCAGATTCTGAGAAATCCCTCTCCCCTCCGTGTGTTTCCAGACGTGTCTGTCAGGTAAGGGAGGTTCTGTTTTCCTAACCCTCAGAGTGATTCTCATTTTAAAGTCACTGTGGTAGCACATGTCAACTTACAGGTTTTACTGCCCACCTCAGTCGTGAGCCAGGTTGGATTTTGTGGCTCTGTGGATCATTGGCCAGGACTGTGAAAGGGATGGGTTCGAATCTTCTAACCCTTTATTTTGGTATTTGATTTTGCTTTCTGGTTAAGTCTAATGTTTCTTTTTGAGGTAATTCAGGCCAAAGGCTGGTGCTGGTTGAGAGCTTGGGGATCTTGATGGTAGAGTCTGTTCTGGCTGTTTTTCCTGTGGTGAAATGAGGCTGTTTAATGGAGCCACGCAGGATTTAGGAGGTTCCTGCTGTTTGGACTCCATTTTGAGTATTTTTAATAGCTCACCTCTGTGCTTTTGGGAGAACAATGAGGCAGGGATCCGTGGGGAGCTGTGCTGGTGTGAAGTGGAATGAGAGATGGGGCAGCGCTGCCTCTTTGTCAAATGGTTCTCCAAGTAATTGAGCTGTGGGAATGGAATTCGGGCTGGGAGGGCTGGGGGTGCTCACCTGCAGAGGTCTCCAGGGAGACCTCAGAGCCCCTCCCAATGCCTAAAGGACCATTTTCAGCTGGAGAGGGACTTGGGACAAGGCATGGAAGGACATGACAAGGGAGAATGGCTTCCCACTGCCAGAGGGCAGGGTTAGATGGGCTATTGGGAAGGAATTCTTCCCTGTGGGGATGGGGAGGCCCTGGCACAGGGTGCCCAGAGCAGCTGTGGCTGCCCCTGGATCCCTGGAAGTGTCCAAGGCCATGTTGGACACTGGGGCTTGGAGGCACCTGGGACAGTGGAAGGTGTCCCTGCCCATGGCTGGGCTTGGAATGGGGTGACCTTGAAGATCCCTTCCACCCAGCCCATCCTGGGATGGCCATATCTGGTTTTTATCATTCTTGTTTTTAGGAGTTTGCTGCAGATCTTTCTGAGAGAAGAAAGGAGAAGTAACACCAAGCATTGCTCTGGAAAAACAAGTTGTGTGTGGGATTGTCAGGTGGTGTTCCAAGTCTCAGGCATGACTGAAATAATGGTGTTAGAAAACAGCATCAGGAAAGAAATCGCTTGAATATGTCCTGGGATACTTTGTTTAAAACATTCTCCTGCTCTGGTCAGGGTAAGGTTGAATAAACCTGAGTGTTCAATGAGCTTTTATGCTGCATTTCTATTTCAGATAAAATCACTGCCGTGTGCTTGTAGGAAACCATAATGTTTTTCTCTTCACCACGAACAAAGTGAAAGAGAGGTGTGACCCTTGTTAGTTGTTTCTCTGGTGTGAAATGGTCAGAAAGTTCTAAAAATCTTCTGTCCTGCAGAGCATTTCAACTCCAAACCAAGAAGTATTTAGAGCAATTTTATGAAATGGTTTTTAGGAGTGAATTTGGTTGAATAGAACTGAGTTCAGTCATCGTCAGTGGAAATTATTTCTATCTTCTTTTCTGTATAAATTAGGGATTAATTGGAGGAAGGGAAACATTTTCCCTTTTCAAAGACGTATCACCCATAATTGGCGCTTCTGAATTTCTGAGGTGCTTGCAGAAGTACAACAAGACAAAGCCCCCACAGCCCACATCCTGCTCAGGAGTACAATAATCATCACTTTGATAACTCTGCCTGCTCTGCCTCGGGCTCCCAAGGATGGCTGCGCCTTTGGCCCGGGGGAGGAAAAAGAATAAATTAACTTTATTGAGCAATGTTGCTTCCCTTAATTCTTCTTTTTTTTTTTTAACCAATCTGAGGCTGGTGAGGCCCTGGCACAGGGTGCCCAGAGAAGCTGTGGCAGCCCCTGGATCCCTGGAAGTGCCCAAGGCCAGGTTGGACAGGGCTTGGAGCAGCCTGGGACAGTGGGAGGGGCTGGAAAGGTTTGAGGTCCCTTCCAACACAGAGCATTAAGTAGGAGATTTCAGCCCCCTGCTGCTTTTTCTGCTTCCTAGATCTAATTATCCACTCTGACTTCCACAGTCATTCGCAACAAAAGATGTTGATGTATGTTGGAATAAATGGTTTGTACGAGCCTCTGAACTAATATTGTCCCTTGGTTTTGCGGTCAGAGATTAATCCGTGTCAGCTCGGGAACAGCATGAGGTTTTGTCGTGGCCCAGAAGTAGCTATCCCTTAGAAAGGCTTTCCTTTAGTGTTAAAAATATCCTGATATATAATATGGATATGTACACAAAGCCCAGGATGGGGGAGAAAACCATCCAGACCCCCCAAATTATCATCAGAAGTGAGTTCTGGGAAAAATCATTTTGATGTCACAACCATACGCTAAGGAGATTCGATCCTGTCCTCTCGTTAGGTTATTGAAAAGCTGCAGCTCTTATTGTCAGCCTTGGTGTGACAATTTTGCCAACATTTAGATGCTCTGGTGTGAGATAAGATTCCCAGAGAAGCTGTGACTGCCCCTGGATCCCTGGAAGTGTCCAAGGCCAGGCTTGGAGCAACCTGGGCTGGTGGAAGGTGTCCCTACCCATGGCAGTGGTTGGGCTTTGAGTCCGTGCCCACCCAAACCATTCCATGATTCCAAGGGGGCAGAGGAACTGCAGCTTAAAGCCTTGAGAGTTAAAATCAGCTCAAGGTTATATTTCCTGCAATACTTATGATTTATTAATATTTGTCTTTCATTTACAACCCTAATCTAAATGGACAAACTGTGCATGCAGTGACAATAAAAGGAGTGTTTCACCTGCTGGAGGTACTCCTGGAGCCCAGCCTCAGAGCCATTCCTCAGCAAGGAAAGCCTGCACAGCCCTTCAGCCAGCTCTCTGATTTCCACAGAGGATTTGCTGAACTGCTGTGCTTCCATTAAAAGCCCTTTGCAGTCAGTAAATTTGGGGTTATTTATGCAGGAGAGGGTGGGGAACTGCCACATCTAGAAGCTCTGGGCAGCTCCTTGCAGAGAAGCAGGGAAGTTCAAGCTTCAGAACCTCTTTCCTGGACTAATACTGTCCCCAAACTCATGGTTTGTTGGTCATGGGATAATTTAGTGACCCTCTAACTCTGCCTCAGCACTTTGTGCATGTGTGAGGGGCTGTGGGAGAGGGATGAGCTTTTTGGCCACCTCTGTCTTGACTTCAGCATCCATGTTCCACGTGGAATTAAACCACTTTTTTAGCCAAGCTGGGAATCAGAGAATCACAGACTCGTTTGGGTTGGAAAGTACTTTAAAACCCATCTTATCCTATGGGCAGGGACACCTTCCACTATGCCAGGTTGCTCCAAGCCCTATCCAACCTGGCCTTGGACACTTCCAGGGATCCAGGGGCAGGTCTGTACTGATCTGATGCTGGAGCCCAGAATGTGAATATCCTGATCCCCGTGGGTTGGGAAGAACAGGAGCCCACAGCTCCTCAATTCTGCTTTGTTGTCTTTTGTCTCAGAAAACGTATTTATCTGTCATGATTTATCTGTCTCCTTTCTTACCCATGGGGAAATGGTTATCAATTGGAGGAGCTGGCATGAATTATTAATGATTATCCCTCTTTTAACAGCTGAAAGCAGCACTTAAATGTGAAGCTCTTGAATGCAGCGCTGGTTTCCTGGATGAAAGGCAGGAAAGTTTGCTCTGCTGCAAGCCCCAACTTGCTGTTTTCTTTTCTTCTTCCCTCACCTTGCTTAGTTCATTAATTCACACTGATCAGCTCCAGAATTCACTGGATTCTCTTAGTCCTGACTCTTCACCGAGTGTTATTTTCAAAAATAACAATTCTCACCGATTTCCTACCACAGGAGAGGTTGTTTTGTGCTTTTGATTTATATAAAAGCAGGTGATGAAGGGAAGAGCCTTTGAATCCTTAAACTTTGTGAAGAAAATTTAGAGAAGGAGGAGATGGCAGGATGCAAGCAGGCCTGGAAAGGCTCCCTTGAATGGTTATTCAGGAATTTGTTCTCATTGCCTCTGGCTTTGCTAAAAATAACGGTATTGTGTGGTGAATGAAAAGTGATAAATGTTTCATGGAAACTGATCATGGATTGAGGCCTTCCTTGGGGAAACAATTCCATGTGCCTCAGACGGGATCTTGGAGGCCACGTCTCATCTGCCGTGTGTGTTTGCAGCCTGGGTGTTCTGCCTGGGTTTGCAACCTCAAAGGGGTAATCAGGGTGAAATCTTTGTTGTTTTGCTTTTATTTCATTCTCAGTCCCTTCACTTTTTCAAGGCAATGCTCAGCCTGGGGCTGTGGTGCTTCAACACACCCTGTACTCGATTCCTCTTTTCCATCAGATTCCCCTGACACATGGATGTGAGCTTTGGCTGGGGGATGAGGATGGACTGTCCCGTTATTTCCAGGGGCTGTGTTTCCTTTGTCTGCCTGCCCGTTCATGGCTGTGCCCTGCACTGCAGGGCTCCCCGGGGTGCTTTCTGCCAAAATTACTGGGGGTAGTTTACTGCCAAAGGGGAAAGAGCAGCCACCTGCGTTCCCAGGATTTTAGGAATTCCTCTTCTAGCACGACACACATTTATCAAGATCCTGGAGGCTCTTCCCTGGTGTATATTGATTTTCAGGGCTATATTTGGCTCTGCTTTGTCTTTGGGCAGTGGAGGGAATATCAGGTGAATGTTTTGTGCAGCGATGCCTAAAATACAGCAGCAGTCTCCAGATGCTTCTCTGGGGAATTGCCGATGGTTCATTAAAGAGACCTTTCCTTGTTGCCCGGGGAAGCTGTGGCTGCCCCTGGATCCCTGGCAGTGTCCAAGGCCAGGCTGGACAGGGCTTGGAGCAGCCTGGGATTGTGGAAGGTGTCCCTGCCCATGGCAGGGGGTGGAATGGGATGAGCTTTAAGGTCCCTTCAAACGCAGACCATTCCATGATTCTGTGATTAAGTATCTCCTCGTTTGGCTTAACTAATATCATGTGATCCAAACCACTTAATCATCACTACTTTTCCATCTGTTTCTCATTCAAGGAATTGTGTCATATCAGATGATTCATTCATATTTGATTAGAGATTTCATTATAAGCTGGCCTGAAGTTTTTATGATCTAATGAAAGGCTTTGGAATCACTGATTTGAAGCTGCAGTTGCAATATGCAGAGTAAATGTACTGCATGTTTTGATGATGCTTTTTGTTGGTACTTTTTAAAGCTCTGACAGTTCTTGCCAGTGAATTGTGTACATTGAATTTTTAAAAAAAGTTTGTGATGAAATGCAATGGTCTTTTCCATTGGAGAGAGGAACTCCCAAGCTATTACAGGACTTTTCCAAGTTGCACCAAATGACCAAACAATGAAATTTAGGTCAAAACTTGCCTTTTTTGACCCATTTATAATCCTGCTTGTAGACTGTCACACTGTCATGATATTAATGAATCTCTTGAAGATCCCGAGTTGTGTTGCTTGAGTGACATATGGGAAGCTTTTTATTTTCACTGAGGACAGCCATCTACCACCTGTGTGCAAATTGTTCCTCACATTAGGTAAATCACTACAGTTTTTTTTCCAAAACCAGATGAAGTGGTTGCAGTAATGTATTTTTAAAAATATTAAAGTTGGGGCAGAGTTGAAGGCGCTTGCCCAGGGCGTTCTGGGATTCCGATGATACGGCTCTGGCAGGCGCAGGTGGGATTTCGTCCCTCCGTTTCTGAAAGCCTCCTCTGACAAGCAGTGGGGTTTTCTGTTTGATTTCTGCTGGCAGAAGGGGCTCAGATGAGCTCTGGGGCTCAGCAGCAGGTGTGGGAAGGTGCTTGTGACGCACTGAGAGGGGAAAGAGAGTGCAGCCAGCTCCTGCCTGTCCCCAGTAATCCTGGGAGCTGCTGTGCCTGTCACTTAAACGGGACCTTTCTTAGGGTGGCATGACCTGTCTGCCTCAGCCCAGGGTGGATCAGAGGGGTTTTGCTGAGCTGAGCAGCAGAGTTTTGCTGGTAAAACAGCTCAGAGCGTGGCAGGAATTCCCTTCACACAACATGCTGCAGCACTTGGACAGGCTCCCCTCACAAACATGGCTGGGTGAGCCCTGGAGTCCAGCAGCACATTGACTGGATACCTCCAAAAACTCAGAAGTCACAGAATCCCAGGATATTTTGGGTTGGGAGGGATCTCAAAGCTCATCTCATCCCACCCTCTGCCATGGGCAGGGACACCTTCCACTATCTCAGGTTGCTCCAAGCCCCAGTGTCCAGCCTGGCCTGGGACACTTCCAGGGATCCAGGGGCAGCCACAGCTTCTCTGGAAATTCCATCCCAGCCCCTCGCCACCCTCACAGGGAAGTTCTCCCCAGTATCTCATCTAACCCTGCCCCTTCCTTTATAGTAGGGATATAGCAGGATCTTGGGAGGAGCTCCCAGCTCTGTCCCTGGAACTCGGTCAGACCATGGTGTCCAGGTTGCCACTCCAGTGGAATTGCGTCTGTGAGGGCATTTAACCTCACAAACCATGTTTTGGGCTTCAAAGCCAGCTCGGATGTTCCACAGGGAATGGCTCCTTGTCCCCCTGTCCTGCCTTTGCTAGTCTATGGGGTCTGAAAAGCTTCTAGCTTTTCCTGGTGGGAGACACCAGGCCTGACCTTCCACCAATTGTTGTCCTGGCAAGTCACCACTGGAATATTATCAAAAAAATACCCCTAACTACAGTATCAAATGTTTGATACCATGTTTGGAAGAAAAAATAAAGACGGAAAAAGTATAATTCCTTTCACATTCCATGTAAATCCCCGATATAGGGATTTGTATGTACTTATGTATATATGTATATGTGTATATATTTGTATTACACTTGTATAATCCCTGTCCCAGGGGTTTATCATGTCTTGAATTAGTGCTCAACAGAACTCAGAGCCCTCTCCCCCATCCCTGGCTGTGCCTGTAACAAAGTCTCTCAAGCCTCAGGAGTTTAAAGCCCGTCAGAACGGGTAGGTCAGGAGATAACTCTGTGGAAAAGGCAGAAGGAAAGGCTGTCACTAAAAAATAAGCAAATAGATATTTAAAAAAAAAATCCCTTTTGGGAATTTGAGGACTTTACCTTGGTGACCCCACGCTGGCGTGGAGCAATCCTTAAAATTGCAGAGAAGGAAATTTGAGAATTCTCTGGAGTTTCCTTTCTGGGATGGCAGCGCAGGGAAAGGTTTAATTTTTGTTTTGACTCTGGATACACGATCTGGCCGTGTCCTGACGCTGATAAGGGATGGGAACGACATGGCAGGGAAGGTACTGGCTGTGTTGACACGTGTATCAGGTGTCCTGGGTGAGCAGCCAGGAAACTTCATCTGCTTCCATGTGCAGCCAAACGTGCAGTGTGTCCGTAAGGAGCCCTGCCACCTTCATCACTGCAGCAGGGCATCGGGAGAACCTCCACCAGAACTGGCACCTCTTGATTTGGGAACACGTGCATTCATCCACCCTCAAGGGGATTTCAGTCATTCAAGACACCATTCCTCCTTCCCTTTCCCAGGTATTTGCTCAGGAGTGCCAGCTGTACGCTGTCAGGGTCAATAATGTGGGGTTTACTCATATCCCAAACCCCCCGTATTTGTTGGATAATCTCTATTTTCTCTTTAGTTTCAGCAGAAATTGTGTTCCTTGGCACACAGGGGGAGCTTTGGGGTTTTGCTGCTGTTTGCTGGGTTGAGAAAGGCTTGTTGCAGCAGAGAGATAGAAAATGCAGTTACTTGGCAACTTGTCTCTGTACATCACCAAATCCCACCAAATTCCTACAGCTTGTAAATACTCATATGCTCAAATATTCATAGACTTTTTTCCCAGCAAAAGAGGTTTTTGCACTGTTTCTCCCAGGTTTAGCAGTGTATACTTTTCCTTATTGCTTTGTTTTTAAATTTTATTATTTCTTTATTATTATTTTTAAATAATTTGAGCTTCAGTGTAGAGATTTGGCTACGTGTTCTAACAAAGCTGCTGCTGCTGGTCAGGTCGCTGGTGCAGGGGATACATCACAGTTCTGTTATAGGAGAGAAAAATGACATTTTGAGTGAGGTGCGTGAGGTGACAGGCGAATAAGAATTACAGGTGATTTAAAAATCACCATAATATTAAGACAAATTCTAGTCCTTTCAAAGCAACTTTAACAGGGGTTTCAGACAGTCCTGGACCACAGTGGATATTAAGCTTTTGTGCAGTTTAGAATATGCTTTACTCTTTATCCCATGAAAGAAGTTCTTGCACAGGATGAGAATTTCAGCTTCTAAGGAGCTGTTACATAATGCAGGGTGCTGTTTACACCTTGGAATTAAATATTAACTGCTGCTCTCTACCCAAATGCTGCTTTACATCCAACGTCCTGAGCTGTGCCTCTCTGGGTGGGTATGGCAGGTATTGAGGACAGGTTTCCTTTGCATCTCAGACCATTCCATGATTCTTTGCAGCCCATCACTCCAGGTTCTCCCTTACCTGTAAACAGATTTAGGCTCCCTGGGCAAAGCTGCCTGAAGGAGTGCAGCATTCTGCAGGAAGCTGAACTTGTTTGTTCTTTAAGCCACTGCAAACCAGACCTCAGCACAAATGCTAATTTTGAGACGCTGATCTCCATGAGCAGCAGATATTTAGTCTTACACGCGCCAGATGGGTTTGCTACTGGCATCACTTGTGAGATTATGGTCAAAACAAGGACAAATCCTCTATAAAATTCCAAGACCTGACTGAATAAATTTGTGTTTGCCTTCCCAAGGATCAGCTAGTTGTCACAGTGCTTTATTTTGTCGCTGTCAGCGTGGTAAAGCTCCTTCAGGCATCTGAGATGTGCTGGCAGTGGGAGGAGAGGCCTTGCAGTGAAGGATCTCTCCCACCTCAGGTTTCATTTACTAATAAGCTTTGTATCTTTTTTATTTTTTGTTAAGATCATTGTAGAATGTTGCCAAACTTTTGGGCCTGCAGAAGAGCTGAACAGTGACTTATTACAAGGACACTGAGTGACAGGACAAGGGGAAATGGCTTCCCACTGACCACGCCCAAGCTGTTGCTGAGCCCTTTTCCCATTTTCCAGGAGTATTCTGTATTTCCACTGGGATGATGCAAAATCAAGCTGCTGCTGGTTCCGACATCTCCCAATTCGTGTACGGCACCAAGGATTTCAGAAACAACACTTCCCCTGAGCAGAAATCAAGGCAGATGGTAAAACCAAGTGACCTACAAAACATAACAAGTTTTCTCACCAGAAATGTACAGTACAAACAAATGTACTGTCACCTAAAAATACCGAGATGGCATTTCTGACAGAGTGATGATCGTATGGGAAAGTCAAAGTTTGTGTAAGGTCAGGAATGAATTTTGCATCCTCTAAAATACACGCTGGTGATCAAACTCACTGTAATGTGCTCCAGCCTCTTGTTTCTTCCTCCTCGGGACTTGGTCTGTTGGGTTTGTCTGGTTCTGTTGGATGTGTAAATCAAGTTGTTATCTAAAACTGCCTCTGCTGATGTGAACATCTCAGTGTCTTGTGGCCAAGAGCACTGGTCTGGGCAGTTTGTGTTATTTTCCTCTGAAAACTGGCCATCTTCCTTTCTGTTAATCCCTCATGGATCCATCCTCACATAGGCCAGAATCATGAAATCTCTAAAACTGGAAAACACCTTCTGAGTCCAACTGTTTCCCCCTGCACTGCCACCTCTAAACCATGTCCTAAGTGCCACATCCACGTGGCTTTTGAGCACTTCCAGGTGTGGTGACTCCACCACTGTCCTGGGCAGCCCATTCCAAGGCTTGACCACCATTTCAGGGAAGAAAGTTCTCCTAATTTCTCCCCTGGCCCAGCCTGAGGCCGTTCCCTCTCCTCCTGTCCCTGTTCCCTGGGAGCAGAGCCCGACCCCCCCGGCTGTCCCCTCCTGTCAGGGAGTTGTGCAGAGCCACAAGTTCCCCCCTGAGCCTCCTTTTCTCCAGGCTGAGCCCCTTCCCCAGCTCCCTCAGCCTCTCCTGGGGCTCCAGCCCCTTCCCCAGCTCCATTCCCTGCCCTGGACACACTTCAGCCCTTCCTCATTTTTCCAGCATCAATTCTGGACCCCGAGCACCTCATGCACAGACAGTGGAGTCCTTACGAAATCTCCAGGGCTTGGGATCCGTGGCCAGGAGCTGGTGCTGTCTCACGGTCCCAGCCAAGGCAGGGCTCTGCAGTTCAAGGCCGCTGCCCTGAGCGAAGCAAACTTGAGGCAAATCGTCTGTGAAGTGGAAACGTGGAAATGAAAACAGGCAAAATCACGGGAGGATTAGGCTGAGGTGACTTAAGGCAGCTTTATTTTGGGATGGAAAAACTGACGCGGGATTCAACGCACTTGGAGTTTGGCTCGTTATCCCCCTCGTTAAGAGGGGTGGTCTGTGCAGGAATCCATGTCTTTGCAGACCTTTCTATATGCAAAAAAATGGTAATAATGGCATTTTGGAAATGCTATTCCCTGTGCTGGCTCCTTGGGCTGCTCAGCTGGGAGAGCAGAGGGGCTTTCAGAGGCATCATGTCCTGTGGGCTGCTGGAACGTTGGGAGATGCGTAGTCTGGGATTCACATAGAAAATATGGATACAGCAACCCGGGCTAGTGCAAGGTGTCCCCTGCCCATGGCACAAGCCCCATCCAGCCTTGGACACTGCCAGGGATGGGGCAGCTGCTCTGAGCAGCATTTTCACTCAGTGTTCTGATCTATGAGTGTTTCAGCTGGTCTGGCTTTCCTTGGAAGGGTGGCTTGTTTCTGTAACCTTTTGGAGGAGTGGGCTCCTAAACTTGAGGGTTGACCCTGCAGAGCTCAGAGCTTCCTTAAAGTGGCCTGAAAATCAAATGCAGTTAATGTAAGATGTGGTTTGCTTGGCGGAGAAGGGATTAGCTGTGTATCGGTATCAGGCAGGAGTTTTTCCTAAAGAAGATTTTGGTAGTGATAATCTGTATTCTTTGGAGCTTCTTTACACAGCGTCTTGGCCAGGAATGTTGAAGCAAACCTGGATGTGCCATTTCCATCATTTATTGCTAATAAGGTACCAGGGTGTGTAGTACTTCAGGGAGGCAGCAGATAAGACATTGCCATCTCTGCTTGCCTCCAGATACCACTGAATCAGATTTAACCTTCTTAGACTTGCTTTTAAAAGCCTTCCTCTTCAGCTTGCCTCCTGCAGCTGTTCCTCAGCTGCTGCCTGCATATCCTTTTTATCTCTTCCTTCCAACTTTCCCAATGCCTTTTGTCTGTGGGATCCTCCTAAGCTTTGCTCAGCTGAATCCCTGAACCCTCTTCAGCTCCTTCCCCGAGTCCTTTATCTTTTCCCAGTGCTCTGAAAAGTGAGTCACCGTTATTTTGGGTACATATAGGAGCTCCATCCTTATATAGATATTTTATGTCTCTCACCTTCGGGCTTCTCACAGCATCCTGTTTCTTTTTGTGGAAGGATCAGGCTGCAGTCGACTCCTTGGCAGGGAAGTTTGGTGCCTGAACGTAGCTGGAGCAGAGTTGTAGCCTCCCACTGAAAGAGGCAGGCACCATTTTAATTGCCAGAATCCCTAAATCCTGTATTAGGTCCAAGTTTGGCAGCTGAAGTGGCATTTTTAAGCAATACAATCCAGAATTTATCAGAATTTCTGAGGGAGGACTCGCTCCCCTCTTGCTGTGGTTGTAGTAGATGGCAGTGTAGGTGTATTGTGGTTTGGGAAGCTGCTTACCATGCTCAGCAGGCAACCACCCAACTCAGAGTTTTTAATAAAAGAAATGGGAGGTTTAAGTCTAGAAGCTTCCAGGGACGTTATTAAGATGTTCTCTTTGTTCATTCATAGAGGTGTTTTTTCCTTAGGAAGGCAAGTTTAAAATGAGTTGAAGAACAGCATTCAGAGAATCACAGAATGGTTTGATTGGAAGGGACCTTAAAGATCATCCAGTTCCACCCCCTGCCATGGGCAGGGACACCTTCCACTCTCCCAGGGTGCTCCAAGCCTCAGTGTCCAGCCTGGCCTTGGGCACTGCCAGGGATCCAGGGGCAGCCACAGCTTCTCTGGGCACCCTGTGCCAGGGCCTCAACAGCCACCAGCCAAGGATTCCTTCCCAATGTCCCATCTACCCCTGCTCTCTGCCAGTGGGAAGCCATTCCTCCTTGTCCTGTCCCTCCATCCCTTGTCCCAAGTCCCTCTTCAACTCTGTAAGGGGCTCTGAGGTCTTTCTGGAGCATTGTCCTCTCCAGGTGAACATGCCCAGCTCTCTCAGCGTGGCACCAGAGCAGAGGGGCTCCATCCTTTGGCACCCTCTGGACTTGTTGCAACAGCTTCACATCCTTCTTATGCTGGGGGTTCCAGAGCTGGAAGCAGCTCTGCAGGTGGGCTCTCACCAGAGCAGGGTAGAGATGGAGAATCCCAGTGAGATTCCTCGTGAGGGATCTCTAAAACTCTTTACAACCACACCTGGATTTAACCTGTTGTGTTGTTGTGTTAAAACTCACCTTCAAGCTGACCCCTGTGTGGCTCTGGCTGTGTTTGAGGAGCAGCACCTGGCTGCCTGTGCTGAAGGAACATGCCACAGGCTGGGCAGATTCTCAGCAGAAGCACCACTGAGTGTTTATGCTGTGTCTGAAAGGCAACCTGGTGTCAGTGGTTTGGGCATAAATGCCAAGGGAAAGCTCACTTTGAGGACAGCCATCCGTGACGTGGGGAATCCTTGTCTTGCACGGATCACTGCTGGCATGGGGAATGCAGGGAACAGCTGCCCTGGTCCTTTAGGATTTGGGTAGCAGGCTTCTGGGTCTTAATGTGTTCAGTTCATCTGGTGGGTCTTGGGGGGGAAAAAATGGAAGATGTCTGTTTTTTAAGAGAAATCTTAGCTCAGGGTTGTGTTTTGGTGTGTGCATCCTGGAAGGGCAACCCCTGCCTTTTCTACCAGAATAAAAAGATGCTTTAGTGCCATTTCTCTTTGCTGCCCAGGGGTTTGGATGGGTTGAGGTTACTTGAATTTCTCTAGGAAACTGCCTGTGTTTGACACTCTCTTAAAAGACTTCTTTTTGTGTGTTTTAATGTTCATCTTCATTGTATTGAATGGACAACAAGTAGTGTCCTGGTCCTAACGCAGCTGATACCTGAGCATATTTATTATTTGGAAATAAAACCAGAGAGGCCACAGGAAGCTGTGGAATACTTGCTCATTTGGATGGGCTTCTCTTCCACCATGGTCTGGATTTCTACTCAAAACTGCAGCCTTGGAGCAATCTGTGAGTTTTCAAGAGCTATGGAATAGCATTCCTATTACAATTTGCTGTTTAGCTGTTCCTTTTGCTGCTGTATTTCTGTCATGAATGAGGAGATGGTGTGGCACATTTTGGGTCTTGTTGGACAGCTAGGAGTCCCTTGGCTGGTGACAGAAGTGAACTCGCTCTCCTGTTAGTAATAATCATTTATTTGCCATTTGAAATAGAGTGGGACAGGTAATTCTTCAGAATTTTGTTTCACCTTCTCTTTTGACATAGGGTAGTGGCCTTAAGCTGAGGGAAGGAAGGGTTCGGTGGCATATTGGAAAGGAGGCCCTGGCACAGGGTGCCCAGAGCAGCTGTGGCTGCCCCTGGATCCCTGGAAGTGTCCAAGGCCAGGCTGGACAGGGCTTGGAGCAGCCTGGGACAGTGGAAGGTGTCCCTGCCCATGGCAAAGTGGAATAGGATGGGTGTAGAACCCAAACCATGCTGTGCCACCAGCTCATCAGGTGGCTTTATTCCTGCCATTGGAGATCTCCCCCCTTGGGAGGCTCCAGGGAAAACTTCAGAGGACCAATGGGAATGTCCAGGTGTTGGTCTAACCCCGCCCTCGCTGGGAGTCCCTCACCTCCCCCATGCTGACCCAACCAGGTGGATTATTGTTTCTCTCATGGGAAGTTTTTCATGTGTAATCTCAGGATGAGACTTCCTGGCTCCTGCTCCATCTCTTCCATGTTTAATTCTCTTCTCCAAAATGTCATTTTCCCTTGAAGGTAGCTCAGAGTGAGATTAGAGAGAAGCAAGTGAGAAATCCACGTGGGTTTGGCTCTACAGAAGTACAGCTGGGTTTCTTTCAACTCTGCTTTTTGTCCTGGGGTTCTGCTGAGGGGAGAAGTTTCCTGTTCTGAAAGCAAGATAGATGGATCAAAGAGGTTCAATTGCTGGGTAATGCCTGAAGCAAAGAGGGAGGTGAAATTACATTCCCAGGAATCATAGAACCCTGGAATGATTTGGGTTGGAAGGAACTTCAAACATCATCCAGTTCCAGCCCCCTGCCATGGACAGGGACACCTTCCACTGTCCCAGGCTGCTCCAAGCCCTGTCCAGCCTGGCCTTGGACATTGCCAGGGATCCAGGGGCAGCCACAGCTTCCCAAGCTTTTTAAGGATAGCTATACCTTTTTCTTGGTCATTTTCTGTTTTATTACTTATTAAGTTTTTTTTCAATGGAAACTCAAGTGGATTTTGCTTACCCACTCGGTGCAAGGAAGCTCTGCAAGGAAAGGTTTCCCACAATTGTGTGAAGTTCGAAATGAGGAATAGTCCAAGCTGACTCCTTTCATTCCATTATCTTTAATTTCACAGAAAGCTCTGGTTCTGGCTGAGACATTCATTTGTTAGAGATGTCACTGATGAAACCAGGAAGGAGATAAAGCAGGATAATGGTTGAAAAGGAGGTGGGGAAACTGGAGTGTCTCCCTTTGGAGCTGCTCTGTCCTGCACAGGCTCATCTGTTGGAGACATCTCTGTTGGAGACGCCTGTGCCATCAAGGGTTTGGTGCTGGCCTTGAACTCTCCATATTCTCATTAAGGAAATACCCCTGGATATTTATCCGTGGGAGTTTATAATTTCCCAAACTCTGATGTCCTGCTCTGAGGCGAGAGGAGTTGCAACAAGATCCCTTCCAGTCCAAACCATTCTGGGATTCCTTGCAAACACTGGAAAATGTTGTTTTCTGTCCGTTGTGGACATAGCTTCACTTTCTTCAAGTGAAGAGACATTTTTTAATGCTTTAAATCTAAGGTGGAGACAGTAGGATAGGTGGTCTGCTCTTGGAAGTTTTGGCTTCCTTATCATTATGAATAAAATTTCTCTGTAGGTTCCTAATAAATGCTAATGAGGTCTGTTCAAGGGAGGAATTAGGCTCAGGAAAGCTGGATATGTAGAAATCCAGAATCTCTGCACCCTTATTATGTCTCTAGGTCTCGGTAGTAATCAGGGGGAAGTTTCCTTGCGATGAATGAGTGAGTGACATTTAAAGCTCCATCTGTTGCCTGCGGAGTGGTGCCTCACGACGTGTTTCCATGGCTGATGGGATGATTAATTTCGGTTCCCATTCACAGAGCAAGAAATATTCCCCGAGCAGGGAGTGATTCCAGCCCTCGCCGAGCTGCAGCGTGCGTGGAGCTCGTAGGGAACCTCGGCTGCTGTTTACTCCCGGCTTGTACTCCCTGACAGGATCCAGGCTGCCTTTGTAGCCACCCACCTGGGCTGTCCCAAAATTCCCAGGGACTGCAGGGTGCTGATCTGCCTTTGGCTCCAACTGGGCTGTGATGCTCAAGCTTGTTGGCTAATTCCAGCCCAAAATACCCTCCCTGGGATCCTGGTCCTTGAAAATGTGATAACAGAGGTAAGAATTGAGTAAAACAGAAGTAACTGTTTCCTTCTGCTGCCCCACCCAGCTGGGGCTTGGAACCAGATGATTTTTAAGGCTCCTTCCAACCCGGGCCCTTCCATAAATCTGTGATAGTTCTTTAGTTTGGTGTGGATCCACAGAGGAGCAGGACTGTACCTTCATCCTGCCCCCACGTGATGCTTGGGATGTGCTCCAGAGGATGTTGGTGTCCTAGGAGCTGCCCTGCCGTGACCTGCTCCCACCACCTGCTCTTGGACAAGTTGGGGGCTTCTCTAGTCCAGCTTGGCACAATCTTGTCTAGAGAATAAAAATTCAGAATTGAGTGAAGCTGGTAATGTGTTGCTTCCCCCCTCTCCTGTTAATTTCTCCTTCTGTGTGGGACACGTGCTGTGCTGGAGATGGAACCAGCTCTGAGGATGCTGTGCTGCGGCTTCGTTCCGCTTCCCCACAAAATCCACTGCCTTTATCCCAGCACTGCAGTCAGATACTGCAGTAACTCACTGCTATTTATAGCTCTGATCTCACCGTCTCACAGTGTTTTGGGGAGTTTTGGCAATGTGGGGAGTGGGAGCCCCACTGGAAAAGGATCCCTGGGTTGGCCAGGTGGTGGAGGGGATCCTGGCACTCCAGCCACTGCCAGGAGGAGGGACGGATTTAATTCACAACAATCCAGTGATGCTCGACTGACACACATCTTCCTGCCAGAATAAACCACCTCAAGTGCTCCTTTGGCTGTGCTCGGAGTCGGCCGTAGCTGCTCGCCTGCCTTTCGCGGCTGGCTCTGGAGGAAAATCGGGGTGATGGGTCATAGGAACAGTGTTCCGAGGATGGGGATCCAGTGTCACGCTCCCCACGTGCCCAAGGCATTCCTGCTGGCAGCGACTTAAATGTCTTTCAAAACACAGGGAATTATTTAAAAATCTAAAACTGTTGCTGGACACTGAGAACAGCCCTGAGGAATAAAGTCAGGGAATAAACACACGATTTTTTCCGTGGGGATGAAAGAGCTGGAAATAATGCTGAGAGGGGGAGATTCATGCACATACTTCCTCAGCACCCCACTGGGTGGTTCAGTGGGATGGGGATGATCCAGTGGCAGCAGCCAGGAGTTTGGGATACTAAGCACATCCTCTGGCTTTGTGTTTGCTTTTTGTGGGTGCCCAAAGGCTGACGTGCTGCTCTTGGCAGAGCCTGGCCCGAGGGCGCGGCTGGAACAGCAGTAATTAAAAAGCAAACTCATTAGCTGGGAATAAAGCCTCGGCCTGGAAAGGATGGGAGAGGGGAAGAGGCTGAGTCCATGGGCTCTGGAAAGCCCTGGCTGGAGAGAGTCAACCAGAGCCAGCCTGAGGAGCATCTCATTCCTGGTGGGCAGCGATTTGGGAGGGCACCAGGCACTGGAGAGTCGCTGGAAGAGGCTGGAATACTCTTTTCTTGGGATTTTGGAAATCTCCTAGGCTAGCTCTGTCATGGGCAGGTGGGATGTGTCCTGGAGTGACACCTGCTTTCTTCCTCCAGCCTTGACCAGACTCTAATCCCCAGGGTTTTGTAGCAGGTTTGGGGAGGTTGATGGGATTTTTTTCTCTTCTCCAAAGGGAATTGTTGAAGAAAGAGGAGCTGGGAAGGAGCTGTTTGTGTTCAGTGGGACTCGCTCTGTGCCGGAGGGAGGGAGAGCTCAGGGAAAGCATTTTGTGCACTTTTCCCTTTGAAGGTGATATTGGATTTCAAATGTGAGAAGCAGTTTTCTGTGCTGCTTAAATCTAAATTTAAAAAAAAATAGAAGATTGAGGTAAAAAAAGGGAAAGAGTAATTTTGGCAACAGCGTTTGATATAAAAAAACTCCAGTTTGATGTCTAGTGGAAAGTGTCCCTGCCCCATGGCAGGGGGCTGGGATGTGATGGTCTTTAAGGTCCCTTCCAGCAAAACCCCTCTGTGGTTCTAGGATTCTGTGAATATTTTTAAAATTAACCTTAAATAAAGGCTATGCTGAAACAAGGTTTGAATTTAAATATTCGTTTGGTGCCTCTCATACTGATTTTTTCGTTAAACATTTTAGTGTTTTTTCAGGACTCAATCCTGTATTTCCATCCTTTAAAGACCAGCATGAAAGTGCTGTATCAGAGAAGGGGAAGCAAATTAAATTATAAGTGTTAGTTTTACTGAAAAGTGTATTCACAGGTTTAGTGTCACCTTCCCCTAATCCCTTCCAAAACACTCAGGACTTAGGGAGAATTTATTTTCCATTTTGGAGTGTGGGAGAATCTAGGCATACAAACTACCCCGATAATGTCTTATCTACAGCCTTTATGTGAAATGTTTTTGATTTTTCCAGTGGAGACAGGCTGGGAGAGCTGGGGGTGTTCACCTGCAGAAGAGAAGGCTCCAGGGACACGTGAGAGCCCCTTCCAGGGCCTTAAGGGGCTCCAGGAGAGCTGGAGAGGGACTGGGGACGAAGGCTGGAGGGACAGGACACAGGGAATGGCTTCCCACTGCCAGAGGGCAGGGCTGGATGGGATCTTGGCAAGAAATCCTTCCCTGTGAAGGTGGGGAGGGGCTGGGATGGAATTCCCAGAGAAGCTGTGGCTGCCCCTGGATCCCTGGAAGTGCACAAGGCCAGGTTGGACACTGGGGCTTGGAGCACCCTGGGACAGTGGAAGGTGTCCCTGCCCATGGCAGGGGTGGCACTGCATGAGCTTTAAGGCCCTCCAAGACCATCCATCCTGTGATTCCATGATAAAATTCTTTTTGTAGGATGTGCACTTTGCCTTTAGGTCAGAGGTTGTCATTTCATTTCCCTGTGTTTTGGGTTATTCCCCTCAGTGTGCCACAGACAAGCCGTGAGATGTCAAATTTCTAATCTCCATCAGCAACCAAGGGGGACTGAAGTGCTTTAGGTCTTAATTAACGTGCAACGTGCAAGCAGGCTTTGATGTATAGCCATGTTTTATTTATTTGGGAAGGGAAACACCAGCAGAGTGGTTCTAACTTAGTATAAAAAATCATCATAACATGACCATGGAATCTAAATCAGGCTAACTTCAC
Source organism: Cyanoderma ruficeps (assembly GCA_008694505.1). Lineage (NCBI taxonomy): Eukaryota > Metazoa > Chordata > Aves > Passeriformes > Timaliidae > Cyanoderma > Cyanoderma ruficeps. Next base: position 652,986 of record VZDJ01000021.1, on the reverse strand, counting down.
CATGGGGAAAAAATAATTTCCTATATGCCAAGGGTGGTGGGGGGAGAAATTTAAAAATTAATGTTTTTCTGTTCCTACAGGAAAGAAAAAAAAAGCAGGGAGAGACCGTGAGATAGTTTATTATTCATAATCAGGATCTTGTCTCCTAATTCCCTAATTCATGGCTTTGGCATTTCTCATGCCAGCCCTGAATGTCGTCTTTGTGCCTTGGCTCACGTCACAACTCCGATTGTGCTCGTGTGTTCTCGAGGCAGAACCTAGAGAAGCAATTTTCGAGTGTCCCATCAAACACTCCCTGAACACAGGCGGGTTTTTGTTGTGGGGCTGTGTCCTTTGAGCAGGGAGGGCTGGCTGGGGCTCGGCAGGGCTCTGTGGGTCAGCAGCTCCTGGCGGGGCAGAGAGGGGCTTCTTTGGAGCCTGAAATAGTCAAGAGTCAGGGATGACGCAGCCTCTGCCAAAGCCATGAATTGGAATTGTGGTCCTCATCCCTGCAGCTGGGGGGGGGATGAGTCCCTTTGTGTGGGAAATGGGGGATTTCTTAAGTTTTCCAGCAGGGAAGGGCAACTTAAGGCTCTTTATCGAGGAGTAAAGTAGGAGGAATGGATCTCAAGGCACAATCCCAAGTGGCAGGGTGTTCCTTCTGCCTGAAACTGGGTTGAGTTTTGCATGCTTGGGAGGGTTGGGGGTGTTCACCTAGAGAAGAGAGAGCTCCAGGGAGACCTTGGAGCCCCTTCCAGGGCCTAAAGGGGCTCCAGGAGAGCTGAAGAGGGAGTTGGGTCAAGGGATGGGAGAGCAGGACAAGGAGAACACATGGGATCACAGAGTAGTTTGGGTTGGAAGGGGCCTTAAAGCTCATCCAGTCTCATCACCTGCCATGGGCCAGGACACCTTCCACTTCCACTGCTCCAAACCCTGTCCAACCTGGCCTTGGACACTTCCAGAGATCCAGGGGCAGACACAGCTTCACTGGGCACCCTGCCAGGGCCTCTTCACCCTGCCATGGAAAAATTCCTTCCCAATATCTCACCTAATCCTGCCCTCTGGCAGTGGGAAGCCATTCCTTGTGTCCTGTCCCTCCAGGGCTTTGTCCCAAATCCCTCTCCAGTATTCCTGGAGCCCCTTTAGGCACTGGCAGGGGCTCTGAGGTCCCCCCAGAGACCTCAAACACACTGTTTAGGTGAGTTCGAGTGGTTATCTGTGGGTCAGAGTGTGCTGCTCTCCCCAAAATCCCTGGCTCTGGCTCGGGAATCCACAGCAATGAATCCTCACTGTGGTCCTGCGGGGGAGAGAGGGGGGTGGAGAAAAGGCCACAGGAAGGAAAACAATAGGGAAGTGGAAGGAAGAGCTTGTGAGTTGAAAAATAGCAACACTTCCAGTAATGTGACCTTTTCCTGAAAATGTTTCCATCAAAAAAGAAAGTCTCCTCCTCCTCCCTGGCCAAGCTGGGTGCAGGGAGGGGTGAACACGCTCCTGGACCTCTGCTCCCTGAGACTTTTTGGGAAAAACTCTATGAAAACTCTTTCCCTGGGATGGATAAGATTGATGTCCTGAGAGAGGATATGGAGAAACGCCCCCCCACCTTTATTTTCCAGTTTTGCTGAAGCCCAGTGTTTCTGAGGGATTAGCCTTTGTTATCCTGTAACTGATGTTCATTCAAAACTCTCAGCAGAGTTATTGAGAGAGAGAGAGAGAGGGAGCAAACGCTGAAAACACAGAATACCTGCGAAAGGCAGAACTGTCACTCAGGTGGAGTTTAGACGATTTTTAGTCATTCATGGGGTGGCAGTAATTTTTTTTTTTTTTAGGAGAAACGAGCTGAGTTCAGTTACTGGAGACAAGTTGTGGGTTCCCACTGCCAGAGGGCAGGGCTAGATGGGGTATTGGGAAGGAATTGTTCCCTGGGAGGGTGGGGAGGCACTGCTACAGGTTGCTCAGAGAAGCTGTGACTGCCCCTGGCAGTGTCCAAGGCCAGGCTGGATGGGGTTCGGAGCAGCCTGAGACAGTGGAAGGTGTCCCTGCCCAGGGCAGGGGTGGCACTGGATGGGCTTTGAGGTCCCTCCCAAGCCAAACCAGTCCGGGATTTATTATATGACACATCATGGGTTTCTGCATGAGTTTCTTAAAGGGACAGCCTCCTGTTCCTGACCAGGGCAGTCCATCAATTCATCCATCACAAGTCAAGATTATTCCTTTCTGTGAAGTCTCGGATTACTCTTTGTCGTCCTTATTTCCAGTGGTGCTGGATGAGTAAAATGGAGGTGTCTGTGTGTTTGTGAGGCACGGATGGGTCACACATGACGCTCTTCGCCTGTAGCAAACACACGGCTTTGTAGGAGGTGGTGCTTGGTGGAAAATTTGTTGATCCCTGAATTCCTGTAGTTCTTGGTTACCCGTAAAGGAACGGTGTGAATTTCATGGTGCTGCTCTTGGTTCAGACCGTGGCTCCTCCATCCTTTGCTGGATGAGGAGTTCACTCAGCCCTGCTCTTGTGTTCTCCCCCGCAGTTGACGTGAGCACTGCCCTGCCCTTGCAAGTGGCGCCGAGCTCGGTGCCCATGGACCTGCGGCTGGACCACCAGTTCTCCATGCCGGTGACGGAGCCCACGCTGCGGGAGCAGCAGCTGCAGCAGGAGCTGCTGGCCCTCAAGCAGAAGCAGCAGATCCAGAGGCAGATCCTGATCGCGGAGTTCCAGCGGCAGCACGAGCAGCTCTCGCGGCAGCACGAGGCGCAGCTGCACGAGCACATCAAGGTAAGGGCGGCCGGGGACGAGCACACTGTGGAATTGTTGAGGTTGGAAAAACCTCCCAGGATTGTCCATTCCAGCCATCAAGATTCCAACCAGCAGCACCACCATGGTCCCCAAGTGCTGCAACCCACAAAACTTCTGAACAATTCCAGGTGTGGTGGCTCCCCCAGTGCCCTGGGAAACCTGTTCCAATGCCTGGCCACCATTTCAGGGAACATATTTTCCCTGATATCCAATCTAAACTTCCCCTGGCACGACTCGAGGCTGTTTCCTCTTGTCCTGTGCCTTGCTCTCCACCCTCCTGTCAGGGAGTCGTGCAGAGCCACGAGGTTCCCCCTGAGCCTTATTTTCTCCAGGCTGAGCCGCTTTCCCAGCTCCCTCAGCTGCTCCTGGAGCTCCAGCCCCTTTCCAGCTCCATTCTCTTCCCTGGACACAAAAAATTCCTCGGTGGAATTGACCCCAGGAGGAGGTTACCTGTTACTGTGGTCACACATTTTGGGAGTAGTGGCATAGGAACTTCCTTGGATGTTTGCCAACAGCACAAGCTGCAAACCACGCATGTGGACCATGGTGGGACTGTGGGAACAGGGAATGCAGGGGCAGTGCCTGCAGGTGGGTGTGCACACAGGCAGATTTTTCAGAGCTGGGTACCAAGCAGGTGCTGTGCCCTGCGTGGGACGGGGAGGAAACTCCAGGCAGGGTCAGTGGGCAGTCCGGGATGGAAGATGGCTGTTGCAGAGTGAAAACATGAGACATTATATAAATATTTCCCAGTGCTGGACTATTGCTATAGCAACGTAAGCTTTCCGAATTGCTAATGGGCTCCTTTTTTCAAAGGGGGATTAGTGCTGCACATGGTAAATAGCCTTAATGTAATATTAAAAAGCAACCTCGATTCAACCTTATATAACTTTCATTTCAATACAAAATGCATGTCAGAGTAGGGAAGATGGGATTAAAAGTTAATGGGGTGTTATTTACAGACTTCTTAGTACAGAGAGGAGCTGGGCTTTGTGAGAAGTGTCCCTGTTTGAGGCTGGATTAACAGCAAACACCCCTGTGCCTTGCTGAGTCCACTGTGCTGTCGCCAGGGCAGAGGTGAGGAGGTGCCTGGGTGTGAGTATATTTCCACATGGGTGCACAATGTGTGCATCTCTGGGTGTGTGTATGGAATATTTACGTATCCCCACATTTCTGTAGTTGCACATTTGCCCACAGCTGTCACAAGCACTCGGGGGCTGGGAGTGGGGGAGGGGAAGATGGGGAATTCCTGTGACGAATATTTCCATTATTCCCTTGTAATTGCCCGTGCCTGTAGTTATTTGTCTATGAAAAATCAAGCAGTCTCATTCCCATTTAATGGCCAATCTCGAAGCACTGGTGAAAGGAACATATTTGCTTTCATTTATGTCAAAGCTCTGACTGACTCTACTCAAAATCTGTATAAGGAGGAAGCTGAGCTCTAATTTCGAGACACCACAGTGCATCCAGCCCATTAGGTAATGACGCTCTTCATCTCGTGTGTAAGCTTGGCTAAACGAGAGCCTTAAAATAGGGATGATATAATCCCGTACCGAAGGGTGGCCTGCAAGGTGATCTCAGGGTAGTAAGTGTGTCAGTGGGGCCAGAAGTGCTTTAGAAATCAAACAGCACCTTATTGAAATAAACCCTTTGTTGCCTCACAAAGAAAATCACCCCCAAACCCAACCCCAGTGTGTGATTGTGGTGCATTTTCTTTGGGAAAATGTCCTGCTTGTCTCTGTGTGCAGGAGTCAGCCCACATTTAGGTGAATCTTAGAACTGGCAAATGTGTTTAGTCCAGTGGCTGTGAGTGCAGGGAAGCGATTATTTTCCCAGAAAATTAAAATATATAACTTTAAATTTGGACTCGGAGCTGCCCGGCACATGGAGAAAGCAGGGCAGGGATGTTAAAGCAAATAAAACCCATTTATCTTCTGCAAGTGAAGCACTTGAGCTAGGCAGTTTGGTATAGAAGCAGTCATGACGGAAGATGCAGAGCCCTTTTTGGAGAGATTTACTTATTTTTGGGTTTTTTTTAATCCCATGTGAACACAGGCATGAATACCCCATGGCAGGGGTTGGGAATGGGATGGGCTTTCCTGGAGCCCCTTTAGGCATTGGCAGGGGCTCTGAAGTCTCCCTGGAGCCTTCCCTTCTTCAGCTGAACACCTCCAGCTCTCCCAGCTGGTGAAGCTTTCAAACAGCTCCTTTGTTTCCAGTGTTGACTCCTTTGCTGGTACAGGAGAAGTTGTGGTTTGGGGTTGTTTTATTTCTTTTATTGCCGTGGTGTTGGTGGGAACAGAGAAACTGGTCTGACTTGACAGGAACTAAGAAGGGTTGAACACCCCTCCATCCCACCTCCCAAACAAAGCAGGAGTGTGAGGAACACTTCAGTGAGTGAAGTTTGGCTTGGAAAATGTTGGCATGACTTGCCTGTTTTTCTATCCCAATAGATAACTTTTTCCTATTGAAAAGGAATAGCTGAAGTTTTGGCTCCTAGCTGAAGTTTTGGCTTTTTCCAGAGCTTGGACTCGCTTCCGTCAGCTCAGTTTTAATCATCTGACCTAGTGCAGGAGGAGAAGGCCATGACTGCCCAAACATGTGATCCTTTTCCTGGCGTGCCCCAGTCCTTGCTTTTATAGACATTGTGTTTTGGCCTTCACATGAAAGTGCCAGATTTCCCAAGATGGTGCAAGTTGGAGAGAGCCAGGAAATGACTGAAACAATATTTGTGGAAAGGCTCTATAATGGACACAGAGCTCAGTGCACGGGAGGAGTGGGAGGGTAAGGAGAAAACACAGGCATGGAGAGAGAGATTGGAGAAGGGGAAATGGCTTTGAACTGAGAAAGTTTGGATTGGATATTAGGAAGAAATCAGTGATGGGGCTTGGAGCAAACTGCTCTAGTGGGAGATGTCCCTGCCCACAGCAGGGGGTTGGAATGGGATGAGCCTTAATCTCCCTCCCAATCCAAAGCGTTCCATGGTGATTCCGTGAAAACCCTGACATATTTGGGGAAAATAAGCCGAGCCTTTTGGAGGCTTCACACCATATGGAGCAGGGAAGGCTGCTTCTTTCACAGCTCCAGGGCAGCTCTGCAGATTGCCCCGGCCTGACTGCGCAAAGCGCCGAGGGAGAGGCCAGAGGCTGGAGGCAGCGGTGGCTGCTCCTCTCTCCTGTAACCACTCACCTTCAGCCAGGCGGATTTTCCACTCCTCCATGCGTCGCCAGATGTGGGACAATATTTATGGCCTTCAAATCTGCCTTCCTAAACAAAACCAAGGAGGGAATAAGGGACCTGGCTCTCAGGTGGGATGGTGGAAAGCCTCTCCACAGGTCCTGCTGCAAGCTTTGCCTGACCTTTGGTTGCGGAGGAACCGGCAAAGAATTTTTTCCTTTGTGAGTCACTCATTCCCAGCCAAGATCAGCTGGAAGTTACCAAAAACTTTTCCATTTGCCCTTCTGGTCAAGGGCTGGATGGAAGAGGGGCAGGATGGGCACTCTGACAGGGCCAGAGACACCTCGGGCGCTGTGAGCTCAGCGGGGAGGGAAGGACGTCGTGGGGAATGTGGTTCATCTTCTCTGTCTGAGCTTGGAGCAAGGCTCTTCCCAGCTCTGGCTGTTTTATAGCCACAGCCGGAAACTTCTCAGGGATGCTGACGCATGTTGCTGGTGGGATAACAGCGCAAGGAAGCAGCTGAGCCTCTCAGCTTCTTGTGGGCCTAAAATCCTCGCCTGCGGGTGTGCAGTCCCCAGTTTTCCCACCATCTGAGAAAGGACTGTGTGCATCTGTAGCACAGGGAGTGCTGGGCTGTTCATCCAACATAGACAGGATGGGCAGGGAAGCAGCAGCAGGGAAAGGAGCTTTGTGAGGATGTTTGCTGTGCAGTGATCCTGAAATTGTTCTCTTTCCCCTGACAGAATGAATTCCTACGTTGAGTGAGGAAGAGTAACACATCTGAGGGATCAGCCTCTTGGTCAGAGACACAGGGTGAAACTCTCAGGCCATTCCTTTGGTCTCACAGAGTGAAAATCTTTCAGGGAATCTTCAGACAGATTTTGCTATGCTGTAAAGAAATGTAATTCTTTCCCAAAGATGTCTAGACTTGATAGTTGTCATGCTGATGCTGCGGGGAGAAACTGCTCCGTGCTTTCATGTGGAGCCACCTGCCCATGGAATGGCAAGTTTGCCTTCAGGATTTCCCTGGAGCTGCTCAAGGCCAGGCTGGATGGGGCTGTGGTAAAAAGTGTCCCTGCCCATGGCAAGGGGTGGAACTGGATCATCTTTGAGGTTCCTCCCAACCCTACCCAACCCAGCCCATTCCATGATGCTGTGGTAGCTCACTGTGCCCAAATCACATTGTCCTTTAGTGGGGCTGCTCTCAGCATAGCCCTGACAATGCCCAGAGCTTCTCTTTGGTGGCCTCTCCATGTTGATTCCTGCTCAGCAGGGAAAGCTGGGCATGTTTCCGTTCTGCTGCTGGGGTTGGTGTCATCTGATGATCCCCTGTAGCACCTTTCCCATGTCCTCAGGGACGCTTCCGGCAGCACCGTGGCTCCTGAAAAGCACCCGCTTCCCTTGGACTCCAGAAGGGCCAACTTCCATCCCACCTCCTGATATCCCAGCTCCCCTTCCTGGGCCTGTGTGCTCTGTGCTCTCTTCCTGCGGCAGCCAGTGCGGAGGGGCTCCCTCTGCTCATTTCTGTGCCACTCTTCCACAGCACGCCCATTCCTCACAGCCCAGGTCCTTTTCAAGAGGAACTTGAAAAGCCCGGAGATACCAGGTGTCCGCCTCTGTCTGGATTCTGGGATGACAGGATTATTCATCTTAGGAAGCTGCAGCTGGGTACAGTCAGTGGTAAAAGACCAGACTGAACATTTTGTGCCTCGTTACTACTCGAGCGCCTTGGAACTCACGCTATTTCCAGACGGCTTCCTGTTCTTTCTCAGTGACCTTGCCTCACTTTTCTGGCACACAGAGCCCACTCCAAAACTTACACCTTAGATCCTGCAAAACTTAACTTCTGATGGAAGCAACCCTGGGGAAAACTTTGGAAGATCAGAGCGTTTGCTCCCTTTGAAGGGGGTGGGTGGTGACTTCTCCTCAGCCTCAAAGTCAGGATCTTTTGTGAGAGCAGTGAGGACAAACCTGCACATGGACGAGGGCGGTTCTGTCAACAAATCTGTGGAGCAGCTTGGACACCCTTTACCCCATCTCTTGGTTGAAAGAGAGTCTTGCATCAGGCTGGGATAATCCAGGCATCTTCCTGCCATCCAAGCACTGTTGGTGGTGCCAGGAGTGAAGCTGGAGTGCTCATCCAGGGAAATCTGTCTGCTCTGGGCCTTACAGAGCTACTGGAAATTGGTAGAAGAAGTGTTTCCTTTTGGTTTCTTCTGAGATGGGGCACGGTTCGTTGGCTGGAAGGAGCACAATGGGAGCTCCAGATTCTTTGGGAGTAAAAAATCTGGTGTAGGGCACCATGGTTATTTTTTTTGTCAGTTAAGAATTTCAGAGTAAATGGCAGCAGAAGGGATATTTTGGCAGTTCCCACACCTGAATGTTTAACTCTGATTTTATCTTATTTTTGAACTTAGAAAATAATTGAAAGTAGTCAAGGAGAACAGAGAATCAGGGCAGGAATAAAAAAAAACAACAAACCCCACTGGATCCTGTTGTTAGGCCAGGAATAATACACCTGTTAATGTACGCCACTGCTGATCCATTCAGAAATGTGGAAATCCTGTAATACCCAAAACACCCCAAAACAGTTCACAGAGGATGTAACTGCTCCTCCAAGGACCAAGGTCTCATCTTTTATGAGATCAATATCTAGGGGTCCTCCTTTAAGGAATTTATGTGGTTCTTTGGTTTACAGGGATTGGTTTAAGTCAAATATTCTGATTTACTTATTGCCATCCATGCTGGGATGGGCACTCCCTGCTCCTGATTGCCTCTGCTTCAACAATAGCCATGTAAAGCCCAGCAAAGGCAAACTCAAAGGAGTTTTCCTTCAGCTTTAAAGGGGAAAACTGGAGAAGGAGCTGAATGTGCTGGATACTACAAATGGAAAGCTCCATTTCCTCTTTCTGGAAAGTCTGTTGAATATTCTGCTTCTGGAGGAAGGGAAAAGTCAGGCTGGAGTGGGAATCAGGGAGCAAAAGGCTTATGCAAAAGCATTCCTGGTGCTGAACCTTTGCAGGTATTCAGGGCTCAGAGAGCTTCCAGCCTATTGGGAGAGGTAATAGCACAGGAAGGAGACTGGGATACGAAATTCCATATCCATATGTAAAGCTGCCAAAGTAAAAACATGGGGTCTTATCACTCGGAGCTGCTGGGAAGGGAACCTCACCATCATTCTCAGTCTTGGAGACAGTTTAGCCCCCTAAACCCGAGCACCAGACATTCTCAGTAGGATCTGTCTGACCAAAATCAGTCTCCTGGCCAGGGAACTGCTGGCTGGGAGGGATCGTTTCCCTGCGGAAAATTCCCTGCCCATGGGAATTTCGGGCATGGGATTAGCCAGCTGTCAGCTGCCCAATGGCAGGAAGGGGGCACGTGGGATGCGTGTCCCAGAAAAGAGATGAGAGGTGCTCGTTCTCCCAGATCTTTGTGTCTTGGCTGCTACTGGAAGCCGAAATGTTCCCCCCTCCCTGTCTCCCAGCACAGCTGATTTATTCTGCCCGGTGCTCCAGGAGATATCCCAAACACGCTGCCACGGAGCCAAGAGAGCGGATCCTGAAACTGGAGCCAGAGCCTAAGACTTCAGTAAACAGGATGGGGGAACATGAAGCACAGAGTCCAGCCAGCGCTGGGATCACTGTGAAACAACCCAACAGAGCAGTGCTCCCAGAAATCCTTCTCCCAGAAATCCCAGCACCTGTGCTTTGCTCCGACCCGTATGCTAAGGGATTTTTTGGAGGGTGATTTGATGTGTATGTTCTTGACGAATTTTTCTTCATCCTCAGCTATGGCTTGACTTTACTTCTAGAGAGCTTGAGCCCAAAGATCATTTTGAATACCTGATTTAAACCCCAAAATTGTAGAATTTGGCCAAGACAGGTGGCAGAAGAACCTTTCCCTGATATCCCCCTGTGCTGGAGCTGATCTCAGGTGTGAATTGAGATGGAAGCTGGGAGCTGGACAAAGCAGCCTTGGGTCCCAGGGAATATTTATCAGCCAGAAGTGTTCCAACTTCTATTCACCCAGGCTTGTTCTTATCTCCACAATTATTTTGCTCTCCCTTCCACTAATTGCAGCTATTCAAAATATCTCTTACAAACACCCAGGAGGCAGTCTCAGCTGGAGGGGCAGGAAGGATCTCTGTGCTTGGCTTCTTGTTTGGCAGCTGGAGGAGTGGTTGTGGAAGTCTTAATGCAACCTATCTCCATGAAATCCATCTTGGTTCTCTCTGGGAAATGGGATCTTGGTGTCAGCACTCCATGCTTCCTGGGAGGGCACTGCAAAGACTAAAGAGAACCATTTTAGCTGCATTTCCAAGAGGTTTCTCTGTGACAGTTTCCCTACTGATAAGGTGTCAGTCCCCCTCCCAGACAGACAAGCTGGAACAGCGAAGACAATTGAGGAATGTGGTGACAAAATCCTCTGGATCGCTGAGTCCTCACGGTAGGCTGACGGTTGATAAATACCTGGAAATGCTCTGCATTCTCCCTGTTACCTTTATTAATATTAATATATGCTAAAGGAGCACTAGCAACACTAATGCAGGTACAGTTGAACATTTGTGCAGTTTTCAGAAACAGTGGGAGCAGTGACATTAAACATATGCAGGAATCCCCATAGTTATGAATATTTACAAATATTGATTTTGGCAAGAGCACCTAATTCAGATGTTCTGAGCTCCCTAATGCAGGGTGTGTGTGTCTGTCACACGGTGCTCCTCAGACCTGGGGCTGAGTTAGTGTCAGATCCAGGGATTTCCCTTGGGGAATCACTTTGTAATGAAATTTCAGTGTTTGGGAAATAGACTGGGGAATAAACCCCTGCTCCAGTTGGGTGTGATGAACACACAGGGTCTGAGTGGGCAGTGCCTGTTCAAATTTGCCTCGATTGCTTTAAATGAACCAGAAACTGATGTGTTTCCTGACACACCGACAATCCCACCCTGTGCATCCCTGAGAGCATTGTCCAAATGCTCCTGGAGCTCTGGCAGCCTCGGGGCCACTTCCCTGGGGAGCCTGGTCAGTGCCCCAGCACCCTCTGGGGGAAGAACCTTTTCCTGATATCCAACCTAAATTTCTGTTTCCCCATAACATTCCTGGCAAGTGTGGAGAAATAGCCCTGAGAAGACACCCGGATGGGTTTTCTTTTTTTGTTTTCCCAGGCTACAGCAGACACCAACAGTGATTTCTTTTCATTTTTCATGGGTACAATCAGAGACGTGGCTTCATTATTCTATTTTTTTTAGATTTTTTTTTCAACTTTGAAACCATTTGAAAAACTATATTAAGAATAGGCTTTGTGGAAACTGGGGTCAAAATGAGCAGAGACAATACATCCCTAATGAAACTTCCCTAAACCATCCAGTGACAAATTGGGCTTTTCATTCCCATTTCACTCCAGATGTCAATGAAAGCACAGCTCCTTCTAAAGCAGCTTAATGTATGTAAACCATCGCAGGAAGCAGAGCCCGCAGAGCCTAGGAGACTGCAGATGGAGAGAAAAGGCTCCTGATTCCATAAAAATAACAAAACCTGTTTTACCATATTGTGCATTAAATATTGTTCATTTGCATACTTTCCATGGCGAGGTTCTCAAAGCCCACCATGTGGTGGACTTGTTGGAAGTCGGGAAAGAGACTCTTTCCCCAAATGGAGACGTGTTAGTAGAAGCTGCTGCTTAATTAGAAAACAAAAATAGCTGGTTTCCTCTATTTTTTTCCTCTTTTCTAGGTTTTTTTTTCAGTGTGGATTTTTGGTTGTTTACATATAATTCAATAGAATTAGGACGAGAAGCATAGGTGCAGTCACTGCAAAATAACTGGATTCCTGGTGTTTTACAACAGCCTGCCTGCTTGGAACAGGCAGCAGCAGGGATTCCTCCATGGAGAGTTTCCAGCAGATAGCCAGGCATATTGTAATTACCTCTTAGATTGTTTTCTTTGCATCTTTATATAGAATGGTGTGATGTTGTTTATTGTGCATCCGTGGCTGAAGCACTGGGCTGTGCAAGTGTGCAATGCCACAAATTAATCAGAGGAGCCTAGAGTATCCAGAGCTGGAAGGGGCTCACAAGGATCATCAAGTCCAACTCCTGGCCCTGCACAGGACACCCCAAGAATCTCAGCTAAAGGGATTAAAAGGAAAACGTGCTCAAGGAGAAGGAAAACCTTTAGGGCAGGAGTCTCGTGTATGCAGGAGCTGGCAGCATTTGGAGAAGGATGGATTGAGATGTTCTTGGAGAAAGCAGGTTCCCTGTCTCAACAGCCATGGCATGGACCCTGCCCATAGCAGGGGTTTGAAATGGGGTGATCTTTAGGGTCCCTTCCAACCCAAAGCATTCCACAATTCCGTGCTCCCGCTCCCTCTCCGCCTCAGGGGTTCTGCGGGAGCGGTGGGTGGTATCCGAGCACAGGCCCCCATTAAGCACAGCCCCGGAGAGCTCAGGGCTTTGAGGCTGGAGCCTGCCAGCTCCCGATCAATCCCTTGGTTTATAAGCTGCCAACGTAAAGAGTGCGGGGTGGGCGCCGTGCTCCGGGGGCTCTGGAGGCTCTGGAGGGCCCTGGCATTCCAGGAGTTTACGGGAGGCCCAGGAGCGGCCTGCGTGCTCGGCCCCGGCCCGCGCCTCGCTGGGCAGGGTGCAAATCAAACTGGGAGGTGGGAAATGGGCATTTCAGCTCTGCTGTTTCAAGAAAAAGCAGCTTTTAGCCCCACAGAGATCCTTTGGCTCCTCTCCAGTCTGCTGGGACGTGTTGTTTGTCACCTGCTTTTCCACAGCCTCGCAGGACACCGGGCGTCCCCTCATGCCGTCCCAAGGCATGGCACATCAAACTGCCCCCCTCAGTCCCGTGGGAATGCCCTCTGCACCCAAACAGGGGCTCTGGGCTGGGAGAATCCCCCTCTGCACCCAAACAGGGACTCTGGGCTGGGAGAATCCCCTCTGCACCCAAACAGGGGCTCTGGGCTGGAGGATGCAGCCCAAATTTCCCAGGAGGTTGGTGGAGACACACCTCCCAGCTGTTGGGATTTGGGGACCCCAGGGGGGGACTTGCACTGGGGCAGGAGCCTTTGGTGCTTCCAGCCTTGAATGTCCCATCTGATGGAATTTTGCAAATTAGACCTTAATTAGACATCATGCCTCCTGATTATTCCCATGAGTATGGGTGAGTTGAGAGGACCGGGGAAAATCCTTCCTGGAGAAATTTGTGGGGGATTTTTTTTTTACATGTGCTGGAGCAATTCTTTTTATAGTTAATCACAGAATCTCAGCATGGTTTGAGTTAGATGGGGACATTAAATTCCGTCTCGTTCCACTCTCTGCCGTGGCCAGGGACACCTTCCACTATCCCAGGCTGCTCCAAGCCACATCCAGCCTGGTCTGGAACACTTCCAAGGATGGGGCAGCCACAATTTCTACAATTTCCCTGTGCAACAAATAGTATTGAGGGTGCCATAGTGGGGTTTTATTTAAAATCAGATGATGGACGTAAAAGGAGGCCCGTGCTTGTCCTTCTTTCCATGAATGAAGCACTGTCATTGTCACCTGCCTGCAGCCTCTGCTTTGGCTCTGGGAAGGCCGGTGGTGTTAATTTGCTCCTTTTCCCTGTTCCCTTCTCCGCAGCAGCAGCAGGAGATGCTGGCCATGAAACATCAGCAGGAGCTGTTGGAGCACCAGAGGAAGTTGGAGCAGCACCGACAGGAGCAGGAGCTGGAGAAGCAGCACCGAGAGCAGAAACTGCAGCAGCTGAAAAACAAAGAGAAAGGGAAAGAGAGTAAGTGGCCAAAGCACCACTTCTTTGGGTGGTGACAGGCGGATGGGAGCCATGAAGGAGCCTCAGAAGGCTGGAGGAACCTCCTTGAGGGCACGGGGAGCTTGTGGGAATTGAGGGGAAGAGGGAAATGCATTTCTGTGCTTTATCTTCATTTTTGTCTCACTAAATGCCATTTTAGCGTTTTTCAAAAGGAAGCGTATCCTCTCTTCCCTTGATTTAACATTTTTTGAAGTATTTTTGGCAGCATTCCTAATGGAGGCAGAATATTAAACCCATAAAATACACCAGATGCACACTGCACTCCTTTTCTCTTTCTGCTGCTCTGAATTTCACTCTTTTTAAGATGTAGCCCAGTTCTCAGCTCTCCCCTTTTTGAAGCATTTCCATTCACAAGGGAATTTTTTTTCAGGAGGTTACAGCTTGTGGGTGCCTTCCCCATGTGTGTCATTATGCACTTGAGGAGATCATTGTGGCTTCACAATGTCCCTTATCAGAGACACTCGGGGCTGCTTGTTCGGGCTTTTTCTGCAAGTGAATGGGGGGAAATATGCCTCAAAATACCTTGCCAAGTTGTGCCATCAACTCCTCAGGTCTGGTTTCACCATGGCAGAAGTGGTGAAAGGAAGATGAGACGCTGGCTGGGAACTTGTAATACGAAAAAGCTCCAAGAACTTTTTCAGTAGGAAAAAACTGGGGTCTGGGAGACATTTTAAGTGCTAGAAAGACCAGAGATTCAGAATCCCTAAGCATTTCCACTTCCCCTTGCTTCTCCCATCAGCTGTTGATGTTTGATCCATGTTTTGCTGGGCCTCTGCTCAGAACTGATACCTGGCCATAGTCATTAAAGTAATATGAAAAGAAATTAAAACGCCTGAATCTCTTGAAAACAGGAACAAAGCATCTTTTGGGTGAAACACAGAGGTGTAGAGGAAAAGAATCAGATTTTGGGGATGTTAAGTTGAAGATCCTGTTCCCATGGCTACAGTTTTATTTTTAAGTTACTTTTTATTTAAGAAGTGCTGTGGTGTAGAATCATTATCGCACCTCAGCTCTTAAGGACACTTAAGTTATTTTTCTCACATCACAAAATTTGGCAGAGGGAAGCTAAAATTGTCCTGATCTGAAATATGAAGAGAGCGTGAGAGAGGTGGAGTTTGTTCTCCTTCCTGGTTAACAGCTCTGCTCTGGAGCCAGGCTGGGAGAGCTGGGGGTGTTCACCTGGAGAAGAGAAGGCTCCAAGGACACCTGAGAGCCCCTTCCAGTGCCTAAAGGGGCTCCAGGAGAGCTGGAGAGGGAGTTGGGACAAGGGATGGAGGGACAGGACACAGGGAATGGCTTCCCACTGCCAGAGGGCAGGGCTGGATGGGATATTGGGAAGGAATTGTTCCCTGTGAGGGTGGGCAGGCCCTGGCACAGGGTGCCCAGAGTAGCTGTGGCTGCCCCTGGATCCCTGGAAGTGTTCCAGGCCAGGTTGGACCTTGAGGCCTGAAGACACCCGGGACAGTGGAAGGTGTCCCTGCCCTTGGCACAGAGTTGAAATTAGATGATCCTTAGGGTTCCTTCCAGCCCAAAACTCTCTGAGGTACTGTGATACCTTTCAGCTTCCAGTAAAGGAGGTAAACTTACACTCCAAAAATCCTGAACTTCAGGTCTTCTAAGTAACAGGTTTATGCCAAAGTGACAGAACACAGCCAGATTTGAGTGCTCTAAGGATGCTAATGGATTAAGAATGACACATTTTTGGAGGGCAAAGGATTTGTCATCTCTTCTGCTACTCAGGAGTTTATCTCCAGCTCTTCGCTTGAACTTTCCACCAAACCTGTGTTCATGGAGCTGGTGAGAAGTTCAGGGCTCTAAAAAAAGAGAATTTTCTTGCTTTGGTGTTTGAACCATTTTATACCTCCAATCAGTGCCTTGTGGGAATGCTGCAGCTCCCTGCTGTTGGGGAGAGCCCAGGAATTGTTCTCCCACTATGTCAAATGTCACCTTGTCATCAAGCAGGGCGCAGGACACGAGAACATGGTGGGGTGATCTTTCAGTTCTTGTTCCCAGTGGAGCAGGCAGCTTCCCTGGCCTTTTCCTTTCCTCCCAGCCCAGACTTTTTCCGTTGGAGCTCCTGCTTTACAGCATGGTGTGGATGAACCATCATTTTCCACGTGTGCCCTTGCCAAACTTGGGATGCATTGCTCTGTCAGGAGCCCTGCCTGGGAGTCTGGCCTGTCAACCCGATGATCACTGGGATCCATCATGGCAAGGGAACAGCCTCCATTGTGCAGGAAATCATGATTAGGGATTACACAGTTGACATTTTAGCTATGCAGAATGACTGCCTCTCTTTTTTAAAATTTTTTTTAAATGTTAGGTTTTCTATTTGAAGCGAGAGATCCGCGCGCTTGTACATGAAATGAAATGTTACGTCAGTCATGGTGTGCACAGAGACTTGGGAGCAAAGAGTTCTCTGTTTACAGGAGTTTTCGAGACAAAACCTACACATGAGGCACTGGGCTCATTCCCCTTCTGCTTTTAGATGTGACATTTAGCAACTTGTGGGTGCACAAGACTCCTTTTCTTAAATAACTTTGGTTCAAAGAGAGCTGAGATAGCCTGGACAAGTGCTTTATTCTGAGTGTGCTTCTATGCAAGTGTAACATCCTCTTCTGGTGAAATATACCCAATTTCATCTGTGTTTTCAAACATAGCTTCTGAGTCTATGCCAAGCTACAGGGATAAAAAGGGAGAGCTCCTTACTGGAGGCACTTTGTTCTTCTCTCTAAGTTCTTTTTTTTTGGACTGGAAATGAAAGATTTGATTTGGGATCTGTTTTAGAAATTTAAAATTCCTTCAAGTATGTGAATTGATTTAATAACTTTTTTTTTTTTTTGAATCGCAGGTGCAGTGGCAAGCACAGAAGTAAAGATGAAATTGCAGGAATTTGTTTTAAACAAGAAGAAGGCTCTGGCCCACCGGAATCTCAACCACTGCATATCCAGCGACCCTCGCTTCTGGTACGGGTAAGTGGTGCTGGGCTTTCTGCAGGGTTCAGCCAGTGTCACCTTTGTCCGCAGTTCCCTGAGGGGATAGACCTGATGTACTTGTGGGATGATCCAGAGTGGTGATGGCAGGAACACTCTGCATTCCCAAAATGAGTTTTCCAGAGGGTTGCGGTGTGACTGGTGTTCGTGTGTGCTCTGATGCTCACAGTGCTCTGTGTGTAGAGAGAAGTCTTTGTGTCATCTGTAATCCACAGTCATTCAGACCCACAAGTTCTATAGTCAGAGATCAGCTTTTATAAGTCTTCCAGCTTTTCACCCAGGATTTGATCCCACCTAGTGTTATAACACTTGAACTTTAGTCAGATGAGGAGTAGTTTTTTACGTTCAGGAGCTGGAATTCGATGATCCTTGTGGGACTCTTCCAACTCAGGATATTCTATGATTCAGTGAATTCCTGCAGCTCAGGATAGTTAAGCTTTGAATTTTAAAGCTTTTAACACTATACTGCTCTTCTTAATCTCACAAAGTTGGAAGTTTGGTTTACTTGGCTCTTACTGGAAATATCCCAGTGGGTCCAGTCTGCACTTTTAATCCCAACTGCTCCAACATCTCTGTTTTCAACTGAAAATATTCAACTGTTGGTGTCCAGTTTCAATTTCAGAAATTAACTTTTTCATTGTACTAAAGACAATCAAAAAATCAGATGTGACTTGAAAGGTTCCACTGCTGTGACTTTGTCACTGTCTATATTAAATAAAAAACCAAAGTGCTTTGGGTGTTGTCTTTAGTGACTGTAAAATTCATGAAATTTTGAGTTATAAAAGTCATTTCATTTCGCCATGAAATTCATGTTCAAGCTGAAGCACTGACAGTGTTTTAAGTCTTAAGAAATGAACGTCTGTACAGGGAGGATGAGGTCATAGCCAGAAGATGTTTCCAAATTCCAGAAACTGAGCTGCAATGAAATTTGAAAGCTATCCCAGCTCTGAGCCAGGACAGAAATGCTGAAGTGGAGTTGGCAGAAGAAGTCAGATGTTATTGGAGGCAAAGTGAGATTGAGCAGCTTTAATACATCTCTGAAAATCTGATCTGAGACTTGGGGATTTCATTAACGGTGATTGAAGACCCTTATCCTCCATTTCTTTAAAAGTTGGTTAAAAAGCAGTTAATGCAGGAGTGGTACAAGGTCAGTTGGAACTCAGGGTGCCCAGAGAAGCTGTGGCTGCCCCTGGATCCCTGGAAGTGTCCCAGGCCAGGTTGGACTCTGGGGCTTGGGGCAACCTGGGATAGTGGAAGGTGTCCCTGCCCATGGCAGGGGGTGGAGTGGGATGAGCTTTAAGTCCTTCCCAACCCAAACCATCCTGGGGTTCTCTGTGGTGCGAGGCCAGGGCTGCTGCTGGTTTTTAGCCACGTTGTGTTTGGGGTTTCAGGATGTTCCCTCAGCTGATGTTGAGAACTTTCTGAGCACCAATGTGTGGTTTGGGTTTGTTGTGGCACTTAATAATCCAAACAGCCCTTCCCTGTGATGCTCCAGGGAAGCCAACAGGCAGAGACAACACACAAACCCTTGCACAAGGATTTCAGGTCATGCCATCCCCTCGTTTTCTGTCTGGCTTGTGGTGGGGTGAGGATTGGTATCCTGGATTCTAACCCAAGATGCACAATGCCTTGGGTCCTCTCACCCTCTCTCATCCCTCAGTTGTCCTGCCGAACCCTCAAGGAGGGCAGATGGCAGCAACACAGGAATTTTAAATGCATCCCTCACTTGTTAAGGCAGAAATTTGGGATTTTTTTCCTTTCCATTCTATTTAAAAAAAAAAAAAAACAACTTTTTTTTTTTCAAAAGGAAAATCAACTTTTAAATTCCTGACATATTAGTATTTATTTATAGGGCATCACATAGGTTACCAGCTGAGCTCTGGAGACATTCCTGTCCCCACATAGCTGTGCTGTGATGCAGTTGGGTGGTGGTTGGGTTGAGCACACGCGAGCAGGGCTTGCAGGAGATCCACTCCACGCTCCTACTGTGAGCAGGCAAGGCAGTTAAGTGCTAACAGATGCTGGGAGAGCCTCTTGAAGCGACACGCCTGCTTTTAAGCACTTCCCCTGGTCTTACTAAGGTTTGTGAATTCCTTTTTTTTTTTTTTTTAATGGAAAGCGTTGCTTGGAAGAAGAAAGAGTCTCCTAAGGGTATTGAGCACCATGATGGTGTGATGTCAGTGGCTGTGGCTGGAAAAACGTTCTGCTGGTGCGGAATCACAGAGGTATTAGAGCTGGAAAAGGCCTCTAGGATGACGTCCCTGGAAGTGCTCAAGGCCAGGTTGGACAGGGCTTGGAGCAGCCTGCAGTGGTGGAAGGAGTGAACAAGGTGGTCTTTAACATCCCTTCCAGCCCAAACCACTCTGGGGTTTTATGACAGGCAGCAGCAGGGAAGGTTCTTTGGAGCTGCATTGTCAAACTGCCCCTCTGCTGGATTCTGAACCCCCTGGGCAGCCCAGCTCCCAGGAACTTCTGCTCTGTGTGATTCCCCTGGGAAGCTGTCAGCAGTGCTTGTGAAGCAGCATTCCGTGTGCTAGCAGCCAGGAAAGTGAGTTTAACTGGATATTTGCATGGTGGGGACGTAGAGAGGTACAATTATATTTTAAATTACACATTAAGTTATACATTGAATAATCCCAACGTCCACAGGTGTGAACACAAAACATTCCAGCTCAAGTATAAATGTCTGAATATATATTCAGTGCACCTTGCTGGACATGGTTGAAGGATGAAATATCAAATCATGAAATCATTAAGGAAGGCAAAAACCTCCAAGACCATCCCTCCAACCTTTCTGTCTGTGCACGTGGGTGTTTGAAGGAGCTCAGGGAACAGGGGATGCCTTGAATGAAGGGATGTGCTTTCAGGAATGGCTGCAAGCTCTGTGCAGTGTCCAATTTCCTCTCCTCCCAGAGCTCTGACATTCCTGAAGGGGCATGCAGACCAGTGCATGGTACTGGAAGCAGCGTCAGACCCCAGTCCTGGAGCCAGGGAATGTGTTCCTGTTTGCAGAGCTCAATATCTGTCATTCAGCAGCCCTGGAGTACGTCTAAACAGGCCCTTTGAATTCCTACACATTTCCTGACAAAGGGATGAAAATCACTTCAATGTACTCGATTGTGCTGCTTAGGTCATGATTAAAAAAAAAAAGAAAAAGGAGGAAAGAAAAAAAAAGTCTGTTGCTCATATAGAGCCAAAAATGTCATTGTGGGACTAGATGGGGCCCAGGGCTCTTGGATCCCAGCATCCAGGACTCCTGGGAGTGAAACATCTCTGCGTGCTGCCTTCCCATGGAATGAGCAGATCCCGGCAGAAAAAGCCCCGTCTCTTCCCAGGAGGGATAATATTTTTTTTCAGTTTGGCTCTGTTTTGATTGCAGGTGAAGACTGAAGTGTGCGTGGGGGCATTCAGGGGCGGGGATGTGGCACAGCACGGGTTGTGTTTCTGGTGGGAAACACAGCCCTGCAAGAGCCCCAAAAATCATTTTTTCTTTATGTACAGAGAAATCTGGATAATGAAGAGGGATGATTAGGAAACCAGAGTCATTCATACTTCCATAGAATCCCAGAGTGGTTTAGGTTGAAGGGACCCTAAAGCCCATGCCATTCCACCCTCTGCCACGGGCAGGGACACCTCCCACTAGAAGATCTGTGGGAGTAGAAAATGTTGATGTTCAAATAAAATTTGCAGAGGGCTTTTTGGTTTTGGTTTATTTTGTAATTATGTAGAAAATTCAATGTGTTTTCCTAGTATTTCATTAGTCCCATATTTTTTGAAGGCTTTAACTTGCAGTGGAATTGATACTCTGGATCTCAGCAAACAGCCAACTTCTGAGTTGAGCTTGCACTCAAGGGGTTGGCACTGCTTCAGAAACGGTGTGAATTTGTGCAATTTTCAGCTGTGAATGACTCGTTTTGGTTCCTTGAAGAACCTTTTGTAGGAGAATATTTTCAGCTTGGTTTTTAGGGAGTATAAAATTTCAAATACTTTTTTTTTAACAAAATGCTTGCTTTCCATTGTCGCAAATCCTTTAGTATTTAGAAGAGATATGGGGTTTAAATTCTGTTTATTTAAAGTGAAGTTGTGAGAGTCCAGTGACAGTCACTTGCATGGCTAAATCAGTTGTTCTGCTGATGGAGCTGCTCTGCTGACTGGAGCCTTCTCCCAGGCTGGTGGAGCTCCTGAGAAACAGCAAAGCTGGGCACAAGTCATTAAGCAGGAAAGATGCAGCCAACAAACTGGTAGGAGGCTGAGAAAACTCATTCATTATTTAATATCCTCAGCAAACAGACTGTAATTTACTTCCAGCAGCCTGCTCAAACAAAGCCATAAATTATCATCTCGGGGAAGTTCAGCTGGAAAGGTGCTGAGTGCTTTGGCCCCGTCTCCGCTGAGCTCCTGGGATGGGAGGACAGGCAGGAGGAAAGGCAGGGGGCCACCTGTGTGGCATGGCTGCTGCTGGCCAGGTTCAGTGCTTCAGCCTTGGACCCTGTCTGCTAAGCCTTGGGTTTATTTTGGGAAGGAAATGGTTCACCTGTGCTGAGATCCAGGAACATGACTTAGCAAAAGCCAGCCCAGGTTATAGTCCTAGAATTTATACTCCTGGTTAAATACCTGCATGAGCCGAGCCAAGGTGGAGTCTTACACTGAAAACTAAGTTAATTATCTTCCTGTATATTGGATTTTAGTGGGGATTTTTTGTAGGAGTGCCCAGGAGAAGAAAGCCAGAGCCTTTCTCTTTGCCTTTGCCCTGCTCCCCACTCCCTGGGGTGGCAGGCTCATCCCCTCTGCGTGTCACCGGTGTAAAGCTTGTCCCTTCTCCTTCTCTTTCCTTCTGTGCAGGAAGACCCAGCACAGCTCTCTGGACCAGAGCTCCCCACCCCAAAGCGGCGTCTCCGGCACCTACAACCACCCAGTCCTGGGGATGTACGATTCCAAAGACGACTTCCCACTCAGAAAAACAGGTAGGGCTGCCCTTCTCTCGCCGCGCTGCCAGCCGTCCCTGCTGTCACGTCACGCTCGGCCCTCTGGTCTGATTTTCCTGAAAAAGAAGGGATGTTTCCAAAAAGCTGGATTTCAGGCCGTGCTTTGCTTCCTGAGCCCCTTCTGCATCTGTTTCCCTTCACCTGTCACCGTGCTCCCAGTGTTCAAGGGAGCTTGGGGCTGCTCCGGCGTGTGCGAGGAGCGCAGGAGACAGCGGAGCCACATGTCAAAATCTGGGAGATATTTTCCCAAAGCCAAAGCTCGCACAGAGATCCGCATGTCTCCAGCCCAAGTGTGCTTTGCTGAGTGAGGAGAGTACTGAGAAAAAGTTCATTTCTTGGGGGATTTGCATTTTATGTATGAGTGTGTACCTGAGGTAAATAAGGAGGTTTGTGCCAGGGCAAGCGCCGGGGCTTCCTGCTAGGGTTTGGTTCACACCTAGACAGTTCTCTCTCAGTCTGGCTTCTCCCTGCACGGTGGCTGAGCAGGTCAGTTATTCCTCAAGCCTGTATTATATAAACCAGGTTGTTTGGCTTGGCTGTGATCCTCAGCTCCGTATCACATGCCTGAGCCAGCACAGCCTGGGCTCCCAACCTGGCCAGCTCAGGGCTGCTGCCTTCGGGGAACAGCTCAGCTCCGAGAGCTCAGCCTCACTCAGGGAGCAGTTCTGCTGGCCGTGCTGGAAATTTGCTTCAGGACAGCAAAAAAAGCTTCTCTGGAAAGATCACGCAATCATTAAGGTTGGAAAAGCCCCTTTAAGATCATCCACCCTTCAGCCAGCACTGCCAAGGCCACCTCTAACCTGTGGCCCCAAGTGCCACATCCACAGGTTCTTTAGACACTTCCAGTGACAGTGACTCCACCACTGCTCTGGACAGCCTGTTCCAATGCCTGACCAGCCTTTCAGTGATGGAATTTTCCCCTTTTGGGAATTTCTCACTAGGAACCATAGTACCTGCCTTGCTGGATGGATTCCCATCTGTGCAGTTGTTTTTGTTCCCCCTTGGGTTGGTTGCTTGACGAGTAACAAACACTTCAGCTGCACAGGAACCCAGTCAAAAATTGGCTCCAAAATGTGGGTTTTCCCTGGGAAAGGTGCCCCTGTCGCTTTGGGGATGGTACTTTTGACTGTGCCCTTCCTGGAGGACTCCAAAAGCTGAGCTTAGAAAACTGGGTTTGCTGAAGGACAGGGCATCCTCTCCTCTCTGCCCCTGGGTAATGGACGAGCTTCCAGGCTGCCCTGGGGAATCACAGCGTTTCCATGCAGGGAAGCATCCCTTGGCAACAAACCTATCACTTAGGACCTGTGGGCAGCCTGATTCCAAGAGATTTTTAGCTTTTTTCCTATGCCTTGTGATGCCAGGTGATCTGATCCTACCCTGTTAGCATTCCCACAGTAAAAATGGGCTTTGACCTGCTCCCAAACATGCCTGGCTTGTCACCTCAGGGCACCTTGTCAGATTGGCTTTGAGCAGCAGTCACCCTTCTTGCTCCCAGGGTCCTGGATGGGAATTCCTGCAGGAGAAGGAAGACATCTGTACATCTCACCCTGCGCTGCTTCCCAAACTGGGATCTCACCAAAGCTCCTGCTGAAGGAACTCCCGCTGTCAGACAGGGGGAATTAAGGATGATAAATGGAGCTAATCACATTATTAAAGAGTGGAAGCCACCAAACCCATTGTTGTTTTCCAGCAGGAGGACGTTCAGCTGATTTCGGTTTCCCAGAACGCTGGCACTTGTTCTTTTTGAGCACCATCATTAATCTCCTGGGCACTGGTCTGGGATACAAACAAGTTCACTTTTGTAAGGTTCAGGGGAGAATTTTTTTTTTCATTGTTTTCTTTTATTTTCCTTTCAACGCAACAGCACATCAAGCTCTGGCACAGCAATATCCTGCAGAATTCCCAGTGCCAAGAATGTTAAGTTGCTTGGAGAAGAAAGGCTCCTGAACAATCTGGTGTAAACAAAAGGCAGGGAAGGTTGGAGCCCATCCTAAATAAAGTTCTTTATTACGGGTGAGCTTTTCAGATTTTTGGCACCAGGCAACGCTCTGGCTTCGTGTTGGTAATTTAAAACCACCATATAGTGTAGTCCAATTTTATTAAATTTGATTAAATATTTGCAGCTCAAATAACAGAGCCCATCACAATACAGCTCTGATTACCAGGGCTGGAATCCAACCAGCACCGTTGCTGGGGAGAGGGTGGCTTAGGGGGTGGTAGGAAGGCAGTTGGAATTATCATTTCTGCAGAGCTGGGAGCGTGTCCTGGAGCTTGAGACATTTTTAGGGAAGGATAAATATTCCTCATCCCTGCAAGTGTTCCAGGCCAGGTTGGAAAAGGCTTGGAGCACCCTGGAATATAGAGGAGGGTGTCCCTGCCCATGGCAGGGGGTTGGAACAAGGTGATCTTTAAGCTCCCTCCCAGCCCAAGTCATTCCATGGTTCCATCAAATTTGCCATTTCCTTGCATTTTAGCAATACTCTGTGTCTTTACTCCTATTTCAAGCATCCTGATGGTCACAGATTATGGGAGAGGGAGGATGTGCAGGAGTGATCTCTCCAGAGGGCTTGAAAGCCTTCAGCAGGGGACACAGTCAGCTCCTGCAGCGTGCTCCCAATGCCTCCTGTGCCCTGAAATCCAACTCTCTCTGATTTGTTTTCCTAGATTATTCTCCAGTTTCTTGGCTGTTTGGTTTCAGTGTGAAATTGTTTTCCTGGTGCAGTTACTAATTGCTTGAATCCTGTTCTTAGCGTGGCTGGGGGATTAATTTCACTCGGCTCCCACTCTCCAAGCACTTTGGGGCTTTTCCTTTCTTTTCAGTGAGCTAAGATCAGTTTGGTTGGTGCTGCTCCTGCCTTTGCTGTTAAATACGTGGATTAGCACGAGGATTTTTATTTCCCCTTCTGAGGAGTTTCCTTTGTTCTGTGTAGGATTTAGTGTTGGAGTTTTATTGACAGCTTTTGAGAGGGGAAATTCTAAGTGACCTTTTCTGCTCCCAGATCAAGGTTGGTGTCTCCCAAATTTAATAACATTTGTTATGTGCCACACTGGGGTCCTGTAAGGAAAATCTCTGGAGAATCCTTACAGAGTGGTTTTAGACTCTGGGTTGGGATAGTCTGTTTTGATAACCCCAAGAGTTGTTTGTCAACACCTTTCTTGGAGCTGCTGAAGTGGGTTTTAGGAGAGCTTTTCAGTTTTGCATTTCCAAGGAATCCTGTCCTCGTTTTCTCTCCAGGAACAAGGTTGTTGATAGCATTCCCTGCTTTCTGAAATTTGAGCAGTGGATATATTAGAACATGCTGTTACTTAGAAAGCTGACACCACCACCATCATGAAGATTTAAAGGGAATTATTTCACTTCTTAACATGCTTTTCCTCTTGGACTTGATGATCTTACAGGGCTTTTCCAACCTAAATGATTCTGTGACTTCATGATTCTTTTTCCATGCAAAAGAGATGAGCCTGAGAGAAGAAAGCATCCAGCATCCTGTGATGTTGTTGGTATTGCAGAAAACTGGAGTTGTTTGGGTATTATTTGCAGTTAGGCAGGTAAAATTGGTGTCAACTTGTTGCAATTAGAAAGAAATAAGAGGGAAAATGAAAGGATTTGTCAACAATTACAATACTGCATTTGTCAAGGGAAGTGTAATGTCCCTCTGAGCTGGTTCTGATTATTGGAGTGTTTGGAGTGGTTTGTTTTAGGACAAAAGGTTGTTTGGAGGAAAATAGACTGGTCAGAAACCCTGGTGTAACATGGGAGTATAATCCGGAGGAAATCTTGGAGCTGTGTGTGGCGTGGAGTGTCACTCCAGTTCGAGAGCATCTCTGCCTTCCCACCTCCGCTGTCCTTCAGCCAGCCTGGTTGGAAGCCTGGCTTCCCACAGGCCCATGCACTGAGGGGAGGCCCTGACCCCCAGAGAAATCCCTGGTGGAAATACCCTGTCCTGCTCCAACTGGAGAACATCAGTCTGTCTAACCCAAAAATAACACGTAGCTTGGATATTGGAGAAGATTTCTTCACTGGAATGGTGGTCAGGCACTGGAACAGGCTGCCTGGGGCAGTGGTGGAATCACCATCCCTGGAAGTGTTCAAAAACCGGGCCGTGCCACTGGGGGCCGTGGTTTGTGGTGGTGATGGATTGATGGTTGGACTTGATCATCTCAGAGGTCTGGTCCAGCCTTAATGATTGTGGAATCATGAAGACACTTCTTGTGAGTGGTGCACCAGAAGAGAAACCTCTTCCACGAGGAGACCAAACAAAATCTTGTGGTTTGGTGTCACCTTTGGGGGATCCCAGTCACTCAGGGAGCCCACCCTCCTCCTCCTTGGTCCTCCCAGCTCCATCTCTGCTTCCCAGAGGCTGCCAGGGGCCTGCACTGTCCATAGAATTCCAGGATTGGGTTGGAGGGAACCTCGAAGTCCATCCCATTCCTACCCCCTGCCACAGGCAGGAACACCCTCCACTATCCCAAATTTGCTCCAAATGCCAGTGTCCAGCTTGGCCTTGGGCACTGCCAGGGATTCAGGGGCCACCACAGCTTCTCTGGGCACCCTGTGCTGGGGCCTCCCCACCCTCACAGGGCACAATTCCTGCCCAATATCCCATCTAACCCTTTCCCTCCTTCAGCTTAAGTTCCCTTTCCTCGTGGAGTTTTCTCATGGGTGTTAGAAGGGAGACAAGATAATTCTGTTGACTTTTGCCTGGCAAGTAAAACTTAGTCTGAAACTTAATAATAATAATAACAACAACAACAACAATAATAAAAAGAATAACATCCCTTTCCAGTCCCCACCTGCCAAAATGAAGATGTTCAAGGACTGGCAGAAGGATTTTCTTGCTGCATTGTTTGCTTTTATTCCACAAATGCGGACGGGCAGTGGGAACAGGGCAAACTCTGCCCGGGACTTGGTGGGGTTTTGACTTCCACAGACTTAATGTCCGATTAGTTCAGCAGCTTAGGGGCTGCAGTTCTAGGAAAAAAACAATGGGAATGACATAAATGTTGGAAGAATTGGATTACATGGGTCCTGCTGCACTCAATGATGTCTAAGAGGGGTAACTTGGGTTGGAGCCTGTGAAAACCAGGGAAGCTTTTGGCTTATGTTTTGGTTATTAATTTACTTGGAGGAAAACAAAATATTCTTTGTATAAATCCTTATTATAGGCCAAATTAAGTATGTCAGTGCTTAAGAAATCCCACTGGCTTTGTGGGAGCTGACTCACATTTGGGCATGGGCTTCATTTGTTTGCTGGAGGGGAATTTTGATAATTTCATGGCATTTGTTTTAAATATTTCACCTTGAGATGTAGAGGAGCAGTAATTTTTTAACTTAGGTTTTGTAATTTAATCTCCAGTTTTTAAATTTACTCCAGTTAGGAAGGCTTTATTTGGGCATATTGCCTGGCAGGGTGAATTTGGGGGAGATTTGCAGAATTGGTGTTCCTGACACAGCATTGAACCTGCAATGGCTGTCAGGTATTGATGCTTCTGTGCTGTTCAAATTCCTGTTTCACATTTGTGAAAGACAGCTCCCTTCAGCTTAAAAATATTTTTATTATATAATAGTTTAAAAACCATCTGAACAAGCCTAAATTCTTCTACTATAAAATAGGTTTTATGTAAATTCTGTGAGTTTGTGGCTGTGCTGCACTGCCTGTGCTGAATTTTAATTCACCTACTTTGGGCTCTGGAGCACCCAATTAAATCCGTGTAGGGATTACGCTCTCTGAGGTCCTGATTCCATGTTAGATTTGGGATTATATTTCAGGGATAAACAACAAAATCAGAGCGGGGCTTTAAATAGACCTTTTGGTGTTTTGAAACTTGATCCCCCAGCAGAAGGGGAAAACACAGAGTGATTTTGCCTTAAAATAGTTTTAATCTGACAAATTCCAATACGTTGCTTTGGCAATCACTTACGTTGGAGGTATTTTCTCTTTTAAGGCTGTCATTTTCTATGTTCACCTCCTTGTTATATGGAAGGAGGTTTTTTATTGTGGCTTTAAATATGGGGTGTGTTAGGTAATCTGTGACCCCAAATCTTTTGTTCCCCTGCCCATTTTTGAGGTGTTTCAAACCCATTCCTTCTTTGTATTTGAAAGCCACCTAATTAATATTGTGTTCCCAACAGAAACCACCCCTCATTTGAGCACCAGGAATAAAATTTGGGCTGAAATGCAGTTTTTATTGCCATGGTTTCCTTTGTCGGAGGACAGATCCTTCCAACAGCTGTGGCATGAGCTTAGATTTCCTTGATTTGAAATGGATGTATCAGCATCCAGCTGTGACACCTTCCCCTTCTGCAGAATCCCAGAGTGGTTTTGTTGGATGGGACCTTAGAGATCATCTCTTCCAGCCATGAATGTGGCATCCAGGCAGCTATTAATGCTCTGAAATGGGGACAGATTAAAGCTGGGAATGTAAGGATGTGGGATGAGGTGTGTACCCGGAACACTGCTTTTAAAAGCACAAGTCAACTTCTGTTTCGAAGAGAACTTGGAGAAGTTGCTGCTTGGAGCCTGAGCTTGTTTGAACTGGTCCAGTCTTTAATATCGTCCTGGAGCAGATTTGCATTCAGTCCCTTGCCATTTTATATGCAAATTCTCTCTCTCTAAGGCAATTCCCCCCTTGCTAATGCACTTCATTCAGCATTTGAAGCAACGTCTTGAGGAAGCACTTTTTTTTTTTAGTGCTCCCGTTATCTCTTGCTGGTGTTTTTCTGTCCAAAACATTCACGAAAAAGCTTTTTCTTTCCTTTTATTTTTTTTCTTCCTCCAAAAAATTTCATCAAAGCACTGCGTTGATGGCTTAACTTCAAGCATTTGATCTTGAATTCGTCAGCCTTCTGATTTTTTGAGCCCTGCAATTAACGTCAACAGGCTTGATCTTTGACGTGACCTGGTGGTCAAGGGAAATACAGCTGCAGCCAGACTGAGTTAATTCAAATCAGTTTGTAAACCCTGTTTTAATTCTTCTAAAGAAATGTAGATTATTCACCCTGGAGTGTGTTGGTTGGTAATGGAGTGAGCACAGGATTTGCTGGTTCAAAGGGATTAAGCAGCAGGGTTGTTGAGGAAGGGAAAGGATGGGGCCGGTTCACTCATCTCAGCTCTGTCAGGAGCCCTCAAGCAGGTATTTCACTCAGGGCTCAGGAGATCAGAAAGCTCCCAGAGGAAATCATCTTGCAGGAGGAGTCTTGAATTAAAGCTTCATGACCTTGATGGAGGCTCCATAAGGCGTGTGCTGTCACCAGCTGTCCTGGCCCCAGGGGCACTGGGGCTTCCCAGGAGCTCTGCCTTGGCTTTTTGGGATCTCAGGATTTGGGTTTTGGAGGGACTCTCTTGAAAGTGTGGCGTATACAAGGCTGTGGTCACAGGAAATGCATCCACACCTGCCCTGAGCAGTCTGGAACTTCTGAGGTGTCTGATGTGCTGTTAGATAGGGTTGAACTGTGGGGCTGTGATGATATAACCCCAAGATGCTTCCCAAACAAACAAACAAACAAACAAACAAACCTCCTGCTCCCTGGTGTTGGCTTTCAGTGGCCACGCTCTCATGCCCTTTCTCTTGAGTTGAGAGGCTCCAGCTGACACAGGGAGCCAGCAGGGAGACAATCACCTGGTTTGCTTGTGGGGTTTGATTTTGGTGCTTTCTTTCCCCCTGCCCTGGCATCCGTCCCTCAGCCAGCTCACCCTGGGGTCGGATGACTCTGAGGGTGTGGAGCTGCCTGTTCAGCAGCACATCAGAGATAACCAACAGCAGCATCTCAGCTGGCTCAGCCATTCCTCTGCTCCTTCCCTGGATCCCATCAGCTGGGTTTGCCGCTTGGTTGGGAGCAAGTTGGGCAGAGGTGGGAGACTCTGCACTAATCCCAAGTCTGAGTCTTTGTTCAGAGAAGACTTTGCAGGATGATTATTACATTTTTAATTCAAATGCATGCCATCGTTGCTCTTGAATCCAGACCTTGCATGGGCTGGGACCTGTTTATTACACTACAAATCTGTCTTCCAAATATTTGTTAGCAAATGCCTTAATTTAGTTTAGCCTCCTGCAAATGCTCGACTGCAGCCAGCCAACTCAACTCAGCACAACTCAACTCAACTGCAGGCTGAGTGAAACGCTGCTGAGCCACTCCTAACGCTGTTGCATTTTCCTGGCCAGCCTCTGAACCCAACCTGAAGCTGCGGTCCAGACTAAAGCAGAAGGTGGCTGAGAGGAGGAGCAGCCCCCTCCTGCGCAGGAAGGACGGGCCGGTGGTGACGGCGCTCAAGAAGCGCCCGCTGGACGTCACAGGTACGGCGGGTAAGTGGCAATTCCTCAATTCCTCACTCCCTCCTCCTTTGCCAAAACGCACTCCTGTCTCCGTCGTGTGCTCCAGCAGTGCTGGAGCCAAGCTGAGGGCACTGGGATTGTCCAGCCTGGGGGAGGCTGAGGTCAGGCCTTGTCCCCATCCGCAGCGTCCTCAGGAGGGGCAGCTCCCATCTCTGCTCCTTGTGACCAGGGACACACCTGGAGCTGTGTCAGTTAAGGTGGAAAATAGGAAAAGGTTCTTGACCCAGAGGTTTTATATATACAGCTGTATAAAACTTCTTTTTTAAATACTCAGCTGACAGTTTCTTGTTGAAAAGTCCTGTCCTTCCAGGACTAAAGTTTGCAAGTGGGATCAGAGGCAAGAATGTGATGAGATTACCATAAAGTTAATTCCTAGCACCATCTAGGGATGTTTCTATGTAAGTACCACCCAGTGACAGCTTTGCCAGGCTTGTCTCGCTCCAAGGCACACGATCATCACTCCATCAGACTCAAAATGAGCTTGCTTTAGACAGCGGGGTGGGTTTGGGAGACCCTGGGGTGCCTCAGCACTTCTCTATGTCAGAGCCTCTCTGTTTGCAGAGGGGAAGGAGGATTTCAAGAGCTAAAAGTTGTGGAATCATAAAATATCCTGAGTTGGAAGGTACTCACAAGGATAATCTGGTCCAACCCTAGGCCTGCACAGGACACCCCAAAAATCCCAGCCTGTGCCTGAGAGTGTCTTCCAAACACTCCATGAGTTCTGGCAGCCTTTCAACCTGAAAATCCAATTTCCTTCACTCACACAATGCTATATGGCACGTGGCTCCTGCTGGCTGACCATTTTTCCCTGTAATGACTTCAGAAATGGCAGTGGAAGCTCCCATTTCTCACTGGCATGGACATGGTTCAAGAAGCCAGCCTGGAGCCTCTTAGAAAAGTATTGAAGTTGTCGTGGTGAGAGGGGACTTTTAAATGGAAAATAATTTTTAAAAACAGTCCTACTTTGGGGATTAGAAATTATGTTTAATCCCTGAAGAATGCAAAGGGTTCTGGTGGGACACCTTCCTCTCGACCAGGTTGCTTCAGTCTGGCCTTGAACACTCTCAGGGGTGGGGTAGCCAAGGCTTCTCTGGGTAGCCTGTGCCGGTGCCTTATCACCCTCACAGGGAAGAATTCTGTCCTACAATTCCCTCTAAGCCTGCCCTGTGGCAGTGGGGAGCCATTCCCCCTGTCCTGTCCCTCCAGGCACTTGTGAAAATTAGCCTTTATTCTTCCTGGAGTAACGAGGAGCCTGCTGCAGCCTGAGTCACTGCGGCTGCTGGGAGAGTCTCTTGCTGCAAATGCTTGGGGACGAGGAAAGTTCAAAAGAAAACACTTTAATGTTATTAACCTTCCCAAATAAAAGGAGGAACACTAGCAGCTGTGTCATACAGCAGGTGAGAGACTT
Organism: Cyanoderma ruficeps; assembly: GCA_008694505.1. Classification (NCBI taxonomy): domain Eukaryota; kingdom Metazoa; phylum Chordata; class Aves; order Passeriformes; family Timaliidae; genus Cyanoderma; species Cyanoderma ruficeps. Next base: position 621,512 of record VZDJ01000021.1, on the reverse strand, counting down.
TCTGAGGGAGGTCTGATGCAAGCAGGTGTCTTTAGGGTTGGAGGGAAAGAGGGTGAGAGAGGCACTTCCAGAAAAATGAAGTAGAACAACTCTGACGTCCTCCAGTCTGACCTCTTCAAGCCTTCCATGCTTTTTGTTATCTTTCAATCATAATTCAAGTTATTAATACACTCTAAGAGAAATCCCTATGGGGAGAAGACTTAAATATGCTGAGTAGGTACTTGGATAAACCATTTGAAAGTGTTTGTTGGTATTTTAAGTGCCCTGGGAAGATTTAGGGGGAAGAAGGGGAGGAGGAGGGCTGCTTTCATCCAAAACAAAAGTTGAGGGGTTGTTATCTGTCTAAATACCATCACAGAGATGGTTTCTAATGTTAAAAGTTGTTTTTGGATGTGTTTTTCAGACTCTGCATGCAACAGTGCTCCTGGATCTGGTCCCAGCTCTCCAAACAACAGCTCCAACAACATCAGCACCGAGAACGGAATTGCTGGATCAGTCACGAGTATCCAAGCAGAGGTACAGAGCCCTCCTTCCCTCTGGTTTTTAACACCCATCAGCTTTGGGAGAGCTTTGGGACTAAACCATGCAAAAGGAGAACCCCAGCTTGTGACTTGGAGCAGACTTTGGAAATTACCTCTCAGCCTGAGCTGACAGAATGCCTTATCTGTTTATTAAATCTGGTCTGAACCAGCTCACAGGCAGCTTGTGGTAACTTGCAGTGGTTTTGTAGTGAGGAGAAAGTAAAAGTAAAGGGATTCAGCAAGGTCAAATGCAAGTATTTTAATGTTTGGGGAATTTTACTCCTGTATATGGGGTGGATTTATTGTGTGTAGCTGGCTGGTCTAAATATGACCAAGCCATAACTGGATTAAAGAGAATGGATTTAAACTTTCCCTCCACAACTGGGGATCTGAAGGAATGGTGCCATGTGCTGGTTTATAATCCCATAAACTTTCACCATCACATGAGGCATCGCTGGATGCCCAGGGCAGGGTGTTGGCCTAGGTGAGGTGGGGTTGGATTGAGCACAGCAGCTCCTGTGTTCAGGAATCCTGGAGCCAAGCTTTTCCAAGGGATCTGGGCCATGTGAGCTGGCTCCCACTATAAACTGTGCCTGTAGAAAACCAGTGTGGTTGTCTGATGTTACTGGTGCATTTCTTTTTATCCAGCTTCCCATTAGCTGTTCTCCCCATGAATAGAGTCTGTCTTAACACCAGGGCTCCAAAAACAGGCTGGGGCTTGTTCTCCACAAATATTCCTTTAGAATTGAAAAGACCTTCTGATGGTGGAAATGTCAGTCCTTATTGCTTTCTAGTTTTGTACAGATTTGCACTTTATTTTTATTTCTAATGTAGTGTAACAGTATTTAATATGGGGAACATGCCTCCTTCTCCACCCTCTGCCCTGCCAAATGATCCAGCACACATTCCAGCCACTCTAGTCCGCAGCAAACCTTAGAGATTCAGGTAATTAGTGTGAAGATTAAGATGGTGGGAGGTGGAGGCTTCACTTGCCTCAAGGTGACAAGCGCAGAGTTTTGGTTTTGCTGATCCAGGAGCTATCACTCTTGTCTGTCCTTAGAAAACTGTAAATTCCCAGTTGCTGCTGATGGAAAAACTAATGGATTTGACAGGTTTTTTTGTGACACAAGCAGAGCAGGCAGCTTCCCAAAAGTCCCTGCAGGGGATTGGAATCAGGTGGCCTTTAACATCCCTTCCAGCCCAGACCATTCAGTAAAGTCGGAGTGAGCTCCTGCAGGTGAATGTGAAGCTGGAGCATCCTCCTCATCCATTTGATTTTTCAACTTAATAATTAGAGCTGATCATTTGTGTCTAGACCAGCAACACCTAATCAAATGAACACTGACCACATGAAAAAGTCTTTCCATCATTACTGCTTGTAATGCAGTAATTTTGTGACTTAGGCTGAGGTGTGAGCAACACAAGCAATTGGAAGAAAAAGCCCTGTCCTACCCAAGCATTTCCCTTTCCCAAAGAAAAATAACTCTGCCTTTTATTTCAGCATTCATGTCATGTGATCCCATCTGATCCATTGGCAGGTATTTGGGAAAAAATGAGTGGGGTTTTGTGTCTTTAAAATCTTCTTCACTAGGAGTTTCACCTGGGAGCTCAGGTGTTGGAGATTCCTTTGACAGCAATGGACCAGGATTTCCCATGTTCCCACCGTTAAATGTTTGGAAATATTTAAGTGTTTCTGAAAAGATAATGTTGTGTTTTGTTCTTAGCTTCGTATTTTATTTTAAATGAGAAGCGTATCTCACTGCTTCTTAGTTTGGTGCATCAGCCCTTGAACCAGGTGTGTTGGAGGATTGTGCCCAACTTCGTTATTTGAGTGCCTTCAGTGGGGAAACACTGCAGCCCTGCCTCCTTTAAAACAGCCACTTTCTGTTTTGAAATGCTGTTTTTAAAGGTTTTTTCCCTCTCTGAAAGGCACACAGCATTCACTGCCGTTGCAGTTGGTACAAGCCTGTAAAAACTCCTTGAGTACAGCTGCAGACTGCGCATCCACAAAGGGCTGTGTGCGATTCAGGGCTGTTTGTGCACAGCCCAGAGATGGGAGCTGTGTGTTTAAAGTGATGATAATGCTGCCAAATCCCGTGTGCTGAGAGCATCAAGCTGCTGTGTTCTGTGTCAAATCCCCAGGAGAGGCTTTGAGGCACAACTCCGGAGTATTGATTGTTCAAAGGGAAAATGGATGTAGTTTTGTTTCATTTGTGGTATCAGTAAAATATTTCATTCCTCTGCTGACAATAAGTATCTTATTTTCAATGGTACGCTGACATTATGTAATTTAAATTAAAGCAAAATTGCCAGAAGTGCTAAAAAATCACTTGGAAGGAGAAGTGTGTGGGTACAAATAATCACATGGAGAGTCACTTTAGATTAGAAAGAAAAGTGAAGTTTTTTTTACAATGAGTGTTTAAAAAAAGGCACAGGGTGCCCAGAGAAGCTGTGGCTGCTTCATCCCTAGAAGTGTCCATGGTCAGTCTGGATTTTGGGTTTGGAGCACCCTGGAATAGTGGAAAGTGTCCCTGCCCATTGCAGGGAGTGAAACAACCTGGCCTTGGACAATTCCAGGGATGGGACAGCCACGACTTAGGTACGGATTGCCCCATAACAGAATATTGAGTTAAACAAAATCCCCTTTTTCACAGCAGCACCTGTGCTTAGCAGACTTCTGAAGTTTTCCTGAAGTCTAAATTCTATTTACATTGGAAAATCACCTGCAGAGACCTCAGGGTGATCAGAACACTGGTTTCCCAACAGGAAAATCAGGCACTTTATTGTAATTTTTGTAATGGGTTTTCTAGTGCGTATTTCAAATCAGTCTTGTTTAGAAATTAAAGGTATTTTTGCTAAAGTGTTCTTGCTTCAAATGCCTGTAAGATAACTGAGCAAATCTTACATTTCACCCTGAAAATCAGGAAATAGCTCCATAAATGCAACCTTGAGGCTTTTGGATGGGATTTTGAAGTCTGATTTATGCTAACACACGCTAGTAAATAACATAAATTGTTTGTTATTTGCTAAAGACAAAAACACCAATTGTAAAGCTTTTTTTTTTTTTTTAAGATAGTCTGTTTTACCTTTAAAAAGGTAAATGCTTGAGAAGGATAAATACCAAGGGAACAGCACGTAGCTGTTCCAGGGGAGGCTTAGGTTGGATGCTAGGGGAAGATTTTTCCCCCAGAGGGTGCTGGCACTGCCCAGGCTCCCCAGGGAATGGGCACGGCCCGAGGCTGCCAGAGCTCCAGGAGCCTTTGGACAGCACTCCCAGGGATGCTCAGGGTGGGATTGTTGGGACGTCTGTGTAGTTCTGGAGACTTGAGTCCCCTCCTGCTGCCTTGGCCTGGTGTGTGCCGTGTCCTGGCAGGCTCTGGGGATGGGCTCTCACCGTGGTCGCTCTCGTTTCCAGACCAGCCTGGCTCACAGGCTCGTGAACCGCGAGGGCTCCGTGACGCAGCTCCCGCTCTACACCTCGCCCTCCCTGCCCAACATCACGCTAGGACTGCCTGCCACCGGCCCTTCCAGTGTAAGTGGGGCTGGCATCAGCCTCTGGGATGTCAGCAGGGTTGGGATCAGCCTCTGGGATGTCTCTTAACCCCCTGTGCCGTGGTGCGTTTTCAGGCGGGACAAGCGCAGCAGGATGCAGAGAGGCTCGCAATCCCAGCCCTACAGCAGCGGATCTCCTTATTCCCTGGCACTCACCTCACTCCCTATCTGAGCACTACAACGTTGGAGAGGGATGGGGGCACTGCACACAACCCTCTCCTGCAGCACATGGTCCTACTGGAACAGCCAACTGCACAAACGCCCCTGGTCACAGGTGAGCGCTCCAGGGGCAGCACTCGGGCACCAGGAAAAGAGAGGAAACCAGCAGGGATCTGTTGGGTTGTTTTCAAGGCAGCCTCTAGGTCCTGAATTGCCTCTACACCCTGTAGGTGGAACATAAAACGTTTGTTTGTTGATACATTGATAAGTGGTGACTTTTCCAAAATCAGATCTCCCACCTCGATTTGGTGAGATGAAAATAAATACTATTATTCCATCAGGATAGTAGAAGTCGGTTGGTAAAAGCTGAAAACTATATTTCTTTAGAGTTCTGACCAGTTCAGATCAAAGTGAAGACAAAAACATTGCACCTAATGATTCCTGCTTTCCATGGATGGTTTCTATTCCATGAAAGTATGAAAGGCACGCACTTAGAAAATCACAGGTTAAAACACTTCCTTTCCATCATTAATATAAATAGCAAAACCATGGCAAAATCAGCTGCCTCCCAACAGATTGTATTTATTTGTGTGCGTTCCCTTTCCAGGATGTTAATTGCCATGAGTCACTCCCAGTGCTGGGTTTTGAGAATGAACTACCTGTGGGAAGGCCTGTGGCTATAAATACGCTGGATTCAAAGCAATAATTCCCACTGGGATGCATTCCTGGCTTCCTGTGTGTGGTGCTGGGACAAAAGATGTTCTGCCTCAGTTGCTGACATGTTGGTTTTCCTTCCCTTCCTTCCATTTCTAGTGGAAGTTCTTGGGAGATGTCAGCCCCTGCAGCATTACATCTCGTGCATCCAAACTGTACATCCGAACCCATGGGGTTGGGATAAACTTGGGAGCACGTGGATATGGGGAGGCTGATGCAGAGAAGTGTGGTGTTTGCTTCTCGCTGTTTCCAGCATACTGTGTTTGCTTCCAAGTGAATTCCTTCTACTCCACCTGCTCCATGTGGTGCTTTCCTAGCGAGTACAACTTGTTACAGCCCAAAACTCAGGAGAAAGAGTCAGGACACAGAAACAAGGAGGAACGTTCCAGAGGCTGAGAGGCAGTGAACTCACACGTGGTCCCCAAAGCCTTGAGTGCACTGGCTGCCAAGCTGCAGCTAGTATTTGGAAACTCCTTGGAAACAAAGTGTGGAGTTTATTAGGATTCTGCTGAAGAGCCTTCAGCTCTGGAGATAGTCCCCCGACAGGTGCAGAATTGTCCAGCTGTGATGGCTCTCTCTGTGCTGGAAGGTAGACATTGGCAGTTTGGGAAGCTAGCCTAGAATTCCTTAGCTGTGCCATTCCTCTTGGGGATGGTTTCTCTGGGTAGTATCCTGCATGTCCTGATGTTCCTTATTGCTGATGGAACATAGTCAGGGCTTGGACCAGCCTGGGATAGTGGAAGGTGTCCCTGCCCATGGCAGGGGGCGGAATGAGACAAGTTTTAAGGTCCCTCCCAAGCCAAGCTGTTCCAGGATTCTGTGAACATGGTGTCTCCTGGAAAGCTTTCCCAGGAGTGTCTTGGCCATTGCCTTGGAGTAAGGTAGTCTTCCAAAATATCCTGTGCAAGCTCTGGTGTCTGATTTGAACTTTTGGGAGGAGGAGCTGTGCTGTCAGGGGAAATGAGCACATCTTTCCCAGTTACCCGTGTACACACTGACATCTGTAGAGACGTGCATTTATAAAACCAAATACCCTTTCACATGATCCCTTTCAGAAAAAGCAGAGAGTGGGAGAAACTCCCTAAGTCTTGTGAGAAAAGAGGCTTTCTCATGAGTCAGCCCCTTCCATTTAGGGCAGTTCTGTGAGTTGGTGGGAAAGGAGGTCACATCCTGGGATACAAATGCCAAGGTGTTTCCAGCTGGCTGCAGACTTCTGGGCAGCTTCTCCCTCTCCTAAACCAAAGCCTGAGAAGAGCAGAGGGCTTCTTGCCCAAAAGTGACTGCAGACCTAACCCAGCTTGAATTGAATCTGGGGTCAGTCCTTAAACCAAGGCGAGCTGTGAGGTTTAAACTTCTCCACTGTGGTCTCATGTAGTGACAGAAGGGTCGCTAAGGTGTTGCTGGTTTCAAAACTAAGATGTTTCCAGAGGGTCTCTGAGTGACCAAGCAGACAGAGAACTCAAAGCAAGCAAAGCATGGCTCTGTGCCGTTGTGATTAATTTGTCTGCTCTCCCTCAAGGCAGCTCCCGTGAGGTGGCTGGGTTTGGCATGGTATCACTGTCACCGTCAGCGTTACTCAACAGCCGTTTTCTCCCTTCCTTTCTTCTTCCTTTTGTTTCTCCTCTGCTGCTTTTTCCTCCATATTATCTTCAGACTGGTATCTTTCAGGACTGCCCCTGCATGCACAGCCCCTGGTGGGTGGAGAGAGGGTCTCCCCTTCGATCCACAAGCTGCGGCAGCACCGCCCGCTCGGGCGCACCCAGTCTGCTCCCCTGCCCCAGAACGCCCAGGCCCTCCAGCAGCTGGTGATCCAGCAGCAGCACCAGCAGTTCCTGGAGAAGCACAAACAGCAATTCCAGCAGCAGCAGCTGCACATCAACAAGGTAGGCACGAAGCTTTCAATACCCTTTTTCCTCCACAGCAGCTTCAAGTATGTGATTTCAGGGTCTCTAGTGCAGGTGTGTTTGTGGGCTCTGCCTCCAGCGTCCCTGGGCCTCTCATCCTTGGACCTCTCTCAGGCATGACACCACCAGGACGTATTGGTGAAGGAAGTTAATCAGATTTACTGAAATGTTTGCTGAAAAGCTGAGAGACTTAGGGGTGTTCACCTGGAGAAGAGAAAGCTCCAGAGAGACCTCAGAGCCCCTTCCAGGGCCTAAAGGGGCTCCAGGAGAGCTGGAGAGGGAATTGGGACAAAGCCCTGGAGGGACAGGGCACAGGGAATGGCTCCCACTGCCAGAGGGCAGGGTTAGATGGGATGTTGGGAAGGAATTGTTCCCTGGGAGGGTGGGCAGGCCCTGGCACAGGGTGCCCAGAGAAGCTGTGGCTGCCCCTGGATCCCTGGCAGTGTCCAAGGCCAGGATGGACACTGGGGCTTGGAGGCACCTGGGACAGTGGAAGGTGTCCCTGCCCATGGCAGGGGATGGCCCTGCATCATCTCTGAGCTTCTTCCCAACCCAAACCATTCTGGGATTGATAGTGTTTTGAGGCTTTCTGAGCCCTCCTCCCAAGGAGTTCCAGTGGAGGCTTTCCTTAGGACAACAGTAATTCCAGCAGCTGCTCTGGGGCTCAGATCGCTGCTGTTTCATTTACGGCAGAGGTTCCTCCAAATGTTTCCACCGTTCCAGTCCTGTGAGAAAACACAACTACTGAGGGCTGGATGCAGGAGTGAAAGAAGCCACAACCCCTCCCCACACACACACCACCCCCAAACCCTTGTTTATGGGCCGGGGCTGAGGCAGGATGATTACACAAGTCACTGACGTCAATGCTGTCCTTCTGGAGCGCTGCCACCACGGGTGCCAGCCCTGGCCCCGGCTCAGCCCGGCACAGGGGCCCTGGGGAGCTGCTGCTCCACAGGAATCCCATTTCCCCCCCTCCAAACACTCCTCGGGACCAGGGCCATGGAGTGTGGGGCAGCGAGTTGGGGTTCTTTGTTTGGGGAAGTGTCAGCTGGAGGGATTTTTTTAACGTGAAGGTTTTTAAAGCTTTTCCAAAGCTTTGGCTGTGACGTATCCGCTGAGCTCATTCAGACTTTATCCTAGACCTCCCAGGAGCTGGAGAGCCACTGGAACACTCTGAATTCCAGCTTTGTCGATCGCTCTCCGCAGCAAAATCAGTCAGAGAGGGTTTAATTAAACTGATTTCCCTGTGTTTGATTTATAGGAGTCACGAGTTAAAATCACTTTGGTGCTAGTGCTGCATGCGTGTGGCGGATTTATCCTGTGGGATAGCGTCCAAGTGCTGACATGGGAAAAGACTTTTCCCAGATGTGGGGATATTTTAGGACCCTTGTGTGTGTAGGAGAGTTAAAGACCGGACTAAAAATAAAATATTATTTAATTATTAGCAGGACCGATAGCACTGCCTGTAAATTTTTTTATTTGTGGATTTCCCATAAATAATACTTCTGAAGTATTTTATGTATTTATATACTCATAAATCAGGCTTTTCTTAATTCCATGTAATTTTTCCAAACTTTGAGATTTTGGCCCTAAATGTTCCCTATTAAGTATCTGCAGCAGATGAAATTTTTGAGGGGACTGGGGCCAAACAAGTCTTGCTGTTTCCAGGAAGGCAACTAAGGAAAAATGTGCAGTTTTACTTAAAAATAATAAGAATAATTATTGGAGTAGCTGTGGCTGCCCCTGGATCCCTGGAAGTGTCCAAGGCCAGGCTGGATGGGGCTTGGAGCACCCTGGGATAGTGGAAGGTGTTCCTGCCCTTGGCAGGGGTGCAGTGGGATGAGCTTTAAAAACCCTTCCAACCCAAACCATTCTGTGGTTCTCATTGAGCTACTATTCCACCATCAGCCTGTGCTTCTATTTCCCACCTTTTTTGCACATTTAATGTGCAAAAGGGAAGTGCCAGGGGAGGTTTAGGTTGGAAAAGATCAGATAAAATTTTGGCACTGAAAGGGTGGTCGGGCACAGTCTGCCCAGGCAGTGGAGGAATCACCACCATCCCTGGAAGTGTTCAGACAACCTGTGGATGTGACGCTCGAGAACAGTTTGGGGTAGGTTTGGCAGTGCTGGGAGAACAGTTGGACTCTATGCTCTGAGAATACTTTTCCAACCTTAGGGATTCTGTGATTTGTAATACCAGAAGTTGTTTTGCTCCAAGCCCCATCCAGCCTTGCAGGTGGGTTGCTCCCTCTCCTCCAGCCACAGAAGCTCCACAGTCTCCTGGTCCTTCCGCTGTAGGACTGATGTTACCTCAGACAGTTGTTTTTCCCCCACTGTCTCATCACTTAAGGAAAAAAACAAACAGATTAAGAGATTTCTGTAGGCTTTGGCTGCTGCAGAAGGCTCTGCCAGCTCCCTACATGGCTGGTGCCCAAGTCAGCCTCTCTCCATCATCCCTTAGCATCTCTTGTTTCTCCTTAGTCTGCAAAAGTTAAAAATCAGAACCCAAAGTGAATATGGGAAGAGCCTTTATCATCCTTTTTTTTTTCTGTTTTTTCCTCATTTTCATCAAAACTGTGTCTCCAGCTGTCCAGTGTTGTTCTGTTTCTTCTTTGAGTTCATCCTTCACCTCTAGAGGGAGGAGAGGGAGGGTTGTGCTGGATTCTGCACATCATGGCGTGGTCAGGGCTGAGCTGACATCCTCCCTTGCTTCCTGGCTCCTCTCTTCCTCTGGCCTTCCTCCTCTGCCACTCCACCGGTGGGGACGGGAGTCCCATCCAGCCCAAACCATTCTGGGATTCCGTGGTTTTTCTGCTGGGGACTCCTCATTGATCTCTGATGTGTAAATAGACATCTCTAACCTGTTGTAAGGACCTTCAAGGTCTTTTGTCTCCCAAGAACTTGCCACTGTGGAGAAAGGTGTCTTGGAAAAGATGGGATGGATTGATGGGCATGGTGATGATCAGAGGTTGGATTTGATGGTCTTGGAGGTCTTTTCCAGCCTTAATGATTCTGTGATTCTATTTACCACATCTACTGGACAAATCCAACACCAGCTGAAATGTCACTAGTGCAAAATGCAGCTTTTTTCCCCTCATGAAACATTCGACAAAAAAATGATGAACCCTGTATTTATGACATGACTTCACTATGTGGGATTTGTTGTTGTTTTGTTGTTGTTGTTTTTTAATTTCTGTTCTTTGTATTTCAAAGCTGTGGAGGAGAAATCTTGCCAGCTGCATGGAGCCTTTTAAAAATGCTTGTGACTAGAGAGCTGTAATTTATTCCGGAGCGAAGTCGTTATCTGCCCGAGGCTGGAGAGGCAGTGCCTTTACCAGAGGTTTATGGTGGCAGTTTGTGACAGCCAGAGGCCACTGGGTATGAAAACAGAGGAGTAACCTCGTGGCAGAGGAAGCCAGAGAGTAGTTAAGGGGTGGAGGGGTTATTTATGGTGCTTTGTGCTCAGTTTCAGATATATTTACAAGCGTTCTCAGGGCTACCTTTGCAGCCAGCCCCTCGCACTTTTATTCCCTCCGATTTTAAATTGCACGAGCACGTGCTCGTAAAACTGCACAAATGGAAGATTTTTAGGGAGTTTGAATGGGCTTGGGATGCAGATAGTCAGTGTATTATGTGGAATGTGTTGGTAACAAAGTCTCTGCAAAATCTTCCTTTAAGAGCAAGGTTGCAGCAGCTGGAACTGGTGACAGACCAGGAGATACCCTTTGCAGACAGAATGTCTGAAATGTCCTTGTCATTGACCGCTTGGTCTTCTCAACCTTCACTGTGGTTGTCATTTAATTCTTACATTTTTAAGGAGTAGGAATAATTTAAATCTTCCAGGGAATTACACTGCCTCTCATTCCTATTAGGTATGACAATGGCACTGTATTTTTCCCAGCAATTACCTCGTGCAGTTCAGAAGTTCAAAAGGCATTCAGTTCAAAAGCTTGAGACCTTTGATCCAAGCAGGGGAAAAAAAACCCCAAAAAAACAAGCAGCAGATGGTTTATGATGATTTAATTATCTTTAAAACAGATAATATTCATCAAGCCTAAGAGGGCTTAAAGAAAATTGGTGGAAGAATTTTTAGATAATGTGGTTTGGTTATTCAGTGTGTGTTATAAGGAATGAAACTGGCGGGGGCAGGGGGAACCTCACAAAAGTCCTTGAGGGGTTTTGATCCCTGAATCTTTGCAGGGCCCTCCTGAGGTCACTGAGGGCAGTGTCCTTCCTCGAGCAGGTTTCTCAAGGATCTCCCAAGCATGGACGCTCCAGAACCTCTGAACAACCTGTTCAAGTGTTTGACCACCCCCACAGGAAAAAAAGAAAAAAAGAAAAATAAAAAAGAAAGAAAGTTTTATTGTGTTCAGAAGAAATTTTATGGGTTTTAATTTGTGCCCCTGCAACCCATGAGAGTCCCATGGACTTAAGGATGTCCAAGTCTTTTAAGTGTTGCCTGGTAATTCCTGCACCAAGGGATGTTTTCCTTGTTCCAGACTTTTCCTCTGGTGTCAGAGTCCTGGGATTCCTGAAGGATTGCCTTAAATAAGGCATTAATTCTATCTTACGTGCCACCAGGTGCCTTCCCTCATTCAGCAGTGGCACCAGGATCTCCTTAGCCTTCCTCTTGTCTTTCTTCATGTCCCTTGCCAGATTCAACTCCCTTCCTGCCCCTGTGCCTTGCTTAGGTTATATGGCAGAGCCTTCCTTCCTGCTTTTGGGGGGGAAAAAGGCTTAATTCCAGGTTGGAGCCACTGTTCTTCAAAGAGCAAGTTACTGACAAATAGTCCCTCCTCCTGCATGTGTTCAATAACCATGTTTTGATTTAGCTTTATTAGATTTAAAATCAATATTGCTTTCCATACCGATGACCTAATCCTCATTAAACCTTGCCCTTGACAACTTTCAAAGTGCAGCAGTTTCTTTATAAGCCTCTGAAACAGGGTGAGCCTGAGCTCTTTGAAAGGGAGGAAATGGATTGGTTTTCCTATGCTGGAGTTAAAAACAGGTCACTTTTGGGTTTGTTTTTTTTTTTATCCCCAATAAAAATCATAAGCAGTCTGAGACAGAGAACTGTGAATTTTATCTTGCCAAAGAACTTAGAGAAAGTCTGAGTGAATTACAGTGAAAATTAAATTGTTCCTTTTGGTTTAGGAGCTGCTCTCTGAGATGTTTACTATGTCTGGCTAGGAAGGTCAGGTTCGAACAGTGCTGCTCTTTAGGTTTGCTCTCAGCTGCATGTCCTGAGTTTCCTCTTAACCAGCTCCATAAGAGTGCAGATTTTCAAGTAATCGTTATTTCAGCCTCACAAATGAAATTCAGGGAGTGATTCGAGGTGATGTTGAGCAAACAGGCAGCAAAAACCCTGTTGGAGAGTTTGTGTTCCCCGTATTCTTTCAGAATTTAATTGCCAGACGTCTCGATGGTTGCTCTGCGGGTTTGTGAATGGAGTAGCATCTGGAGGCGTGCAGGAGCAAGAGGCTCTTATTCCTTCAGAGGGAAGATGAAGTGGAAAATAAGGGGGTGTCATTGCTTAGGACATGTGATTTTGGAGCCCTTAATGCCAAGGTTGCCCTGACCTTCCCCTGAGATTGTTTCTGGCCTGGGCTGTGAGCCGGAATAACTCAGAGTTGCTCTTTCCTGCCAACCTGGTGAGCAGAGCGAGCCTTGCCCGTGGTGGGGTGCAGTTCATTGATGAGTTTGGGGTTCTTTCAGATCATCTCCAAACCCACCGAGCCGGCACGGCAGCACGAGAGCCACCCCGAGGAGACGGAGGAGGAGCTGCGGGAGCACCAGGCCCTGCTGGAGGAGCCCTACGGCGACCGGGCCGCGGGCCAGAAGGAGCCCCCGGGGCTGGCCAGCGTGGTGCAGGTCAAGCAGGAGCCCATCGAGAGCGACGAGGAGGAGGCGGAGCCACAGCAGGAGCTGGAGTCCGGGCAGAGGCAGGCGGAGCAGGAGCTGCTCTTCCGCCAGGTCTGGCACTTGGGTTGTTGTAAACGTGGATTTGGGCTTGGAAGTCACCTTGTGCCGCTCTGAAGAGGAGACTCTGAGGGGAAGCAGCTCCTGAGGGTTGGCTGGTTACAGGAACCCGATGTAAGATTGGGTGATTCCTTCCCTGGAGTCACCTGCCAGCTGACAAACCCCAGGGAGGAGAGTCTGGATCACCTGCATGAAACTGTTTACTGAGACAGCTTCTGTGGCTGTTTCTTTGGGAAGATAAAGTGTATCCTAACGTTCCTGAGCACTAGCCAGCAGCATGACACTGCGTTTTGGTTTAATGGTTTAAAACCAATTTCTCCAGAGAAAGACTGTATGTAAGGGAACAGGGGACAAGTGGAGGGTGTTCCTGCTTCAGAATTAAAGGTTCTGGAGCCTCCAGGCAGGCTCACTTTTGAGGGAAAGCACCTGAGGCTTGTGGATTGCAGGTGATAAATCCAGTAATAAGGGAGCATGGTGTAATGGAGATGATCCACGTCCTCCAGGAATGTCATTGGGATGTTGCTCAGGAGCTACATTTGCCCAGGAAAGCTGTGGCCACATCATCCCTGGAAGTGTCCAAGGCCAGGTTGGACGGGGCTTGGAGCAATCTGCCATACAGGGAGGTGTCCCTGCTTGTGGCAGGGATGAGCTTTAAGGCCCATACCATCCTGGGATTCTGTAATTCTGTGTTGCTGATGATGGACCATTGTCAGTGATACCATTCCTCTGAAAGTGGAGCCTCTCCACTTTAATCCTGAATCTATGGTCACACCTCAGGAGTGTTTAAAATAGTATCTCCTTTGCGACTGTTTTGCCTCAAAGAAGGAGGGAATAAATAGAGGGAGCCATCCCTTCCGACCAGGAGCCTGTCCAGCTGATGGTATGGCTGCACAGAGAGCCAGCTCAGTTAAGAGCTTCCTCTCCAGCCTGGGATCCAGTTGAGTGGGACTCATTCCATGGCCTGGACTGTTTCATTGTTAAATGCCCCAGTGCAGCGGGGTGGGAGCACAGGGGGAGGAAGATGAGGAGATTGCAGGGGAGGATGGAGCTGCCTCTGCCAGTGACCCTGTCAGTGTGCACCAGGCTCAGGGCTGGGGCTCCGTATGCTGTGGCTGCCTGACTTGGCCCTAGAAACATCTTATCTTCCTTTGCTGTGTGCAAGGGAAAGGAGTCCAAGCCCGAGAGGCTTCAAAAACCCTTTTGGGAAGGCCCTTTCAGCAACTGCCTGCTTCTCTTGCCCACAGCAAGCCCTGCTCCTGGAGCAGCAGCGGATTCACCAGCTGAGGAACTACCAGGCGTCGCTGGAGGCGGCTGGAATGCCCGTGTCCTTCGGGGGACACCGGCCCCTGTCCCGGGCACAGTCCTCCCCCGCCTCGGCCACCTTCCCCATGTCCGTGCAGGAGCCACCCACTAAGCCAAGGTTCACAACGGGTGAGTTTCTGGGGCTGGGGGGAGGGGGGGCTGTGGTGACGGGGTTGTTCTGCGTTGAGCTGTTCTGCAAGGGCATGGAGAAGGGGGGATGGCTTTAGCCTGGGAGTGGGGTCAGATGGATATTGGAAGAAAATCCTTCCCTGTGAGGGTGATAAGATTGCCCAGAACAGCTGTGGCAGCCCCATCCCTGGAAGTGTCCGAGGCCGGGTTGGACAGGGCTTGGAGCCCCCTGGGATAGTGAAAGGTGTCCCTGCCCTGCCCATGAGATGAGTTTCAAGGTCTTTTCCAACCCAAACTATTCCATGATGATGATTCTATGGTTTTCTTCCTCTTCCCTGCAAATCCATCTTTGCATCTCATCCCCGTTTGGGTTCTCCCTAACATCCTGCCTTCTCCAAGGGGCAGACTGAGTCACCCCTTTTGTCCTGCTTATCCCTTCCCCAGAGCAAAAACACCCTGCACACACCAGCAGCAGCAGCAGCACAGCCCTGGAGCTGTCTGTCTCCAGGCAGACAGAGCGAGTCCCAGGCTGTGACAGAGCTGATTTAGAGGCAAGGCAGGGAGAAGCAATGCTCCTGAAGGACAGAGTGCCAAACGCAATGCTGGCTCTGTTTCCTCCACCTTCTCCAGTCCCTGCATAATCACATGCCATCAGTTATCCACTCCGGGCTCCCTGCCAGCCTCCCCTCCTCCTGTCACACAGGAGTCTGTGCCTGCAGGTTTGGAAAAATGAGGTGAGCTGATGATTTCGACTCGTCTGGAAGAGACCAAAGAGTGTTTGCTTACCTCTGAAGGAAAACGATGAATGCAATCCTGCATTTGTCTGGTGGAAAGTGCAAATGCAAAAGTCCCCATCCCTGGAAGTGTTCACAGCCAGGATGGAGCAGCCTGGGACAGTGAAAGGTGTCCCTGCCCATGGCAGGGATGGAACAGGATGGGCTTTAAGGTCCCTCCCAACCCAAACCATCCTGGGATTCTGTGATCTCCCCACCAAGATTAAAAGGAAAAAACTTAATTGTTCTTCCTGTATCCTGACACCCAACTTTTCTCCTCCAGAATCCTTTATGCCTCTTTCTTCAGTGCCCTTAGCAACAGCTGAAAGTTGATTTTCCATGCAACTCCTCAAGCCCTGTGCTGGGTGATGAGGATTGATTTCAAAGTCCGCCTTCTTCCCCAAATGTCAAGCTCTTACTTTGTGAATGAACAGTTTGCAACGTGATGTGTTCCCTGGGAAAAGGAAAAGGGAGGGGGGGGAAAATCCACAACGCCCAAATAAGAGCGACTCATGATGTTATTTCCCTTTCACTTCTGCTTTTATTCCATTTTTAACCTACACTTCTCGCATCACTCAGCTCAGTGCTGTGAATCGGGTTTATTTTCAGGCCCTGGCGGTGTAGTAATAGTGGCATGTTCAGTGTGATTTTATTCCTCAGTTCCTGGCTGCAGGCAGGGTGGAAGCGTGTGCTGTCAGCTCTGGAAAAACCCAGGAAATGGCTCAAGTTTTGCAAATCAGCCCTTTAGAGTCTCCATTTGTTGTTAACATTGAACCTCAGAATTTTAGCAGGGCTGCATTTCTAGCACAGTCAGTTCTGGTCAGAGTAGAAGATTCTGGCTTTTGCCAACAGTGCAAAGAAAAGTCCCCTGGCTCAGGGTCAGAGCAGATGAAACTTGAGCTTCTAATACACTTAACCCCAAAACTTAGGACTTTAAAAAGAAAGAAGCCTGGCCCTGCTCGAAGGGATTATTCATTCCTTCTCTTTCTTCCCTCCTCCTCCTCTTCCGGTACTGAAGCTGCCCAATCAATCACATGCAAGACTCTGAACATACAATAAATAACATTTCTTATCAAAGGATCTATATTTGACTCAGTCCTGTGCCTCTGAATTTCACTCAAAATTGCAGGCAGTAGTAAGAGTGTAGATTTGAGAGCTGTGCTGCTTGGAAAAGATGCTGTTCCGGTATCGGGATTTATTTTCCTCAGGGGCAGGGTTTGAAAAACTAAATAAGTGGCTTAAAATAAGAGCTGGGTTACCACACTGCTTTTATCCAGCACTGCACAGAATGATGAGGTGCAGAATGCTGCAGGTAGTTCACCTGTAAAATACGATTTTCACAGCATTTATCCAGGATAAGATTCCAAGGGCTTGACTTTTCTTTTCCGTTCCATCTCTGCATTTGTGCTGGGTGAATGGAGAAGGAAAAACACAATAAAATGAGGCATTCACTGGCACTAATTAAGGTGCAAAGCGTAAAGGTAAGACCTCTGTACTAGTCCTAAAACTAGTCCTAGGTCTGCTTTAATTAACCTGTACTGTCTGCGTAGGAGAAGCAGGGAAAAAAAAGCCCACTGCCATGGGCATGGAAACAGGAGAAAGGGGGGAAAAGGCATTTCAGCTGCTGAGCATGTGTGTGAGTTAAATTGCCTCATGTTTTGTTGGAGTTGTCCACGGTGGCATGTCGGAGATTGTGTTTCTGGAGGTGGATACTAAAGCTTAATCACCGGGATTGAGCTATTCTTTGGAAGGCAGGAAATTAAAGTCTTGGGTGTTTGTCAAAAGCAAGCAGTGCTGAAGTGCATCAGGCTTCTTTTTCTTGAGGAAAATCCATCTGGCTGATAAGTGGCTGCTTTGGAGGCTAATCGTAAGGCAGAGGAATCGGGATTGGAATTGGTGTGATGGTTTGGTGAGAGGGCTGCAAGAAGCAAACTTCTTTGAATGGCCCTAATTGTGTCAACCATGATCACTCTGGATGTGAATGTGACCCTTAAGAGATCGGTCCTTGTCCAACAGACAAAGGAATTGTTCCTCCCTTTCATGTTTGTGGTATTATACAGAAATTATACAGAAAGCTGATGCTCTTCCTGGACTGAGTTAGCTCCAGACAGCTGGAAGTTCTGGGGTGGATGTATATTTTATTTTCCTGTCTCTCTCGGTGACCAACACCTGAGACTTCAAAGTCCAGGGGAAAGAGCCGCATAGTGCAGCTCTCAAACATGATGTCCATTACTCCACATTAAAGTGAAAGCCGTGCCCTTCCTGGATCCTTCCAGCAATCAGTTTGATGTCCCGAAGCATGACATTTAATTTTCCTTCCTTCCAGAAAGCCGGTCCTTGAATTTGCCCTCTCTAGCTCGAGCAGCCCCGTGACTTTAATGAATACTCATGCCTGCCCTGTTCTACACACTTGAATAAGGATCCTCAGGTTAGGCCATTAATTTGCATAGCTCCAATTATCCAGTCTCTGATCTCCTGCAAAAATGGGTCCACAAATTATTCTGATGTTCTGCATTAAAGGGTTTTTCCTTTCTGATGAAGGCATTTATTCTCTCCTGTGCAGAGCAATATAATTATCTGAACCTCAGATCATATGTTTGTTCTGCCAAGAAAAGCCAGTTGGTTTTGCTTTAGTGCTGACCTTTAAAAATGATTGTTCTTATGTCTGAAAAGAGTCTTGCTTCCAGCACCACTTCAATTAACTTGTAACAGCCAGTGTAGTTTTGTATTTTGAGCTTAAATTGTTGAGCTTCCCTTTGTGTATGTGAGTGTGTGTGTGTGCAGCTGAGCGTCCCCAGCCACAGGAAGGAACTGGGAACAGCTCCCTTTTCCACTGGGCTGGTTTCTAGGAAAGAGAAATGATGCATGGTTGCAGCACCAAACTTCACTGAGACACTGCTGTTATCAGTGAACCCTTGGGAAAGGAGAAAGCATCAATGTACCGAGTTCTGTAAACACCAGGTTTGGGGTGGGATAGATTCCTTGAGGGGTTTGGGTTGGAAGGGACCTTGAAGATGATCCAGTTCCATGGGCAAGGACACCTCACAGTACCCCAGCCCTGCCCAACCTGACCTTGGACCCTTGCCAGGGGTGGGACAGCCAGGGCCTCATCACCCTTACAGAGAAGAGTTTCTTCCCTAAATCACATCCAAGTTTCTTTTCATTTTAAGACATTGCTCTAGTTCAGTTAAACTCAGTCTGGGGTGAGAGTTTCTCCTCAGGTGAATTCCAAGCTTGCCTTGGCCCAGCAGCTCCTGGTGGTGTTTGATGCTGTGGATCAAACACGGGAGACCTTGAGAGAGCTTTGCAGCACAGCCTCCTCCAGGTGAACTCCAGCTGACCCCAGGGCAGCCGATTCCCAGGGCTCAGTTCTCTTTCTGGAACCCGGCACGGTTTGGCTTTCGGGGGGTATTTTTCCCTCTGCACTCACCTACAGCAGAGCGAGGAGCTGCCAGACGCCTCCCCTGAGGCTGCAGGCCTGCGAATGCCAGGGCCAGAGCAGGGAGCCAACATTCCCGGTGGCACAACGTGCCCACACCCAGCCAGGAGGTGGGACTGCAGCTGCAGCCAGGCCTGGGAACGTGCAGGGGCACAGCCTCAGCTCCAGCTGCTCTCAGGGTTCCCTGCAAGCTCCTTGGAGCTCCCAGGTTGTGCTGTGTGCCCGTGCTTGAGCTGGGAACAAAGATCCAGCTGTGCCTGCCGCAGCGTGGCTGGGCTTGCCTGGGATTTCCCTGGAATGCTGTCAGCTGGGGCACACATCCTTGGACATGGGAGCTGGAACCACCTCCTGCCACTGATGCCTTCAGAGGCTTTAGAGTCTCATCAGGACTTCTGCATTCCATGGAAATCATGGAAAACCTTGGGGTGGAGAGGACCTATATCCGGTTTTAAATCTCTGCCATGGGCAGGGACACCTTCTGCTATCCCAGGGCACTCCAAGCCCTGTCCAGCCTGGCCTCAGGCACTTCCAGGGATCCAGAGGCAGCCACAGCTTCTCTGGGCACCCTGTGCCAGGGCCTCGCCACTCTCACAGGGAAGAATTTCTTCCCAGTATCCCATCTATCCCTGCCCTCTGTCAGTTTAAAACCATTCCCCCCCCGTCACTCTATCCTGTCCCTCCATCCCTTGTCCCAAGTCCCTCTCCAGCTCTCCCGGAGCCCCTTTAGGCCCTGGCAGGGGCTCTGAGGTCTCCTTGGAGCCTTCCCTTCTCCAGATGAACACCCTCAGCCCTCCCAGCTGGGAGGCTCCAACCCTTAGACCAACTTTCATACAGATACTTCCTGCAAGAAAGCTTTTTGTTGGGGAAAAAACCTCAAACCAATGGTTTTTGTTATGTATTCTGGAGCTTCTGGCTGAAGGAGAGATGGGTTTAAACATTTGACTTCCTGTCTTTTGCTTGAGAGAAACAGTTCTGGTCACTGGGGAGGACCTGCTGTTTTCTTCGGGTTGGCTGTGGGATCCCAACTTCCCTTCCGGAATTGTACCCGGGCAACTCTGGAGCATGAATCAAAGCCTCCAGCACTGCTGTCGTGCTGTAAATCCTTAGGAATGCAGGGGGATTTAGCTGCCCGAGCCCTTCATTCGGCTAAACACCTCCGTGCCCAATAATGATGCCCAAGTGGGCGCTAATGGCCTTAATTAGAGAATAGCCGCGGTGCCAGACTGCAGCACAGCTGCTTCCTGAAACACAGCGCCAGCAGTGAAGGACTTGGTCCTGATGGGTTTTGATCCCAAGCCCTGGAGGCCTTTTGGTAGCCAGGGTAGAAGCCCCAGATCCCATTCCTGTGCTCTCCCATGGGTGCTTTCAGGTGTCACCTCCCCCTGGCATTTCATTTCACGTCTTGGTACTGATTTCCTTCTCATATCCCTTGAGGATTTCCATGGGAAGAGGTGGATTCAGGTTTGCGTTTTCAGTTCTCTGTGGCTCCCGGTCAAACACAAAATTTTGGCCTAGAACCATTGACTGCAAAGTGCTTTTTTCCCCCTATAACTGGCAAATTTTTGGTGTTGGGTTTTTTTTTCGTTTGTTTTTAACCTGAGAGCAATTTTGTCCCCTGTGCTGCAGGCCTTGTGTACGACACGTTGATGCTGAAGCACCAGTGCACCTGTGGAAACACCAACAGCCACCCTGAGCATGCGGGCAGGATCCAGAGCATCTGGTCCAGGCTCCAGGAGACGGGGCTGCGGGGCAAGTGTGAGGTGAGTGAAACACCAGGAAACACCACTTTACTCTTCCTATTATTATTATTATTATTATTATTGCATTTATATTATATCATATCATATTATATATCTATTGTTATTATTGTTATTATATTATGCCAAAGGAAAGAGCAAGATACGATGTAACCCTCTCATTTGTTATCCCTCCAATAATCCCAGCAAAAACTGTGGAGCAACAGCTTTTCTGTGGTTTAATAACTTTTTTTGTGCCCTTTAATAAGTAATGGTCAAGCTGTGCTGTAAAAAGAGTGGGGGTAGGAGGATGGCTCTCAGCACCATTCCATCACAAAGAGGTTAAATTAGATTTATTTGATATATTTTAAGAGCAAGCAAACGGAGAGAAAAGCTCAGATATTAAACAGAAAGGATGAAGATTAATAATAAAAATTAACGAGTGGTTATTAGTTACAGTTTGCAGCAGTGGCGATAAATGAGAATGTAGGTTTGTGTTCATCAATTCTTTGAGCACCTGAGGGGACTGAATCCCAGAGCATAAATATTTCAGCAGTGTCAGGATCTGGCTGGGAATGTTCCTGAGCCATCAGATAAGATATCCACGTGGTGGCAGCATTGCCATTGCCTAAATTTCCCTCATTTATCCCTTTTGAACTTGTCTCTGTCTGTGGATACCCATTTAATCGAAATTTGGGATTATTTGGGACCAAATAAACCTCTCTGCTAATTGCCTGCCCTCCTCAATGGGTGTTGCAGATGTTCTCTAATATATAAGTTTGTCACTCTAAGATCCCAGGCAATATTATTTGCCCTTATTTCCTTTTGATTTCCTTAAGGAAGATTTGTTTTCCTTCATTTCCTTGCTTACCTTGGTACTTTTGGTTGCACTCACGAGGGGAGCTGTTATTGATCTTCACCTGTTTTCCCTCCTGACCACTGGTGACTTTCAGCATCACCAGACTGTTCTTTTTTTCCAGAAATTTCTGCATTAATTCCCTGCTGGCTTTCTTCAAGCTCTGCCCTACCATTTCAGGATGCACTCCCTTATCTCTCTGGTCTTCCACCTTTCCTTTATCCCCACCACCTCCTGCCAGCACCTGTCTTAAAGTTTCCTTCTTTATCTTGGGTGAATCTGAGGATGACTTTCTGTGTCGAGCAAATAAATGTTGCGAGTGAGGGACTAACCCAAAATATGAATTTTTCCACCTAAGGACCCATTTTAGTGTTTTGCTGTCTGTCTCAATGGCTTGCTAAGGAAACAGAGAAGAGATCCAAGCAGTTCACTAGTGATTTCACCACCCTTTTCCTTCCCCTTCCAGTGCATCCGAGGCAGAAAGGCAACACTGGAGGAGCTGCAGACGGTTCACTCAGAAGCCCACACGCTGCTCTACGGCACAAACCCTCTGAACAGGCAGAAACTGGACAGCAAGAAGCTTCTAGGTATCATTTCCTGGGGGAAAATCCCCCTTCCTGACCCCTGGGTGAGATGCTGGGTCTCCCTTCATCCTTAGCCCTGTGCAGCTCCAAGAGGATTGTTCCCAGCTCCATGCACAGTATCCATCTCCCTCTCTTCAGTCAAGATCCCTAAACCCTAGACAGCTTAAATTTCCTCTCTTTGATGTCTTTAGAACCTAAAAGGATGTTTTCCTGAGGAGGAAAGATAGTTCAGGCAGTTTGTTTCATCCTTGGGCCCTCTGTGTGTTAGACAGTTATCCATGGCTAGAGAAAGCACTGGAACATCCTCCCAAGGATTTGGATCTGCAGCCCCCAACCAGCTGCACAGGCATCAACAAACCCCTGTCATGTTTGTATGGATGGTCAGCAAGAGAGATGCAGGGGCCTCTGCATTTGTTTAATCTGGAGTGGGATTGTTTATCCCTTTCACTGGAGACCAAATCTGCCTGAAACAGGGCTGTGTCTGTTGTAAAATACGGGCAAAAATATCAAAAAAGTTTTATTTTCCCAGCCGAAATTCTAAAGGGTGGATGTTCAGATAACCAAAGCAACCAAACAACATGGGTTGTAGCCCCTAGCGCCTCGGTGGAGTCATCATCACCTCCCTTTCTGCAGCAGCAGGCTGGAGGGGCAATTTGGGAAGTTCTCACGTGGCAGTCAGCAAAAATAA
This sequence comes from Cyanoderma ruficeps, assembly GCA_008694505.1. Taxonomy (NCBI): domain Eukaryota; kingdom Metazoa; phylum Chordata; class Aves; order Passeriformes; family Timaliidae; genus Cyanoderma; species Cyanoderma ruficeps. Next base: position 599,173 of record VZDJ01000021.1, on the reverse strand, counting down.
AAAGACAGTTCTGGAACCTAGATGCTGAGAAAGTTTATTTTGGGATTAACCTGATTTTGGATGATGTAAAAAGGGGTTTAACTCCATGACGTTCATGATGTAGTGGTCACAGCAGAGGAGCTGGAAAGATTTTGCTCAGTGTGTCCATGAGCTCCCAGAGAGGGAAGCCATTAGCCAGTAGTTAAACATGCAATTAGCACGGTATTTATAGCTCCCTTCCACCTCTTTAAAGCCAGAGAACCCAAGAGTAGACACCTCCAGGTGAATGATAGCTCCATTAGGATGTAAACTTTCAGGAATTTATGATGTCATATGCTCAGGAGTGGAAAACAGTCAGTCTGAAGGAATGTCAGTAAATCTTCCCTGGGAGATCTGAGAAGATCCTCTTGGGATGCTTTTCCACTCCCTCCTTGACTCTGGGCACGATCAGTCTCAACAGTTCCACACATACCTTTGCAGATATGGTTTATTTGGATAGCATTTTCGGGGGGACACCCAAATTGCTGAACCATTCCTGATGGTTTCTGTAGAGGACCTGTGGGGGCAGCAGCCGTTGCTCTGCCTCCTGTGGTTCTGTGCCCTCCGTGGCTTTAATCGCTTGTTTTAAAGTCTCTGTAGAGATGGAGTTCAATCTTATAGGGAAGAGAAATTCTAACACCTGAGGGCTTTCCAGTAAAGAACATTCCCTGTTCAGATACAACTTGGCAGAAAAGCCACGGAGCTGCAGGAGGTCAGGTCCCCAAGGGTCTCCAGTAGAAGGGGATGTCCAGAAGCTCTTAACTGAGCTTAGACCTGGTTTCCTAAGCCTACTTGGCACCGTTTTAGCCTGGAGAGTCTGAAAGTGGCACTGGCTGCCAGCCCACATGACCTCCTTGTCTCCTGATGGCCACCACAGGGCAGGACCTGAGTGAGGATATCAGGGAAAAGCTCCACATGGAGAGGGGAGCATGCCTGTAAGAAACCCCTCCTTCAGCCATTCTCTCCCATTGGGGGTTTAAAAGGCTTTTAAATTTACAAACCAACTTTGTGGGGTTCATTGAAGCAGTTGGAGGGTGGGTTTAGGACAGGTCTGAAGGCTGAGGGCAAAGCTTTGTGTGGGGTTTCAGGATGCAAATGGGAGTTTGTTGGGGCTGATGCCTCTGTGTAAACTCTTCACCTTTGATACCTCTGTGAGGAAGAAAAAAGCCTGAGAAACCTCAGCCTGAAAGGGAAAAGGCTTTTCAGGACACAGGATGTTTCTTGTTAAGCTTCTGCAAATGAAAAGGGGGATGTGCATTCATGGAATCACAGAATCCCAGAACGGTTTGGGTGGGAAGAGACCTTCAAGTTCATCCAGTCCCATCCCCTGCCATGGCAGGGACACCTTCCACTGTCCCAGGCTGCTCCAAGCCCCAGTGTCCAACCTGGCCTTGGACACTGCCAGGGATCCAGGGGCAGCCACAGCTTCCCTGGGCCACCTGTGCCAGGGCCTCCCCACCCTCACAGGGAACAATTCCTTCACGATATCCCATCTAACCCCTCCCTCCTTTAATTTAAAGCCATTCCTCCTTGTCCTGTCAAGGATACAAAATACAAACCCATCTCTCTCTGGACAGTGGAAATACTTGTAACCTATTGGACAAGTTGAAACTTTGGCAAATAAGGCTCCTTTAATTTGTGGGGAACAATCGTAAATTGTTGTCAAGAAGATAAATATGGAAATAATGGGTGGATTAGCAGTGAGAGATGTGACAGAAGGTCTGAGGCAGGATGATCTAAGAACTTCCATGTGGATCTAATCAAAGAGGGCATCTCACTTTGAGCTCAGATGAGTCCAGATGCATGAACTCCCCTTTCAATAACAGAATCCCAAATGGTTTGGGTGGGAATGGCCCTTGAAGTCTATCCCGTTCCACTGCCTGCTATGGGCAGGAGCACCTTCCACCAGACTAGCTTGCTCAGGGCCCCATGGAATTTTGAATGGAGGATAATTTGCTCACACATGAGCCCAGAAAGTGATGTTACATTTCCTAGAGATCCAAAATTACCCCTGCAGATGGTTTTCTCCATTTTTCTCAAATTTTCGTTCTTGGTTTTGTTATTTCAGTCAAAACACATGTTTTTTCTTTGCTTGCCACTGGTTTATTTTTCTGTTTTCCTCTTTTATGAAGCCCATGCTCTCTAAAGTCATCCAGTAACTGCAGATCAGTGATAATTGGGGTGTTTTTGTGATTTCCTGTCCTCCCTCAGTGGGAAGGAGTTAAAGTGTTCATCTGAGAAGACATGCTGAGTGATTGTTGGTGGCATCTTCCTCATGTATAGTCTTGAAACATCAGAAAACTCCCAAACCTTTCCTGAAACTGAGTGATTTATAGAGAGCTTTTGCAGGAGCCCAAGCGTGCACAATGTGTGTGTGTGTGTGTGTGAGTTGTAACAGGGCTTGCTGAAAATGGGAAGAAAACCCACAGCCTGCGTTTCTGTGCTCAGAAAGGTTGCAGAATTGCCACAAAATTGGCCCCAGAATGTGGTGCCCTCTGACATCTTGACTCACGGAGTGCATTTCTCGTCCCCCCACAGGTTCCCTAACGTCCATGTTTGTCAGGCTGCCTTGCGGTGGTGTCGGGGTAAGTAACTCCCTTTAATGTGTAAATAATGTCCTGTTTGTTCTCTTCTGGTCCCCTCAGTACCAAAAATTGCTGCCTCACATTCCGTCGGGCGGGTGGGTAATTGCAGCCAGATGCTGCCCCTGAGCAGGGGCTGCCTGGGGCAGGGGGTGCCTCGGCCTCACGTGCCATTCTTCAAAAGCAGCGTGAGGATTTCGGAGCTGTTCTGGAGAGCCCAGGAGTGTGTGACACTCAGAGGCATGTTTAGGAGGAAAAAACCCCATTTCCCAGGCAGGGATGTTTAACAGTGAAGGGCTTGCTGTGTTTGGAAGCAGCCCTTGCATCCCAAAGTGCTTTTTTTCCTTCGTGGAAAGCAGGACATGCTCGTGCTGTGGAGCTGTTCATCTTCAGTCTCGGGGCTCCAGAGCTGCCTGCCTCCCACAGCAGGTGGGAAACGTGGCCACAAAATAGGACCATTTTTGGGAATGTACATATTCCTGTGACTAGCAGGTTTGCTGCATCGCTGCCCTGGAATGAAACAGCATTTGGCATCTTTTATTCTCCAGCTCCAGGATAATCCATGTGGATTCTCCAGGAGGTGACTAAAATACTCCTCCATCCCTCATGGAAAAGCTGAGTATTACTTTTCAGCTGTCAAATTTACATATAACCAGGCTTTTTGCTGTTGTTTGTTCCCATAAAGCTGAAAAAACCCCAAACCCCAGATACCTTGTTTTGAAGGTTTTCTTGTTTTCCTTTGAAGCCTGCAAGCTTAAAAGTTTCCCTTTCAAGTCAGACTTTCTGCTCCAGAGTTTCTGTGGAGGGTGACAGGACAGAAAATTGTGGCGAACAGGAAGGGGAAAAGAATGAGAAGAGACAATAAAAGGCATTGTGTTTGAAAATTCACAGTGGTAGTTCTGCTGCATAATTGTAGCTCATGAGGTTGAATTTTCAAGGTCTGGATTCTGTTATGGAAATGAAACAAAATTGTTTTCTTCCTGAGTCTTTGCAAAATCGTTGCTTTGAAAATTATCCCATCAGAAAAAAAAAAAAAGAATAATCGTCGTTTATTCGTACCGCCACTCGTGGAGATATTTTATTTTGTATTGTAAATATGCTGCAGTCGCCTAATTCATGGCAAATTTTTGGCTAGAGCTTAAAAGGTTTGGATTTACTCTGCCCTGCAGTCAGGCATGCCATTCAAAGCAAAAAAATTATCATTTGCAAATGAAGACTGAATGGTAACAAGTAGAGACAGTGTCTGAGCCCAGCACGGGCCCAGAAGTCTTGCATTAAATCCCAAATCAGGGCAGGAAATGCCTCAGTGCTGGTATTCCTGATATGCTCCCAGTAATGATGGTGCTTGCTGCTTGGTTGTCTCCACAGATCCTTAATACTGAATATTTGCTGACTTTGGTGCAGTGTTTTAGCAATCCTGTCAGCAAAACTTCTGCCAGGGCCTCCCCACTCTCACAGGGAAGAATTCCTTCCCAGTATCCCACATCACCCTGCCCTCTCTCAGTGGGAAGCCATTCCCCATTGCTTGCCACATATTTTTCAGAGGGCAAACACGATGTCTTAAAGTCAAAAGGAAAGGAAAAAAAATCAAAAAATCAGTAGAATAATGTGGGACAGGTCCTCCTTTGGATTTATACTGGAGCAGGATAAAGCGGAATGATGGCTGATGGTTGGAACTCAGGAGCTGAGGGTGTTGTGTGAAATTATGGGCTGGTAAGCTTTGAAAGCAGGTTCTTTTCCTGCAAGCAATCAAGGGTGCTTGCATCCTTTGGGGATGATGTGTAGATGAAAGGAAGGATGGGCGTGGAGGGGGGTGCAGGGCTGTTCTGAGGGGGAGAAACCCCTGGAAACCTGTTTTGCCTCAGGATAGAGGATGGAGCTTGGGCAGGCATGAGTTGTCCTCAACAACGAGCAAGACAAAGGACAGCCAAGGGAGTGAATCACAGGATATCCAGAGTTGAAAGCAGGATCATTGATGGAACCCCTGGCCCTGCACAGATACCCCAACAGTCCTGCCCTGTGCATCCATGAGAGTGTTATCCAAACACTCCTGGAGCTCTTGGAGTGAGGCAGCAGGAAAACAGTTCAGAGCAAATCCCTCCATCTCATTACACCTTTTGAACTCTCTCTATAAATTAAAAACTCAGTCTCAATGATTTGAAATCAAGGAGAGAAAGGGTAAATTTGTTCCCAGGTGCTTGGAAACTCTTTTTCCTCGTTGGTTTATCCCAAGAAGCCCTCCCATGGCTGACAAGCCTCCTTGCTTCTGCAGCCGTCTGGTCCTAGCAGGAAAGAAAGAAAGCACAGAAGCACTGAAATCAACAGATGTGAGATCTGAGTGAAACATCACTCATTTATTTCTGCTGATCACTTGGGAATTTTGCTCAGCTTTGCTCCTCTGCAGCTCACACCCCTTTTTCAATGTCTGACTTCCACGCACCACGGCCTTCCCTAATCCAGGATAATTAGAAGAAGGTTTTGGCAGAAAGTTTACGCTTTGAAAATCTGCAAGACCATCCCAGCACAGTTGCATCCAGACTCTTCAAAACACTCAAGGGCTCCATTTTAGGATAGTTGATAATTTTGTTTTCTTTCCTGTGTGGTGTTTTGCTGCGCACATTCTAAAAATACCTGAAGATCTGCATCATTTTCTGCATGTGTTCTAAAAACTCCAGAGGTGTTTGTGTTGTTGATCTCCTCCAGAGTAGGTGATTCTATTTTTGGGTGCAAGGACTTTGATTAGAGCATATCAACAATTTTAACTGTGCAAGCAGAGTAAGTTCTTGCAGAGCAGAGAGCACGGAAAGGACTTCCGTGGAATGGAAATGAGGAGGAACTAATTAGCGAGTCAGGAACAGCATGTGAGGATTATTTAATTGAGAACAGGAGGAGACACGGTGGGGTGTCTTCCTCTGTGAGGGAAGAGTAGAACTCCTTCACTTTGCAGGGTCTGGAGCTCTGGTACCACCTGTGTCTACCTGTCCTGGTACTTGATTTCTTACCTGTGTAGTTTTTCAGCTAAATTCAATAGTAGAATAATGAAATCTTTTGTAAGGTGCTCATTTAATTCTGAGATAACTGCACATTAGTGGATAGGAAAGTTTAGAGTGTGAGTAGGAGGAATTTATAGTGTGAGTAGGAGTCTTATTGTGGATGTTAACAAAAAAACCTCGAGTTTTCCTTAAAGGAAGGAAATAATTGTAAGGAAATTATAATTTTTGTTATGAGGAAGGAAAAACTCCTTGGGTTTCATTTTGGACATTCTTCCTGGAATCCTCCTGGCAGAGCTGAATGTGGCAGTGCTTGGCTCTGGTACTGGAGAATCCTGTCTGTTTTATGGGAAAAACTGGTCCCAGCAACCATCTGAGGGTCTGTTGGCCCCTTAGGACATGTGAGTTCGGGTATTTTGTATTTCCAGTCCTCTGGTGCCTCACAGGGGATGAAGAGGGCCCATGGAGGAGCCCTGAAGTCGCTGTGTCTGGGCAGGAAGGGAAGCTCTTCCCTGCTGGTGTCCTGAAGTACTTTCTTCCAAAGACCAAAACAAATGGGTCAGGGTTGCTCGAAGATGGGTCAGATATGCCCAAAGATGGGGTTGTTACTCTCATGTGTGGTCAGATCCAGTGACAGGAGGCTGAGGATGGACCCTCACAGAGCACCAGTGCGCTGGCCAGTGGGTTGGAGAAGCAGCTTGGGCTTCTTCCCACCTCTTTAGGGGCTTTTGAAGAGACCTGGTCAGGTCAGTCCCATCTTCTGCATGTGTGCAGTCCTGATCCAGGATTCCTGGAGCTGCTGTGTGTAACTCAGACTCCATCCTGCTGCTGTACCCATGTTATTGCCCAAACTTACAGGGGTCCAGAGGAGCCCTGAGGCCACAAATAGTCACTGCAGGGCTCTCCCACAATGCACTGGATTTCCCCAGAGGCTTTTGGGTGTTCTCCAAGTGCTTTCCTAGTTTATTGTGGCTTCCAAAGCATCCTGGGGTGGATACTACCAGAAACCATCCATGGTCACAGAGCTGGAATAATTTCCAGTCATGGCTTCAGTATGGCTGAGAAGGAAGTGGATCAGTCCTCTGTGAGGCCAGTTGTGTCTTCTCAGTGCTCAGTGAGTCAGGCACAACAAATGATCTCTTTCTTCTCCCATATCTGCCTTTTGCCATTGTTTCCATAAATACACTCAGGACAGAGTGCTTTGCCTTGCCTGTGGCCTCTTTCCACATTTTCAGGGGGGGAAATACGGTGGTTCTGTCGAATCCTTAGCGTTGGAACAAATCTGTGTACTCAGAACAGATCTGTTGTCAGGGTGGGTGAGCTTGTGGTTCCCCAGGGAAGCTGCTGTCACCCCTAGGCAGTCATCTCTTAAATGCCCCAGACTAAACATCCCTCTTTATTGTGGATTTTTTTTATTTTAGAGGTGGATTTTTTTTATTTTAGAGAATCATTGAATTATTTCATAAACCTTTTTTATTTTGTCTGGGATCAGTTTCCTGCAGCAGTTAAATGCTGGTTCTGTGGTCACAGAGTCACGGAATCATGGAATGCTTTGGGCTGGAAAGGACCTTAAAGACCATTTCAGTCCATCCCCTGCCTTGGGCAGGGGCACCTTCCATTAGCCCAGGTTGCTCCAGCCTGGCCTTGGACACTTCCAGGGATCCAGGGGCAGCCACAGCTTCTCTGGGCACCCTGTGCAGGGCCTCTGCGCCCTCACAGAGAACAATTCCTTCCCAATATCTGAAATAAACCCCCTTCCTTTCAGTTTAAAGCCATTTCCCTTGTCCTCTCACCCCGTGTGAGTGATGTCTTTATAAGACAGGGGTCTCTGGATTCCTGGCTGCCCTTCCTGCTCCTGACCTGGTTCCTGTGTGTCCCCATCAGGTCGACAGTGACACCATTTGGAACGAGGTGCACTCGTCGGGCGCCGCTCGCCTGGCCGTGGGCTGTGTCATCGAACTGGTGTTCAAAGTGGCCACAGGGGAACTGAAGGTATGGAAACAACCCTCAGCTGTGCTCTGTGCAGGCCTCTGCTCAGGGCTCTGCCGTGCAGCAGCTCCAGGACCTTTTCCCCCTCCACAAGGAGGGAAAGCATCATCCACTGCAACAACCTTGTGAGGAAACCATCAAGAACAACTCCAGAGTTCCCAAGCAGGATTAAGGCTTTTGGCTGCAGCCCCTGCATCCATCTTTGTCCCTCTGACCTTTTCCTTTTCTCCTTTTTTGTGTGCAGAATGGATTTGCTGTTGTCCGGCCCCCAGGTCACCACGCAGAGGAGAGCACACCCATGTGAGTATGGGGTTCACTGACTTCTTCTGGGGCTCCTTTGATAGGGGATCCACAGCTGGAAATTCCAAAGGGATTCTCTTAGGTTATCACTATGGAATTTCTGTTTACTGCTAGCTGAGACGTTTGGTGTTCAAAGCTCCCCAGATTCTCTGGAGCAGGGTAGGATCCTGCTTTCAGGGGGAGTGTTTTCTAGCAAGGATCAGCAGTGGGTTTGGGCAAGTGTGGGACATTGCCTGTTTCCCTAGAGCCTGCTGCTGGAATACAGCACTTCCAGTGGGAAATGGATCTAGTGGAAGGTGTCCCTGCCCACGGAACGAGATGAGCTTCAAGGTCCCTCCCAACAGAAGCCTTTCCATGTTTCCAGGGAGGAAAGAAGAGTGAGAGCAGAAGAAACTCCTTCCTCCTGTGTTCCATCTAGGTGCTGGATGCACTGGGACCACAGGAAGCTGTAATTAACACCTGTCTTTTCCTCTTGTCTCCCCTCTCCAGGGGTTTCTGCTATTTTAACTCCGTGGCAATTGCAGCCAAGTTACTCCAGCAAAGGCTCAACGTGAGCAAAATCCTCATCGTGGACTGGGTGAGTAAATGCCCCTTCTTTCCCTTTGGGAGAGCAGGTGGCAATTAGTTTGGGTGGGTTTCTTCTTGCAAGGGCAAGCGCTGTAAGTCAGTGAAAAACTTCTTGCCTGTTGTCTGCAAGCCAAAATTTGGGGGTTTAATTGAATAAAAGTGTTCTAATCGGAGAAAGAAATTCTTAAAGAGGACATAATTTTCCAATAAAAGAAAAGGGCTTCTTGGGGATTCTACTGTGGCAATGTATAGGTTTTTAGTTTTTAATAGATTTTACGTGGCTGGGAAGGCATTGGAGTGACTGGGTATCAGCCAAAAGTTTTGGTTCTGTTGCCACGAATCACCCACGGGTTAAACCCAGAAGTTAAAATTTGTCTTTTGGACCTACTGGATGGTTCTTTTTTCCCTCACTTCCCTTCTATTTTCGTGTCAGGGAATTTTGAATACCTGTCTTGTCACAAGCTGTGTCTGTGCACTACACAGCAGCTCAGTAGGGGAACTCTCCTGGGTTGTGTTGTTTAACCTGGATCCAACAGAGCTTTATATGTATCAGTGCTCACCCCACAGAATGACTGAAAATGCAGATGTGGGGTAACAAATATCCCAGTATTTCCATCCCCCAAGGTTGGTGGATCTAGTTCTTTCCATCCAGGTAAATGAGTCCTCAGTTTGACAGACATTTGGGATTGGGTTTATCCCGTGTGTTAAATAAGGTGTGTAATCTCAAACTAGGTGTGCAAAACAGGTTATTCCCATTCCCCGTAAACTGTTTCAGCCAGGTTGGAGAAAACAGAGCTCAACAGCAAGGAAAACCTCTCCGAATCCCAAACTGATGCCTTTAATCCATGTTTTTACTGAAGGGTTAACCTCCCTCCTGTGATCCCTGTCCCTGCAGGATGTCCACCACGGGAATGGTACTCAGCAGGCCTTCTACAACGATCCCAACGTCCTTTATATCTCACTACATCGCTACGATGATGGCAACTTCTTCCCAGGCAGCGGCGCTCCGGATGAGGTGAGCACTTGGATCCCAGAGTCCCGGGACTCAGAGGAGCTCCTGTTGGGTTGCCAGAGCTCCTCTGGGTTTTGTGTTCCAAGGACACGCCAAGTCCATGTGATCCAGCAGCTGCGGGCACCGTGTCCCGGCCGGAGCTGGTGGGACGGCAGCAAATGAGTCACCGCAGTTGAGCTCTCCAGCCCTTGTGGGACAACCTGTTCCAGAGGAGCCCTCTGCCAGCTGTCCCAGCACTCCGTGTCCTGTTCGGGATGTCTCCTTCCTCGGCAGGAGTTGTTCCTTAGATGCAGAAGGAACAGATTGTCCATGGCTGCACCACCCACACTCGCTTTTCCTGGCACAGCCGTGGAGCCTGTGTGCCTCCCCTTCTCCATCTCTCCTTCTCCACCTCCCCTTCTCCTGGACCATCTCCACCTCCCCTTCTTTCTCCTGGCCCTGCCCAGGCATTGCTCACCACCACCAAGGCTGCACCCCCACCCTAAATTTGTGGGATTTGAGGGCCAGTCACAGATGCTGCTGGAGCAAATCCCCCTTTCCTGGTGGTGTCCTCAGAGTCTGCAGCAGGAGCGCTGGGCCAGTGAAGCTGAGAGCTGAGCTCTGGATGGATACATCTGTCTTTTCCCTCTGGGCTGGCAGGAAATACAGTCCTTCAGAGTGATTTGGCAAAGGGAAATTTTATGGAGTACTTAGAGTGCTCTGAGATTCTCCAGGTGACATCTGTAAACTTCTTCCCCTGTCAATTTTATATTTTCTGATGGAGAAAACAATGTTTCCATTTCAACCTCTAAAGAAACTTAAATGTGAGCTGATGCTGCTCCATCACCCTGTTGTAGTGAATGAACAGCAGCCCTTTGTGTCAGGCTTAATTCCTGCTTTTCAGCAATCTGGTTTACAAAAAGAGTCATTTTTAGACGTATCATTTTAGACCAAATAAAAGAAAGGGTGCAAAACAAGTTTGATTTAAGCCAACAATAGATAAACAACCTGCCATGGGTAGATGAGCACCCACCCTTGTGTTTTTCTAGCAGAAATAATTGCACCAGTAAGAGAAATAATGTGCAATAAAAGCCAAGCATTTTTATCCAGCTGTGCAACATGTTAATTTTCAATTTTAATTCTTTTTTTAATATGCAAAGACCTTCTTGGCAGGAAAAAAAAAACAACCCTGGTTTATTTTTCACTTTTCCCCTCTCTCAGGTAGTTGCAGGCAGGGCAGATGGGGACATTTGCAGTACAAGCAAGGAGAGGGATGTATTTACATCTCCCACCCACGTGTCCCTCAAGCAGCCAAAATCCCTTCTCTGTGAATCCTATTTTTCTCCAGCAGAGGGGGAGCTCACTCTGATTAAAATCCCCCAGTTGCAACTGTAGTGAAATATAAGCTCCTGAATCAAGCTGAAAATGAATTATGGAAAGGTATTACATACAACACACTCTGCTGCAAAAAAAAAATCAAGAGGGTGCAGTTGATGATGGGGTGTTTTTTTTGGATGAGCAGCAGTCAAACACCACTGGGCCGCAGCTCCCATAAAGATCTGAGTGTGGAGGAGCTTTATTTTCCCTCTTGTTTTGGGTACCAGGGGCTAACTGACCTCACTACTGAATCCAAATTCAAATTCAACTGGGAGAACATCAAAACAGCAAAGATGTGTTGCCAGAATTTGCTAACCAAGAGTCTCATTTCCCTTTTGCAGGTTGGCACAGGAGCAGGAGTTGGTTTCAATGTTAACATGGCATTTACTGGTGGCCTGGATCCACCCATGGGAGACACGGAATATTTAACTGCCTTCAGGTACTACTGAATTTTTCCTCTCACAAACATAATTTTCACCTTAGATGTGTTTGTTTCTCCTCGTGCCATGGTCCTTGGTTTCGCTTTTGATAAGCTTTAAAATTTTAATATTATTCATCCAAGAGAGGCCCTGGCACAGGGTGCCCAGAGCAGCTGTGGCTGCCCCTGGATCCCTGGCAGTGTCCAAGGCCAGGTTGGACAGGGCTTGGAGCAGCCTGGGACAGTGGAAAGTGTCTCTGCCCATGGCAGGGGTGGCACTGGGGGAACTTTAAGAGTCCTTCCCATCAAAACCATTTCATGTTCTTTCTTAGACACTGTGCCTGGCTCCCCTCTGCCAAGGGTCCACCTGGCCTCTCCTTTAACAATCTGAAGTGGTTTTCTGTCCTCACAGCGGGTTCACTGCACCTCTGGGGGCCTAAATTCAGGCAGACACACACTTGCCAGAACATGGGGTGTGATTTTCTGGAATATCATCTCCGTGGAATGGCATTAAATGCAGGAGCATTATTTTCTGCTCTTTCCTGTTACGTCCTGTTACGCTGAGCAAAAATCGCCTTTTCCTCCCTCTTCATTCTGCCATCAAAAAGCCCTCAGAGTACACACACAATTTAAAATGACACCAAATCACTGCCATTTGTGTCATTCCTGGCCCAGGAAGGCAGCACTTTGCTCCTGAGTGGGAGCCTGGCTAGCCCAGCAGTCCCAGGATGGATCTCTTCATTAGGCAGAGCACTCGGAGCTGGGGACGTGGGGACATTAAATACTAATTGAGTTTCCAGGCTCCTGGAAAAGGCACAGAGAGGCCTTTGCCAGCCATTCCTGGTGTCTGCTTGCCTGGACACTGCAACTATTTAGGGAACAGTCTTTGGAGCTGGTCACAGCCCTTATTTTGGGGAGTTCTGGGGGAGCTGAGGGATGCTCCTCCCGGAGCCTGCACACCTTCAGTTTCACCGTAAGTTAAACGAGAAGCATTTTTCTCATCCTACGCCAAGTTTGGCCATGACAATACATTATCAAGTGACCTTTTTAAATCTTAACCAGCTCCTTTGAAAAACATTTCCCCCCCCCCACCCCTACCCCCTGAATCTTCCTATTGATTTTAATGTAAAATAACGCTTTGAAGTTTGCAATTTATAGTCCCCCGAGAGTTAGAAAGTGAAGGGAATGGGTCATATATCCTATTTTTTTCCCCTTTCTTTTCTTGCTTTAGCCCCTTGAGACAATACATGCCTTCAAGGCAGCACCTTGTTATTCCACCCCGTCGAATGCCACGTTGCATTTGCTGGGGATCAAACCGAAGATGAAGAAAAGATAAGAAAATTGGCCATAATGAACTCCAGAAGCAGGAGGCATTTTCACCATGAACTTGGAAACTCGCAGTGGAGAACTGAGCTTTAATTCAAACCAGTCCGAATGCCAAACTGTGAGGCTTTGAAGTCTGGAGAGGAATCAGTGGAAATCCTTTGAGCTAGGCAAAGATACTGATAGACTTTTTCTTTTTTTTTCAAGCCTTAACTCTTCACATGCCTGTTTTGAGGGTACAAAAGTCCTTTCTCTGTAAAAGGAGCAGATTTAAATAAGCAGTGTGCTCCTTGTTTTTTGTTGGTGTATTTCAGGAAGAGCCAGTGTTGGGGTTTGAGGAATGAAAATAGCTGAGATAATTGTCCTCAACGAGAGAAATGAGGGAATAAATAAATCCCAGCGAAACCACTCATCCCCGCGCTGAAAACCTGTTTCAGTGTGGGTTTGCTCCATCCAAAAAAAAGATGAAAACTCACATCACTGATTTTCATCCTGTCTCCAGATATTATCTCCCCAGTCTTGGGGTGCCCAAGCTCTCCTGACCTTTGGATGGTCCTTAATGCCACCAAGAAATGAGGAGAGTTAAAAACGTGTTTTTCCCCGCACTTTGTCACTTGTTACCTTCCTAACCCGGGGCTGAAATCAGTGCCTGTCCCTGCTCCAGGGTGCCCTGTTTTGGTGTGTGTGGGAGGGGGGGAGATAAGAAGGGATTTGGGGAGTTTTTTGGGAACCTGGAGCTCCTGCACCCCGTGGTAGCCACGGCTGTGCCGGAGTCAGCTCCACATCCCACACCTGAACTCACTCCCCGGCACGTGGGCAATCCCAGATTTCACAGGTCAAGCAGAAATGGGGTCAGTTCAATGGGAAAAACGCAGGACGTGTCGTTCCCGAAGCCGTGAACTTCTCAGAACGTTCCCAGTGTCTCCGCTGTTGTTCCGTAGTTACAGAAACAAACAGCTGTAAAATTCGGAGGGTTTTTTGGATCGGGATTTGTTCTTCCCTAACATTTTACGTGAGCAAAAATCCTGTTTGCCTCTCTCAATCCTCCTGATCCAGGTGCAAACCCAGCTAAGAGACCTGCAGGTAGAAATGGGAAGGCTCTGGCTGGTTCCTTATTACATGGAAACAGCAATTAGTGAAATTAAAAATGTTTTATCTGCAGGAGTTTCCCTCTGAATTTACTGCAAGGAAGTTTTCCTGATGATTCCAGCAGTTGTGTTGTGTTCTGAGAATTTTTTCTCCTGTCCAAGGTCTCCTCCACAGCCATGATTTCAGCTCCATTCCACATTCGATTTTATTTAAAACACCTCGACCAGAGGGAAAAAGCCGGGACTGCACTTCCCCCTCCTCCTGCCGCTTTCAAAAGCATTAAACAAGTTCAGGAACCAATCTGGGGGGGATTTGGGTCTTCCCCTCGATCCATAAACCATTTCAGGAGCGAGGAAGAGGAGGCTGGGGAAGAGATGATGATGTTCTGCCTGGAACGGTTGTTGCTGTATTTTCAATTTCATGCTCTCCCCACGCCGATTTCATCCCCAAATTCCTAATCCCTTTTGACACAGTAAATGACCATGGAGAAGCAAGGACCGGAATTTTCGGGAAGCTGGTTAGCCTGAGGAGTAGTGGATAACATGTTTAGTTTACATATATAAAATATATAACGTGTATAAGACTATATATACATAACATATATAGAAATATATACAAGATATATATATATAAATTATGTAATATATCAATAGACATATAAATACATGTTCAATATATATACTTAACGTATATAAATATATACATAGCACATATAAAAATAGATATAAAACACAGATGTGGCCAAGAGAGGGAAAAAGTCTATAAAAGTGTTCAACCTTCTAAGTTTCACCAATTTACTCGCTGCAATTGAGCATTTAAAGCCCAAAATAATCCTCTGTAGGATTATTTCATCTGCCCGTTGTTTATTAGGCATTTAATTGGGGAATTTGCTAATGCCAGGCTAAAAATTGTTCATTCAGCCTTCTGGAAAATAGATCTACAATTGCATTTATTTTTGTTTTCTCTCTCCCAAGCGATTGCAGAGCACAATGGGGAGGTTTTGCTGGTTGCATCCATCAGTTTGCTCTTGTGCAGAGCTGTTCAGCTCAGCTGTAACCAGGCAGATAAAAGGATTTCATTTATTTTAAGCCAGGAAAACAAGGCTCTGAAATTTGGGAAATTTCAGTTTTCTTTTTTTGAAAAAAAAATTCTACATGGCTTGAATGAATATTCAGTGTTAGGAGTATTCATTCCTCCCTGAATAACTTCACAGGCACCTCAGGCATTCCTTAAAAGACCCAATTCCGGGCAGAACTGCTTATCTCCTGGGTAATAATTTGAATTTCTGGCTTTTCAGAAAGTCTCATCAGCAGGGCAAAGCCACGGGGCTGTTTGCAGTTTAATCCTTGTTCCTCTGGAGAGTTTGGCTTTACTGGGGTGGAGCTGAGCGAAGGGGCTGGTTTGGTCTGCGGACAAGGGAAAATTGAAAAGCAAAAAGCTGGATGAGATGTGTCCAAAACACTGTCCACAGATGGAATCTCAGAAGCACACCGGGTTTTTGTCATTTTTTCTTACAATTAAGAAGGCAAAGTGAGGGAGTGCTGGCTTTGGCCCTCCCAGATGAAGTTTTACATCCATGGAGAGCATGAAACAGAGCTGGGGCTGTGGCTTTGGGATACTGGTGTCGGACTGGAATTAGGAGGAGGACCTTTCCTCTCCTAAAACTGCCCCTGGGAGGGTTCAAGGATAGCCCTGGGGACCATGTGGCTGTGCTGGAGGGGTCACTCTGTCACTGTCACCCACAGGCACCTCCAGCCAAGGGTCACCAGCTGTCCCATTCCTCCAGAGCCTCTGGATTGGACACACATGCCAGGGTTGGAATGAGATGGTCTTTAAGGTCCTTCCCAACCAGTCTATGTTCCATGCGCTGTCCCATGGCTGAGAATCCCTGTGGATCTGTGATCCCTGGGGTTGCTCAGTGCTGATGGACCATCCCCACACCTTGGGGGTGCAGGTTTGGGCTGGCTCTGGTGACCCCACACTTCCACTGAGATCCTAGCAGCTCCCATGGCATCATAACTCAGGGAGGGGGGGGAAATAAAGCTGATGATTTGAGCAGTTTTCCTTGGGTGAGGAATGAAAGAGCTCAGCAGCCCTTCAAAGCTCAGAGAAAATAAACCCTCAGCTGCTGCACTTGCTCTGGAATTGCTGCTTCAGGCCTCGATGAGGGAGGAGGTTTTTCCTAAAAGTGCCTGTGGGTTCTACCGCACTGTAAAGTTACCAGCCAGAACTGTGCTCTTGTCTTCCTCATGGGATCATCCCCCAAGGTCGAAATGGAGAGGGCAATCACATCGTTAGAGGAGAAGATTCAGATTCCTTGTTGGCATTTTGTGCAGGACAAAAAATCCTTTTGTGAAGGAAAAATGACATCCCGTTTTTCTTCCAGAGGTCTCTGTGTGTGCACATGGAGATCGACAACAATTGCAGGAGGCTCTGGGGTTGCTGTGGCAAATAGTTGGGGAAAAAATAAAGATGGGAGGTGTGTGGGGGGCATTTTTTTTGGTGTCTGGGTGCCTGTCCCAGCTCTGTGGTGGCAGTGGAGACTTGGGGATGGGTTTGCTCAGTGCCTGGCAGAGGTTGATGCCCCACTAAAAATCAGCTCTGCGGACGGGCACAAGCTCAGCTGGATGTCACGAGCTGCTGACTCTGGCAGATGTCTTGTGGCTGTTTAATATCCTCGTGACAAAAACTGGGAACTTTTATGAGCGTCCTGATAGCACTAGAGCAATCTCACCACAGAACAGGCCCCCCTGGGCTCTGTTTTTAGAGCATCACATAAATTCTCGACTCAATAAAGTGAGGTACTCTGGTGTGCAAAGATTTACAGGTCCATGCTTTGGGGTGTGGGTAAAATAACTTCAGTTCCTGCTGTAGAAAGTTATCCTGGCTCTGGTGGCTGTTCCTAGGACGGGGAAATGGGAAAATTACAGGTCAGGTTGCCCTAGGAATACATCCAGAATTCAGTAGGTGCAGTTACAGTGGAAAAAACCTAATTTGGGAAGTGCGTCTTGATGTGGGGAATGGGATGCTTGCAACCTCGCGTAGGTTTTGGGGAGAAATTGTGAGTTTGGAGAGAGAGAAACCAGAGGGGAAAAAGGTCTTTTGGTGAGAAACCACAGGAACAGACCCCTCATTTCATTTAAATACAACTTTAACAGTCGATAGGATGGGGATGCTGAGCAATTCCATCCATTTTTTAGTGAACAAAATGGCAGAGGACAGGGAACTGGCCTTGGGAGAGGTGGATCTGGGTGGGGTATTTGCATTCTAAAGCTGTTCTGCCCCATGGGACACTCCCACCCTTTTGTTGTGGGCAATGAGAAGTGCAGCACGGGAGGAAGGAATCATTTTGCAAAGCCTGTAGGAGATGTTTTGAGGGAGGACTTGGAGATAATGCTTTGGGGTGAGGTTTCCCAGGTAGTTTTGCAGCCTGTGCCAGATGCCCTCTTATTTTACCCTTATTCCTGTGTTTGTAAATCAGGATATGATCCCAAATGGGAAACACAAGGGGTGACAACTGATGTCCCTGCTCAAAACACGAGGTGGAGGAAATCCCAGAGAGTGCAAGGAGTTCTTCCAGCCAGGCTCTCACCTTGTGGGAAAATAGATGGGCTTTGCTGCCGTGGAATAAGGGTTTGGTGAGAGGGTTTAAACACCCCTGCCTTTGCTCAGGAGCCACCCTAATGTGTGTGCCATGGATATTTTGTGTTGCAGGACAGTAGTGATGCCCATTGCCAACGAGTTTGCCCCAGACGTTGTGCTGGTGTCATCTGGTTTCGATGCTGTGGAAGGGCACCCCACACCCCTCGGAGGATATAATCTGTCAGCAAAATGTAAGTGGGGGCTTTACTTCTGCTGCTGTCCTAGGGATTAAAGGGCAGTGTTCCCAGATCTTACTTTGTGGGATTTATTTCAGATCTTTCATTTCAATGGCAAAACTTCCATCCTTTTTCTCTGAATTTTCGTGGCGTTTATCTTTTTATAATGCATATTTTGGCCTGGCTGAAGCCTTAATTCCTTTTTCTTTTTTTCTTTTTCTTTTTGGAAACATTGCGTATTTTAACTTTGAAATATTCAATATGTAATACTGTGTAATTTATTTGTAGTCACATCTCTGCTGAATTAGAGAGCTACGCTGGTTTTAATATAAAATTGCAGGAAAGGGCAGTACTAGCTGTAAACATTCTCATTGCTATCATAGGTCCATTTCTTCCTCCAGGACACCTTATTAAAATTTTGAGCTGAGTACTTTTGCTCTCCACCTTCAAATTAATTACAAAGACCTCCAAACCCTCCTTTTTGCTTCGGGTGTGGGATGCACTGAAATTCCCTCCCCCCCAGGTTATGTGGAGTTTACCTGGCACTGTTTCGTTCAAATTGATCCAGAGGACAGTTTTTCTTGCAAAAAGGGTTTTATTATTATTTTTTAAGAGTTTCTTCCAGCCAGGAAAGTTGTTCTCTACAGTGAACTTTAAAACCCTGTAAGGGAGCTGAACCTATAAACTTTATATAAGAATAAAGTGAAATAGGTTTACAAGAGACAAGTTCCTTGAGATATCAAAAAACACTTGGAAAAGGGAAGGTCTTGTTTACCTGCTGGTTACATTTGCCATGCTCTGCTCCTCTCACAAAACCAGTTACAGGCTTGGCAGTGGATGTTTTTCTCTGCCTGTTAATTTGCCAACTCGCAAAGGAGTTCACTCCAAAGCAGAAAGCAGGGAGTGGGGATGGAGGGTAGAAATTCCCTGGCTTTTCCTTTGTTCAGCTTTTTGATTTTTTTTTCTTTTTCTCCTGGAGGGGGAAGGTTGCTTTGAGGACACGTTTTTTAAATCCTCGCCGCTTGGTTCTGTTTTGTTTAAAGGGGGCAGAAGTGTATTGTGTGTCATCTGATCAAAGTGCCGGGTGCCCCTGGAATTTTTATAGCATATTATGGACGGGAAGAGCCGTCTGCTGAGAACGAGATGTCAAACCTAAATCTCTCTGGGGCACTGCACTGCTGCTATCCCAACCCAAACGGGGCCGATTCCCCTTCCTCCTCCCTCCCCCAAAGCAACATCCAGAAGTCCACCCCTTTCCCTGCTCCCAGAGGGAATGTTGGCTGCTGGCTTGAATTTGGGGTGCTGAGGGGTGGCAAGGGGAGGATGGTGATGCTCTCAGCTGGGGTGGTGCTGCTGGGGACACACGGATCCATCCCCGGGACGCCGCGGCTGGAATCGCGCGGCGAGCGCGTTACGGCCCAACCTGGCTCGTGTTATGCGCTGAGCCCTTTCAAATCCCCGCTGGGTTTTTAATATGATGTAATTCCTCTCCCTAATTCTTTGATCCTCCGCCAGGAGCCCGATTCCAGCTGCCACCTTTGCCCTTCTCCTGCATTTCCTCTGTTCCCTTGTTGCAGGCTTCGGGTACCTGACGAAGCAGCTGATGGGCCTGGCCGGGGGCCGCGTCGTGCTGGCCCTCGAGGGTGGCCACGACCTCACGGCCATCTGTGACGCCTCGGAGGCTTGTGTGTCTGCCCTGCTGGGAAACGAGGTACAGGCACCCCCAAAACCTCCTCCCCCCTCGAGTTTGGGCGTCTCATCATCCTATCTGCCAAGTTTCTGTCATTGTTTTGTGTCCTTCGGATACTTGGTGCTTTAAAGTGTTTGTTTTGTACTTAAAAACCACCTGTGCTTTGCAGTCCGTGTGATGAGGGGAACAGCTAGGAATGATTTTTTGGGTTTGTTCTTTCTCCAAATAATTTGCTTTGTGCTCTTTGAAAAAAAAACCAACTCCTTTAATTAATTTCTGAATTTGCTGTGCAAGCCCTCCCTTCTTTTTGCTCTCCTCTCTAGTCTTACAGCCTGTGCCTGCTGCATGGGGCAGCTTGCTAAACATGGTTTGCAGCTGGATTTTTTCCTTGGAGTTATATTCTCTATTTTCTGCACATTGCTGTGTAGGAAAAGCCCTAGCTGTGTCAGAGAAACTGGCCAGAAAGGTTAAGAGGTGTTGTTGCAAGATAAGAGCCAGACAGAGAAGTACAGCACGATGTTGGATTCTGAAGAGCTCAGGGTATTTTCCTACAGAGAAAACCTGAGATACTCCATCTTTTCTGCCTTCCCCCCCTGAATTTTAGTGTCAGTGGGATAAAAAAAAAAGCTACATGTACACATCTTTGAAATCCCTGCAGGGATGGTGACTCCACCACCATTGCCCTGGGCAGCCTGACTCAATGCCTAAGCACGCTTCCAGTGAAGGAATTTTCCCTAATAGCCAACCTAAACCTCCTTTGGTGCAACTTAAAACCATGTTTGAGGGCTTTTGAGTACGGTTAGTTTGGGCTGAGGAGCCAAGCAGTGGGTCTGTTCCAGAGGGAGCTGATTTCTGCGAAGGGTTGTAGTTCAGTGACCATCAGGTGTCTGAGGAGATGGAGAGGGAGCATGGATCTGCGTGGAGGTGTGGAGCAGTTTGACTTCCAGCCTGTTGGAGAAGTGCTCTGTCTTGACTCAGTGTTAATGGGGAGGCTGGAGTAGCCAGGCCAAGAGATAAACCAGCTGGGATTCATCAGAAACACCTGCTTCCAGCATCCAGCATCCCAGCTCCCAGTGTCCAGGGAACATCCTGCTCCTTTTGCTTGGCCAGGCAGTTCTGAGACAGCTCTGGGCACAGGGAATGGCTCTAGCCTGCACTCAGGCCTTGGGACAGCTGGAAACTCGGGAGGCAGCTGCCACACCAGCATGGAAACAGGGGAGGTTCCAGTGGTGGAGCACTGGCACAGATTTCATAGGGGAGCTGTGGCTGTCCCTGAATCCCTGGAAGAGTTCAAGGGCAGGGTGGATGAGGTTTGGAGGAACCTGGGATAGTGGAACGTGTCCCTGTCCCTGGCAGGGGTTGGGACTGGATGAGCTCTAAGGTCCCTTGTAAGCCAGACCTGGGATTCTGTGAGGTGTTTTTTGCAGCACCTATTGACCACTGTTTGAAGTGGTCACCACAGACAATTCCTCTGGCTCCATCCACCTTTAGTGTAGGATGCACTTTCAAAGGGAAGTAGTGGGAATAATGCCTGGAGGATGTCGTTGATCCAAGCCGTGGATGTGTTAGGGAGTGTAAGGCTGTGGGGAGAGCTCAGCACTCAGGATACCTTGGATGTTGTGGGCTGTCTGAGTGGTTGCATTGAGCAGAGGGAATATTGATTCTTAAAGGTAGAAAACATTGATTATTTTAATCATGGATACAAGGACACTTAAACACAGACGTGCTCTCACATGTCCTAGGTGGGCTGTGCAGATAGGGTAATATTCCCTGGCTTAGCCACACATCAGAAAGCAGGAAACACTTGTTTTATCCAGGTCTTTCCTCGAGCCTTTTGAAGGCAAGGGAGTCGGGGGGAACGGCTGCAGCTCTGTGCCGCGGCCCTTTGATGCGGTTTGATCTACAGCGTGTTGGAGGATCCTGCCTGCACACACATGGACAGGCAGCTGTGGCCAGCGTGGGCTGCAGGGAGCTGGACTGGCTCAGGAGCCATCCTGGAGCTCCACCAGGGCTGGTAGGAAATGAGGGGAACGGTGCCAGTCCCCCGAGTGTCAACATCCACCGGCGGAGATCAAAACTCCTGCGTCGGGAGAAGCACGGGGCCAGCACAGGAGCCAGCCTCTTTCCTACTGGCCAGGAAATTAAACCAGAGCTGGGGCTGTGCAGCTGATTACTGCACTGGGGGAGGGGCTCAGGGCTGGGGAATGAACCTGCACTCTGTGGTGGCAGAACTGTGCAAAGCTCACAGGGCTTCAGTGGGAATCAGAGGTGAGTTTGGTGCAGAAAGAGACTTTGATACAGTCTGAGAGAGTTTGGGTTAATCAGCCTGGAGAAGGCTCCAGGGAGAAGTCTTCCAGTGCCTAAAGCATCTCCAAGAGAGCTGGGCAGGAACTTTGGACAAGGTCCTGATGGGATAGGAAAAGGGGGAATGGTTGTAATCCATTTTAACCACAGAGGGCAGGGCTAGATGGGATATTGGGCAGGAATTGTTCCCTGGCAGGGCGGGCAGGCCCTGGCACAGGGTGCCCAGAGAAGCTGTGGCTGCCCCTGGGTCCCTTGAAGTGTCCAAGGCCAGGCTGGACACTGGGGCTTGGAGCAGTCTGGGATGGTGGAAAGTGTCCCTGCCCATGGCAGGGGGTGGAATGAGATGAGTTCTGAGATCCCTTCACCCCCTGGCATTCCAGGATTCCAAGGTCTGCTGATCGCAGTCCAGACCAGTTACCCACCGTTCCTTTCCCGTTACCCTGCAGAGCTGCTCAGTCCACCGTGGGCATCGCCAGCCTCTGCCCTTCAGACAAGAAGGTGATGAAAACCAGGTGCCTCATGCCCAGAGGTTTTTGCTCCCTTTTGCACAGACTGAGGCTGTTTGTGAGTGTTATTTCAGGAGGACGAGTGAGCTCTGGAATCAGGAACATGCTTTGTCTCAGTGTCACCCAAGAGGCCTTGGAAAGCTCTTGCTCAAAGACTTATCCAGGAATTGCTTTTGCCTTCACTTAATGTCATACAGAAACCAGTTTGGAGCAGAACTATTTTTAGAGTGGAGAATTAATAAAAAGTGCAATCCATAATTACTGAATCTGGAATGCAGCATCCCATGAAGTACCTTTGGAATGGCTACCATGTGCTCATAAGAGCAGTCTTTGCTGCAGCTTCTTTTGCATTTGAGCAGAAGTTAAACTTTGCCGTAGATATTTTTAACTACTAAACTCTGGCTGTTCTTTGCTGGGGAACTTCCCTGGTGGGGCCTTGGGTGCTGTTTTCAGCACAGTTCATAGTGGACATCTCTTGTTTTGGACAGCCCACCTTGGAAGTTTGGGATTCATTCATTCATTAGTGGAGAACCTGGGAGGGCCAAAGTGTCTCCTCTTCTTGGGTTTTTCTAAAGGAAATCAAATAAATCCTAAAACATTCCTCCAGCAGTGCTATCAGGCCTTTCTCTGGGGTGCCACAGGCAATGTTCCCACTGCAGAACTGACTAGTGGGAGGTGTCCCTGCCCATGACAGGGGATGGAATGGGATGAGCTTTAATGTCCCTTCCCACCAAAACCATTCTGGGGTTCAGTGGTAACCTTCCTTTGGTGTTCCTCTCTCTCTGTCCAGCTTGACCCTCTTCCAGAGAAGGTTTTCCAGCAGAGAGCAAATGCTAACGCGGTGCATTCCATGGAGAAAGTCATCGAGATCCACAGTGAGTGCAGCTCCACCGACCCAGCTGGTCCCCTGGGGGACACCCCTCGGGCTTCTCCACCATTCTGCCAGCTCCATGCTCCCATTTCCCAGTTTCCTGGTGGTCACTGCACCCCGAACTGGGTTTTTGTGCAGTCACAAACTGAGGTTACTGTGGATGGAGCCATGCCCAGCAAGGCTTCAGGCCTTCAGGGGGAATTGCAGAATCAGAGCACGGGTTAGGTTGGAAAAGACCTTCAGGATGATCCAGTCCAGCTGTTAACCCAACAATAATTAAGGGTCTGAAATCTCTGTAAAGGACAGTCTGTGCTACCCTTAGAGGGGGCTCTTACTTCTTCAAAAGCAGTTAAGTTTCTCTGAATAACAGAAGTCCTGTTGGGTGTTGTGGCACCCATTAATTAGGAGCAGATAGGCTCCTAATGGAAGTGAAGCAGGCTCTCAGGCACAAGGTGGGATTCTTGGGATGTCCTGTGGAGAGCCAGGAGTTGGACTCAGTGATCCCTCTAGGTCCCTTCCAAGGATATTCTGTGACTTTTTCTGGCAGTTGTTGTTGGTATTTTAGGTTTATTTAGCCAAGAAGTTTAAAATCCTTGCGTTGAACCTTGCCTGGAGAAATTCTTGGAAGTCCTTTCCTCTGGAGCCTTCCCTGCGCTCTTCCCAATGCAAAAAGGTGTCCAACTGCCAACATTAAAAATACATTGGAGGTGAACCTTGGACTTGGTGATCTTGGAGGTCTTTTCCAACTGTAATGGCTCTAAATAGACCTTGGACTTCTTTAGACTTCAGGAATTTGCCCACTGAAAGCACGTGGCAGTCAGCAGCTGGATCCAGACCTGGACTGCATCCTTCCCTCTCCTGCGTTTTTTGGTAGAGAGACATTTCCAGGCACGTTTGTCCTTAGGTCTAGAAGTTTCTGAGGGATTTGAAGTAGAAAAGGAATTATTTTTTGAGCACCTAAGGCCCTTAAAGTGAGAGTATGGATCAGATGAGTGTTCCCTGGGCAATTCCGAGCTGGCGGCCGAGTTTGGGAAGGCAGGAGCTGGAATGGTGCCCTGATGGCCCTGTTGTCACCTCTCCCCCAGGCAAGTACTGGCATTCCCTCCAGCGTTTCGCCTCCACGGTGGGATATTCCCTGGTGGAGGCCCAGAAGTGTGAGAACGAGGAGGCGGAGACAGTGACGGCCATGGCGTCGCTGTCGGTGGGCGTGAAGCCGGCAGAGAAGAGGTCAGTGGTTTCCCATCACATTTCCAGGTCTGCCCAGGCAGGAAGAGCAGCCTTCCAGGTTAATCCTCTCCTTTCAGCCAGGGCTGCTGTGTTCCCCACATACCCTGTCCTCCATGGGTTCCCAAAAGACCTCCCGGGCTGCAGGAGGGCAGCAGAGCCATGAGCTCTGTGCGTGCACCCTGTACCTGAGCCTTCTGCTCCGAGCAGGGTTTTGGGCCGCAAAAAAGAACTTATTTTGCTGGGGGTAATGTTAATGTTGCCCAAGTGAGATTGTCCAAAAGCCCTTCTTGGTGGCAAGTTTAATTCCAGGTGATCCCAGCTGGCTGGGTGGGAAGGCGATGGGAACATAAGGAGTGAGACTTGGCACCACGAATTGTCCAACTATGTCATGCCCAACCCTCTTTTCTCTCTCCGCTCCCTCTCCCACCCTGCCTGGCTGCGCAATCCCTCAGACCTGAGGACGAGCCCATGGAAGAGGAGCCTCCCCTGTAGCACCCACCTTCGAGCTGGAGTTCTCCTGTCTGTTTGTCTTCGTCTTGAAGCTCTGCCAAGAAGCTTTCTCTTGTTACTCCTGCGTCCTGTCACAGTTGTTTCCTGAACACGGAAGGACAGCCAGGTGTAAAGCAAAGCAAGCGACACAAAAAACCAAATCTCTCCGCAACTTTGAGTCTCTTTTTGCCGAAAACAAAATGCTGGTGAAGAGCAGCAAAGGACTGACACGTTGGGCACTCTTCCTCTGGTCCTCACCGGGAGCGGAAAGAGGAACGACGCCCAGGAAGTCTTTGGCAGAGTTGCCAAACAAAAGAACAAAAACAAAAGAATAATAAAGAAATCAAAGATTCAACAACACAAATCAAACAAACCTTAACATAAAACTGGTGCTTACAAAGTTGATTACCCACAACTGAGCAATCTCCGCTTGAACCACTCAACCCATCGTGTACTTTCATTTCTTGGATATTTGGAAATAGCTCTTGCCTGCCTGTGAGTCAACGACAGCTCTTGTCGGAACGGGAACGTTGGGAGATGATGCTGAATTTTTAACGGGGAGGGACAGGGAACGAGGGACTCATCTGACACCTAAAGGAAAGGGAAGCAGAAGGGGGGGAACGGTAGCCCAGATGGAGTCGGCTTTATTGTCTCCAAAGCCATCTGAAGATGAGTTTGTGCCTTTTTTTTTAATTGATGGATTTGGTGCAGCTGGATTTTCTGAAGTTTGAGGAACAATGCCTTAAGTAAAAATTAATTAAAAAAAAACAAAACACACACACACACACACAAAAAAAAACAAAAACAAAAAAAACACAAAGAACACAGCAGTTCCTGAATATTTTTCCTCTGGTTGGGAAAGCCAAGGACTGCCATCAGGAAGGAAGACTTTTTGGCTTGTGCTGGCATGATGGTGGGAAGCAGGCATCAGCTGAACAGAGTGTCTCCAAAAACTGTCAACAAGTTCGGATTTGTTTTGTTTTCTTTCATTGCTGTTTCAGAGAAAAAAAAAAAGGAAAAAAGAAAAAAAAAAAAAAGGAAAAAAATTAAGGTAGTTGCCAAAAAAGTGGCAAATACTGTTGGGTCTTTGAAATTCAGCCATTTTTAACAACCAATTTTCAAATGTTTTCTCTCTCTTCTACATTATCTAGTAATTGAACTTACCAATTTGGTTGTCGAAGCATGTATTAGACACAAATGCAGGTTTTAAGACTGGAATGCTTTTTATTAAAAGCAACTAGCATGAGATATTGCTTAAATTGTTAGGTATAAATATATATATGTGTATAATGTATATTCCA
The DNA here is from genome assembly GCA_008694505.1 of Cyanoderma ruficeps. Classification (NCBI taxonomy): domain Eukaryota; kingdom Metazoa; phylum Chordata; class Aves; order Passeriformes; family Timaliidae; genus Cyanoderma; species Cyanoderma ruficeps. The sequence continues at coordinate 573,323 of VZDJ01000021.1, read as the reverse complement.
AATGTATTCCAAGCTTAGAAACCGGATTCCTATGAATTATTGAGAAAAATATTTATGATGCATTTATAGAAAAAAGAAAAAAAAATATATGTAATAAATGCATACTCTAACAGTAGCCATTGGAAGCTCCCTAGGGACAGATTTGGGAATTGGAACGTCAAAGGTGCTTTTGGAAAAGGATCCAGGTTGAAACTCGAGGACTTTTCAGGTGACAGGTTGGGAAGTTTTTCAGAAAGCCAACACTTTAGCCACTGGGCAACTACCCTAAACATTTGTATTTTAATTTAAGGTTTTTAGTTGTGATCCTTTTCTAACAAAAACAAGAAAAAAAAGAGTTTTTTATAGCAAAGACGCTGAATTTGCTGTTAATTTTTATATGGATACTTCCCGAAACCCTCTGGAAGCCTTGTTTGTGTGACTCTGACATTTCTTTTCCATTTGGCAGGTTTCCTTTCCGAACGGCAATAGCATCTAAACCTTTCTTCCTCCCTCTTTTCTTGCTTATAATACATGGATTTTCCTTTCTTCTTCTTTTTTTTTTTTTAATTTTAATTTTATTTTTTTATTGTTATTTTCTGTATTGTTTTCTCTCCTTTTCCTCAACTCTTTTGTACAGTGAGCAGCTTTCTGCAGGTGTAAGGAACTGTGGGCAGATGGACAGAGTTTGTTTTTTTCTGGGAAAGGGCGCGTTTTACCGAGGAGGAGGAGGAGGATGAGGGACCGCGATGGGCTCTTTTGTTGTACCGATTCCGCCGACTGTATATTTCCTCAGCTCTCTTGTAGTAGCTATGTAAAGAAAATAAGGAATTTTCTTACCTGGTAGCATTCAGTGGGCGATGCCTTTGTCCGGCCTGTGGCTCCTGGCGCTGCCTGCCCTCAGGAAGGCTCCTTGGACACTCCGGGACTGCCGGCATTTTCTCTCCGCTGGACACGCCCGCAAACTCCCCACCTCCTCTCTCCATGTTTTTCTCCCCTCTTCTTCTTCTTCCCAGCACTGGGAGGGGGTTTTGGAGGGTTTTTTTTTCGCCCCCCACCCCGAGGAGGTCACTGCCTCCCAGGAATGCCAGGTGGGAGAGGCCGCGAGCCCTGCCACGAAGAGCAGAACATCTTTGTGGAGACGGCGCTCCCCACGTGCCTTCCTCCAGCAGTGTAGGACAGCACATTCCTCATCCCAGCACAGCTTCTCCTTAACCACTCTTCCTTCTTTTATCCTGTTCCCACGGTGACTGACGGCTTTGCTTCCAGTAACTTCTCTTCTTTCCAGTTCTCGAAGCAGCCGCTTTCATTCCGTTCAGGACTCGCTTGTGGGAGGAATCGGGAGCGTGACCCCACGCTGGAGGCTTTTGTTTCCTTCCTCAATTTCTAGCGCAGTTTCAAAACCAGACACTACAGTATTTGGGTTGTGCAAACCCAAGTACGTCCTAAAACCCCAAAAAGCCCCATTGGCAAGGCCCTAAAAATCCCCCCATGTGCGAGCGCCATGTACCTGGGGATGTTGTGGTTTGGGGTTTTCTTCCATCCAACCGCGCTGCTGCTGTGATCTCAAATCCATCTGGCTGCCGAATTTGGTGACTGACGTGGGGGTTTGCTCCTTGTGCTGTGGGCAGTGCCCATGTTTACACCTCCCTTTGTGTTGTCAGCTCTTCCCCGGAAGGGTTTTGACATTCCTCCTCCCGGTCATGGCAAAGCTTTTTCCTTCCTTTTTGCGTTCCCGGGAGCCGCTGGCTGACCGTGCTGAGCCGGTTCCTTTGAAAAATCCGGAGGAGCTTGTTGGGATGCCACCTTTCTTCTTCCTTCCTTCCTTTCCCTCAGCTTTTTGCCGGGATGGGAAGATTTTCCCAAGACGACAGAGCTCGTCTCCTCCAAACTCCCGGCGATGTGGATTTGTTTCGCAGCGTCCCCCTTTTCCCTGGGAATACTCTTCCCTGGGCTGTGACCTTCCCTGGGGTGGCTCTTCCCCGGGGATGCTTTCCGGGGCCGGTGCAGGCACGGAGAGAGGGGAGGGAGCCCTCGTTTTGAGGCTCTCCAGGGGGATTTTTCACCTTTTTGAGCCATTAAGCTTCTTCATTTCAGATGACTTTGCCACGGGGCAGCCGTGCCAGTGGGGTGGGAGCCCGGGATGCTCCCGCATGCCAACACGTGCTGCCCAGGGCATCCTTTGTACCTGCTTGGGAAGAAAAGAAACATCTTTCAATCCTCTTTACAGTGGAGTGAGGCCCAGTTTGCAGTACACAAGTAACCATCGGGGGTTTTTTGGTTGGTTTTTTTTTTGGTTTGTTTTTTTACTTTCGATACAAAACATTCCCTTTTTTTATTAGTCATGGTCATGTATTCATTCCATTCTTCCTTTTGTAAACTTTTTTGGGCCCACCTTCTTTTACGGGCATTGATATATATAAATATATATATAAATATATATGAATATATTTTTTTAAGTTTCCTACACCTTGAGGTTGCATGGTCTGTAAGGTTGGCATGTCTTTATATTGTATACAGATTTTGCACGCCAAACTTGGCAGCTTTGAAAACGATAATGAGAAAAAAAAACAAAAACAAGCAAACAAAAAAAAAGAGGTGGTTTGGGGTTTCTTTGGGTTGGTTTTAGTTTTGCTTTGTTTTGTTTTGATATTGGGTTTTTCTTTTCCTCTTGTGGCATTTGCAGAGACTAAAGGTTGGGATGTTGTTGTCACACACATTCACTCACCCACACAGCTACACACCAAGGAAGGAGAGTGGGATTTCTTTTTTTTTTTTTTTCTTTTTTTTTTGGAGTCTTACTGAACTTAATAAGAAGAGATTGTGCTTTTTATTGTTAAAAAGAGTAAATAAATAAAAAACAAAAAGGACTACTTAAACATTTCTCATTTTAAGAAGAAAAGAAAAAAAACTAAGACGTTTATCTAGCACTTGTGACTTAACCAATAATAGAGTTTATTGTATTTATGTGGAAACAGTGTTTTTAGGGAAACTATGCCGAACACACCAAGTAAACTGCCTGTGTCATTATTATTATTATTGTTATTATTATTATTTTCCCTTGGGTTGGTGTTTTTGCTTTGATTTCTCAAAGGCTGGGTGGGGAGGTTGGATGCAACCCTTGTGTCAACACACGGAGTCGTTCATTCCGAGGAGCCAGACGGATGGATGGATGGATGAGGAGGACTTTAAAGAGTTAACTCTTCAGCACAGCTGCGTTAACTTTTTTAAGAAATTACTTTTACATGATGTATTATTGCTCGGTTTCACTTTAAGCAGTCGTGTACTGTGCAACACTGTGGTTTAAAAACAAGACTTTACAACGAAAGGCAAAATGTGTTTCTTCATTGTCATGAAGTTGGGCTCGTTCTCAGCTCATCTTCGCTTTGTCTTTGATATTGATGATGAAAAAGAAAAAAAAAGTATCCTATTGAAAGAAAATAAATTAACACTTTTTCTGTGCTCCATAGTGGAGGCGCTATTTTCCAATTTATGAGGATGACAAACTTATATATATAATATATATATAAAAGTGGGGGCGGGGAGGGGGGGGAAGGGGTTGAAACATTATTCACCCGAGAGCTTATTACAGATATGTAGTATCAAAAAGTTGTAACTATATTATATTCTACTTTATACTTATACATGCTCAGTATGACGTCACCATTGGTAGCAGCTACCGGTTTACGCTGTAATTTAGACACAATTTCACTCTTCTTGTATGGACCCTACTTTCAGTGATGGTAGCATTCTTTGTGCTCAATTTTCTGATGGTCCTTTCTTTTAAATTGGTGGAGTTGGAATATTTTTCTCATTCTTGTTTTTTTCTTTCTTTGTTTCTGTTTTATTTTTATTTTTTTTCTTTTCTCTATTTTCTTTTTCTTTTCTTTTCTTTTTTTTTTNTGGCCAATGGTGTCTTTCTCTGACAGTACCGACTTCAATTTCAACTTTATTAGGAGTCCAGTATTTTGTACCACATTATGACAACTTGTTATTCTTGTGGTGTAAATAAAAGAAAAAAGTTAATTATAGTACCACCCGGGTTTCTGCTGCTGATCTTCTTTCTTTCCTTTGCTGGGATGGGATGTTTCATCTGCTGGGTTCTTGGTGTGTCGTGGAAGGGGGTCTTGGTGCCCAAGTGGTTTTTTGGGCAAAATACACCCATGTCTGCGTTGGAGTGTTCATGAAAACGTTCCTGGAGTTTCCCAGTTTGCTTGTGGCTCCCAGGTGCATGTTGACAAGTGCCTGCAAGAAAACAATTGGGATTCCAGGTGAAACAGCTCCACCTCTATAACTTTCACGGCCTTTTTAATATGTGTTTTCCCTCCAGTTGGCTTCCTGCTTGTCTCTGGAGCCCCCTGAACCATCCAAAATCCATCTGCTCCGTGACTGTCACCTGGAAGTGTCCTGTGGTCACAGGGGAGGAGGCCACGCTTCAGTTCTGGACTCCTTCCAGTGACTCCCCGGGAGCAGCAGCAGGTTGGCGTTCATCAAGGGCTCCTCGTGGGAGGGGCAGGGGAGAGCTCAGAGGGAAAACTTGGGATCCTCACGATTCCCTGCTGCTTCAGTGTGATTCGTGGGAATCATGGAATGGTTTGGGTTGGAAGGATCCAGGAAGTCTCCCCTCATTCCAACCCCCTGCCCTGGGCAGGGACACCTTCCACTATCCCAGGCTGCTCCAAGCCCCAGTGTCCAGCCTGGCCTTGGGCACTTCCAGGGATCCAGCGGCAGCCACAGCTTCTCTGGGCACCCTGTGCCAGGGCCTGCCCACCCTCACAGGGAACAATTCCTGCCCAATATCCCATCCAGCCCTGCCCTCTGGCAGTGGGAAGCCATTCCCTGTGTCCTGTCCCTCCATCCATAGCCCCAAATCCCTCTCCAACTCTCCTGGAGCCCCTTTAGGCCCAGAAGGGGCTCTAAGGTCTCCCTGGAGTCTGTGTGCTTATTGTGGGTCTGGTGATTGTTTTAGGACCATGATCTGGGTATTCCTGCCTGGCTGGGACGGCACCTGCAGCTCCCAGGAGCTGGGGGAGCTCGTTTCTGGGAGTGAAATCCCACTGCTGGGTGATCCAGCTGGGGCAGAGGCTTTGTTTTGAGGGGCAGAGGCTGTTTCAGACATGATCCCAGTCCCTGTGCCAGGCATCATCTCACCTGGAATGCTCTGAGCTCACCGTGGGCAGAGGGACTAGACCTAAGGGGGGGGTTGAGTTCAGTGCTGTGGCACCTGCTGCTTTAGCCATGGGAATTTTTACAGCCAGAAATCGGTTAATCCCAAAGAAAATGACGCTGTGCTGCAATGAATGTCATCCAGCAGGATTTTGAGGTGGTTCTCTTGTGGCTCCTCCAATGTGTGCCCATGGCTGGGTGTGAGGGGTGGATGCCCCGCCTGGTGCTGGCACACCCTTCCCAGGACTCTCACGGGGTTTAATTTTCTTAATTTCACTTGTTTTCCTTATATTTTTCAAGGATGAAGAGGCAGTCTCTCCCTCTGGGCAGCAAGTCAAGGCTTTGTGCTTTAGATGAACGCCTGTGGCAGTGGGAGTGCCACAGGGGAAAGAAAAGGGCCCAATAATAAATGTACAACCTGAGCACTTGGAGGGCAGGAGTTCAGTGTGTGCCAGCAAAACCTCCTGGATTTATGATGGGATTTGGAGCTGTGTGGAGTAGAAGCTTTCTCCTCAGGTTGGGTTGATGTCTTAGGGAATTCTCTGAAGCTCTCTCAGGGACCTGGAAAACTCATTTGTTGTCCCTGCCTGGGTGTGATGTGTTGGTGTAACCTGCAAAGTTGCCCTGGGATAGAGAAAATGCTGGGAAAAATAGTGTGTGGGGTGAAATTCCAGGGGATGTCAAAGGGACTGGCAGGGAGAGGCCGGGAGGTGTTTCACACTGTTTGTCTGGAGGAAAATACTGTGATCATTGATGGAAAGGTGCAATAACAGGGTCACTCACATCCAGGAATTCAGGACCTCTCTCTCTGGGTATGGGAGAAAAGGCTGAAGCTGGGCCGAGGCAGGAGGAAGTTCATGGTAAGAGCACCATGGAGGGGCTGGATGTGCCTGGAAAACCAGGGCTCCCTCAGCAGGGCTGCTCACAGACCAACAGAGAATATATTTTAAGAATTGTGGCAAAACCCCGGGGCTGTGGGGAAGGCACAGTCTACCTTTTTCCCAGCAGCACAAGCTGGCAAAGCCAGTTCCTGCTGAGGATGGGGAATATGTTCCCATTCCACGGCTGTGCTAATGGAAGACTTCAGCAGGAACAGAGCAAATCCCAACCCAATTACAGGCTCTGAGGGAAAGGACTCCTGGCTGGGGACACAGAGAGGGGCCAGGTGTCTTCTGGATACCCACGAGGGAAAAGCAGACCTCTGCCCACGTTTACAGCAAATTAATGATTCAGTAGCAGAAGAAAATGTTTGGGGTTGACACAAAACCACCCCGAAATCTCACTGCTGCACAGCAGAAGTGGGGAAAACATTTCCTGTGCAGATTGGATCACATGGCCAGAGCATCAGTGTGCACTGGCCACAGGCAAGTGTCCTTTATCTGATTTATTACAGGCCCTTTTGAGTCTTTTCATCTATTTTTTTGTTAATTCATTTCCCTACCCCAAGGGGGGGAAGGTTTGGAATCATGGAGTCATAGAAAGGAACACAGAAAGGAACTGAAAGAAAATTCTTGTTCCAGCCCTCTGCCATGGCCAGGGACTTCTTCAAATTCAGTGCAATTAAAGAAAAAAAAAAAGGNGGGGCTGGCCTGTATTTAGAAGGATGAAGGTGCAGACAGAATTGTACATTTGTGCTATATCGAGGCACAATTTTCCAATGGTCAACAGCTTCAGAGCGCCTGCAGGAACAAGAAACCTGTTTCCCATTAAATTGGAAAGGGAATGGGGAGCAATTCCTGGGCTTTAAAGGTGATTAAATACCCAAAGTCGTTGAGCGAGCTTTCAGAATTTCACTCTTCAATTACATGTTTGAGTTTGAAAGGAAAAACAAAAAAAAACCAAAAAACCCTTCCCCACTAGCAGAGAGCAATTCCTGCAATCCCCTCCCCTCCGATCCCCATGGACAATGCAGCCAGCGCGGGCTTAGCAGCCGCCTTTGAGCCGGCTGGGTTCAGCCGGTGGTGAGCGACAGGAATTTCTGGAGCCGATTTATCCAGGAGGAGGTCCTGGCGCTGCTGAGGGTCCCCGAGCCCAGCCCTGGCAGCGCCGCCTCGGGGCTGCTCCCAAAGCCTTCTGTGCTGCACTCCAGCAGGAGGGAAACCGGGACCAAAAGGAATGAAACACGGCTTTGGGAAAGGTGGAAAGACCTCTGGCTCTGGAAAGGAGGGGAGTTGAAGCGGAGACGGGAGGAAACCTCGCTGAGAGCATCCCGAGCCCATTCCTGCCAAGGCTGGGGAGCGCCGGGGCCGCCAAGGGAAGAGGGGCTGCACCCCCCCAGTTGTTTTTAGGGAATGTCCGCAGGCTGGGGCAGGCAGGTGCCCAACCCCACCTCGGCGGGCTGCAGCTTGGGGGGAGGAGGAGGAGGAGGAGGAGGCTGCGGGATATTTGCACACCCGCAGCACAGAGCGGCGTCCCGCAGGGCTGCCCGGCTCCCCCGGGCTGATGGATGGTGGCCCCTGACTCGCTGGGATGCTTTGCCTCGTTTTAGGGACACGGAGGCCTGGCCTGTGGCTGGTGAAGCGGCTCCACGTTGGGGATCACAAATTGCCTCGGCCAGGTTTATCTGTTGGGCTTCAGCAGGGCCCTGTGCTGTGCCAGATCCTGGGAATGCTGAAAACGAGGCTGGAATTGAGTTATTCCGGGCGGGCTGCAGGCTAATTCCTCTTTCATCTAAAGTCTTCTCATATTTGACCTCTCTCCCCTTTATCTGCGACGGGAAATTCGATTTGCACTGTTATTCCAAAACAATTCCTCTCGGTTCCCTTTGTGAGGCGAGAAAGGCGGGACTGAGGGCTTGAGTATCCAGGGCTGCTTCCCAGCTCTGCTGCGGAGAGGCTTGGAGGGGGACGGAGGGAAGAGGAATCCAAGCAGGGCAGGAAAATGTCTGCAGATTCCATCAGGGTCCGCTCTGGGAGACAGCTGGATCATGCCCTCGGTCCCAAGGATCCTGGCTCCCCGTGCCCGTGCTGCTGGGCTGCTCAGCCAATCCTTCCTGGTGCAGAGCCATGCTGGAATTTTGTCTGGAGGAAGGGAAGTGACACAAAAGCACAGAACTTGGCAGCTCCCAACCTGCCCTCAGTCAAAAAAGGCAGCGCCTTAGATTTGTCATGGAATCACTTTGGTTGGAAAAGCCCTCTCAGACCACAGAGTCCAACCATTCCCCCAGCACTGCCAATCCCACGATGACCCGTGTCCCCAAGTGCCACATCCACACGGCTTTCAAATTCCTCCTGGGACGGGGACTCCACCGCTGTCTCCCTGGGCAGCTCTGCCAATGCCTGAGCTCCCTTTCAGGGAAGAAATTTTCCCTAATATCCAACCTAAGCCTTCCTTGAGGGGCTGAAGGGAATCCCGTTCTGGGATTCTCTGGTCCTCCTGAGCAGAGCTGAACCGTGTGGACAGCCTGCAGAAGGATTAAAGGTATTTCTGGAGACTTCCAGGTGAGTTTTCGCTCTTCCCCCTTGTCCCCGTAGGACAGGTTTCTTCTCCCCCCTTGCTCTACCTGAAGGAGGATTTGCCTGTGTCATCCTCATCTTTGGGACTTTGGGGAGTTGAAGATTCCCAGCAGAGCAACTTCCAAAATGAGGAAACAAGAATTCACAGCAAAAATGCTCTGAAAAAATGCATTGGCTGACAGTGCTGAGGAGCAGCTCTCAAAGCAACTTCTTTCTAAAGAAACTTAAAAATAATCTCCCAGTTTTGCTTCGGGTTGGGTGGATTCCCCCCCCTCCTCGGGCACAATTAAATCTGTGAGCTCAAAGGAACACATACTTTGTCTGGTTGCTGGAAAAGTCAAGTGGAATGGGAAAAGACGCCCTGGCTGCCACCAAATCCATCTGTTCCCTGAGCAGCATCACACTTGTCCTGCTGGGTGGCTGGGGAGAGCCAATTTGAGGCTCAAGTGCTTTCCCAACTTTTAGCTGGATTTTCTTCTTTTCCAGACAACTTGGATTTCACTTGGAACCTGTCTGGCAGTGTTTGGCTTCCTGACTGCTTGGAGCCAGGGCCTGTGGAGATCAATGACATGGAAAATGAGGAATGCTGGCCATAAAACTCTGAAATTGTGGGAAAAAGGCAGCTTAGAGAGGCAGCCTCTGATGAGAAGGTGTGTGGCTGCTTCAGGGATGGGGTTTGGGAAGGCAAAGGCTCCGGCAGGATTATCTTCCCCACCCCTGGCAGTGTCCCAGGCCAGGTTGGATCGGGCTTGGATAGTGGAAGGTGTCCCTGCCTATGGCAGGGGGCGGAATGAGATGAGTTTTAAGGTTCCAACCTTAAAATTTCAAGCCCAAAACCTTCCAACCCAAACCATTCTGGGCTTCTAAGATCTTAAAAAAACGTTATCTCATGAAGAGGCTGGAGTGCCTTGAGTACAAGAAATGCTCCCCTTCCCCTCCTGACAGAAATGGGAAAATCCCCTGGGTGAAGGGTGCCTCCCTCCAGCAGGCAGCTATGGTTAATTCCGAGCAGGGGAGGAAACCCGGCAGGATTATATCCAACATTTTCCATGAGCTCTGTTCCCATGAGCTGCATGGGGGCCCCCTGGGCCTCCCGGCACCCTGGGACACCCTCCTGCACCCTGGGGCACCCCCCTTCACCCTGGGGCACCCCCCTTCACCCTGGGACACCCTCCTTCACGTGTGCATGGGGTTCACCTCCTCCTAGATCCTGACTGCATTCCACGAAGAGCTGGAATTCTCAGCTATGAAATGGGGTGACCCATGGAAAAGATCCAGGAAACCCCAAACCAGTGGGGATGGCACGTTCCTCAGTCATCTGTGCCTGGAATTTGCATCTTAAAGCTTTCAGGCAGCAGAGGCAGTGCCAGCACCCCCTGACTCCTGACAGAGCTCTGGCTAAACTAGAGGAGAGAAACTTTTAAATGCAGCTGTGCCAGGAGCTTTTATTCTTTACAAAATCCACCTAGAAACATTTTACTCGTTACAAAATTCACCTGGAAACACATTTGAGGCTTTGCTGTCCTGAAAGAAGGGGCTTGGTGACCTCTTCCAGGGAAGGAGGATTTGAGGTGGGTGCAGCAGAGCTGGAGGAGCTCGGCGGGCAGGGATTCAGGATGCTGGGGGACGTCCCTTCTGATCGTGACCCTGTGAAGGTGTGGGAGGAGGGATGGGGCTGTTTGAAGTCCCAGCCACCCACCTTTCCCTTTCCAGCCCCTTAAACCGAGGCTGAGCTTGATTAAATCAGCATTTCCTGGCTGGAACTGGGGCGAGGACAGGCTCAGTGGTCCTGTGGCAGCCACGGAAAGCAGCACTGTGCAGCATTCCCACCCTGGAGGGGATGGATGTGGGCTTTGGCCCTTGGATTATTTTCTTTAACCCAAACTCAGGCCAACAGTACAAAACCTGCTGGGTAGGGGAGATGAGGGTGAGTGAGTCTTTAGGTGGGGAAAGGTGGAAATCACCTGGAAAGAAGAAAAAATATATATGTATTTATAGATATATATATTTTTATATGCATAAATATGTATAAAATGTGACCCAGCCTTGAACTTTTCCAGCAGGGAAGCAAAATTCATCAGGAAATACAGCCCAGCCTGCAATTCCTCATTATATCAGTGGGGGCCACGTTAGTGGGGCCAGTAAATCTGCCAGATGGCAATGGGGGGATTAGGTGGGAAGGTGGGACCCTCAGGAGGGTGCTGTGCCTGCCCCTGAGCACCCCCACCCTCCTCGTTAAGGAATGTTAATCACCCCGGCTCCCAAAACGCTCCCAGAGGTTTGTTCATAATAAAATCTTTATGGTGCTCAGAGGTTTGGGGTGTGTTTTATTTCCTTTCCCTGTTGCATGGGAAGGGTTGGGAGGGATGGAAGCTCCAAGGAGCTGTGGCTGCCCCTGGATGCCGGGAAGTGTTCGAGGACAGGCGGGACGGGGCTTGGAGCAGCCTGGGCTAGTAGATGAGATGCTCAGAAATTTGATCTTTTGCTGCCCTTGTTGAGCAGGATGAACAGGGAATGTGCTCAGGAGTTATCCTGGTGGCAGGGATAAGGAAACCAGCAGACAGATACAATCCCCAAAATCTCCTTTGCTTTAGTAACCGGCCCCAGGCTGCCAGGCTGGGCTCAGTCCCAGCTGGGTGTTGGCTGCTCCCGTGCTCTGCAGAGCTCATGACACATCAAGGAAAAGCCTTTTCAGCCAGCAGAGCTCAATAAAAGATTTTAAAAAAAGCACCCCTAAAAATCGAGTGACTGGCAGAGAACGCAGCTGGCTCCTTCCTCCCCGGGTCTGTTTGTTTTCCATAGTCACCGAGGTCATCCTGGGAAAACCATGGTGTGGTTCTCCATCCCCAGCCTTCCTCCTGCTTTCCCTTCAGCTTCCATTCCCTCCTCTCCCTCCCTGTGCAGGCCCTGAAGGAAGAAGGATGAGCTATGAAGGGTGAAGGATGGGCTGTTTTCTGCGGAGGGGAGGAGGGGGAAAGCAGCGCTTTTCCCTCGGGAGCAGCGCAATTCCTTGTGAGTGTTTACAGAATCCATGCTGGCAGCAGGCAAGCAGGCAGGGGCCGTGCCAAGGGATGATATCACAGCACGGGGCTGATGGAGTCCAGAGCTGCTCGGACAGATCGGGGAGAGATAAAAGGGAGAACTGTCTGCTCAGGACACAGCCCAGCCCGTCGCCCTCGGGAGATAAACGGAGCCGTGTGCCTTCGGGAGCGGGAGGAGGCAATAAATGAAATGTTGCAGTGACCTGAAGGGGATCACAGAATCCCAGAATGGTTCGGGTTGGAAGGGACCTTAAAGCTCATCCAGTTCCATCCCCTGCCACCTTCCACTATCCCAGGGTGCTCCAATCCCCATCCAGCCTTGAATGGATGCATGGATGGATGGACACAAGCAAAATATTGACCCGTTCCCCACTGGACAAAAAAAAGATGCTCCTGGGGGAAGCCCCCACATTTCCCATTTCCACAAAGATACCAAATGAATGGGATAACTCCCCCTCCCCACCACGTTTCTGCAAAGGGAACTGTTAAATTTGATTTAAATATTAATATTGTAGTTCTTTAATAATGGCCTCGTTGTGGGCTGGGGACTCCAGGCAGTAAAATGTAAAATGCAGGTTTTCCCAATGGCAAAACCAGAACTATTCCTGGTGTCCCAGGCCTGGCACTAAATTCCCTGTACATAATGTACATCTCCACCACCCCCAGCATTTCCTGGTGACTTGTGCTCAGGCTGGCTCGGACACACTGAGACACACACTGAATTATTTGGAGAGCAAAAATAAAAAGCACTTCAAGGGCACCAAGACTGAAGGGGGGGGAAAAAGCGTTCAGCCTTTTCTCGGTGTTTCCTCCACAAGGAAATTTGGTCTAATCAACACAAGCCTTTTATTTGGGGTTCATTTGAACCCTTTTATTGATTTATTTCTATGATGCAAACAGGACAAGGAGCCCAAGCTCTGCCTGGGGGAGTACACTGGGCAAAACCCCGCCTGGTGAATCCCACGGCCAGAGGAGTTCTTGGGCAACCCTGTGGCTTTTATGTCCCCTCTGATGAGGGACCGTGGAGGCCTGGGACCCTGAAGAAGCCAAGACTGACCACAGTGAACTCTGTGGAGCCTGTGCCATTGGATATCACTGGGAAAAGGTGAGCTAAGGGACTGGAAAAGCTGGAGATGGCCTCCCACAGCTCCTGATGAAGAATGGCCTCCTTTCCCTGCTGGGGGGAAGACCCATCCTCCCCGGGGCCTGTGGTCATTGCCTCTTGCCTGAAGGATCTGGACAACAATTTTCACATCCCATGAATGCCATGGAGTTATGGGGAAAACCTTCTCACGTGAATTTTGGGTGCGGTGGACACCCAGAGCCACGGAACCTCCCAGCCCGCCAGCATTGTGCTTCCCAGGAGGACACAATCATCTCCTCATCTTGTTACCTTCCACTCCCCTCTAGTGGTTACGGAGCCCGTGGTGGAGCCGGGGAGGCAGAGAGGAGATGGTGGCGCAGGGAAGTGGCTTTTCTTTCATCATTGATGCCATCTGAAGGGCACGGACGGGTTCCTGCTGAGGGCAGAGAGATGTGAGGCTGTGTGACACACCCCGGCTGGGCCAGGGTGGTGGGGATGAGGGTCACACCCGGCACTTTCCTTTCTTTAAAAAAAATAGGATTTGTTTGGTTGGTTTTTTTTTAAAGTACTTCTCTCCCTAAAGAGAGAAACTGAACCCAAATGGCCCCGGAGCATTAATCCTGTTGTCCCCATCTCCCCCTCCTCTGTCTCGAGCCTGTGAGATTTCGGGGTGTCAGTCCTGTTCACGGGCTGAGCCGACTGCAGCATGTGGCCAGGATCCTGGAGAAGAAAGATGTTGTTAATCTGATGCTCTGGCCTCGGTTCCTGGTGCTGTCAGCTACCCGGAGAGTTGAAAATGAGAGGATGAGAACGGAGCTGAGATGGGATAATGAGTATCAGGCAGGGACCCCCCTCAGTTTCTCCGTTGTCATCCCGAGAGGCTCTCTCAGAGCTGGCGCTGATCCTTGCTGAGCAAACATCTCTGTGCTTGTGTCTCCTCCTCGCTGAGCACTCCCCGAGCAGAGGGGAGGGACCAGGACACCTGAGACTTGACACGGAGGCTCTGACTTTGTTTTTCCCTCTGTGTTCCAGCAGACCTGGATTTGAGGCACCCCGGAGCTGGGGGCTTCATCCAAGAGCCAGACTGTGGTGCCAGCATTCCAGCCGGTTCAGGTGGTGGTGGGGAGACACAGAGTGATCCCCAGCCTTTCACCAGCTGGCAGCAGCTTTTCTGGTGCATTCCCATGGGCATCTCCGCTGGGATGGCAGATCCCTGCCTCCAGGGATGGGAAAACAGCTCTCCTGCCTGCCTGCACAAGGAGGTGCTGGGACAAGCCCAGCCTTGGAGAGGCACCCACAGCTGTCACCTTCATCCTCCCCATCCTCCCCATCCTCCTTGGGGACAGCTCCTCTGCCAGCCCTCCTAGGGACCACCCCATCCATGGCCGCTTCCCGCCACCACGCTGTCCCCAGCCTTTCTCCCAGCACGGGGCCGGGGACCTTCGTGTTTGCTTGAGAACTGAGATTGCTCTTTTCTTTTTTTGTTTTTTCTCTTTTCCCCCTTTGGAAGCTGGGAAGTTTCCGACATGAGTCACTGCCTGCCTCTCCTCCGTAATTAGCGCGCTGGGAGTTGCGAGGACGACTTTGGGGTAGTCTCCTAGAATTAATCAAAGTGTGTCTTCCACATTTCAGTGCAGTAAAACCATCATCCGGCCAAATCCCTCCTGACTGGCACAGCCCTATCCCAGTCCTTTCTCCCTCTGCTCTTTCCTCCTCTTTATTTTTTTGTTCTTGGTCTCTTTCATCCTTCCCTCTCAGCAGCATTTCCCACAAAAAACTCGTAACCTCTTCTCCCCTTAAATTTGGCAGAGCCCCTTTCAGGGAGGTTTGCTTGTCCTGCGCTTGCAGCCCTTTTCCTGGTGTGCATCAATGTGTCGCTGTGGTCGGATGTTGGGAAGTTTGGGCTTTGTTTTGTCTGGTTCACAGGCTTTTGACATCTTAAATAACGGGAGGGTTTCACCATTTGACAGTAGGACGCACCCCACCGGCACACCCCACTGCTGCTTTCCACTCCCCATTAAAGCCTCCCTGGTTTTAATTGCTTTCAGGATTAAACAGTCATTTTAAGGATCAAAAAAAAAGGTGATTTTTAGCATTTTTCCCCTCTCTGTCGGTCACCTTGCTGTCTAAGAGCTGTCTGGGTGGAAGAGCTCTGGCTGCTTTCCTGATGGGAGCTCTGTGCGCTGAGTCCCAACTGGTTTGGGTTGGAAGGAACCTTAAAGCTCAACTCAGGTGGGCAGGGACACCTTTCACCAGTCCAGGTTTCTCCAAGTCCTGTCCGACCTGGCCTTGGACACTTCCAGAGGTGGGGCAGGAGAGGGAGACCGAGACAGATCTGATGGGGAGGTTCACCAAATAAATTTGTTTGACCCTTGCCTTGCTGAGCTAAAAGCTTTAGGTTTAATTCCCATGAAATCCAGCATCGCCTTTCCTCTGGAATCTGCATTTGAGGGCAGTGCAGCTGAGATAAAAGGCACGCTGCAGAAAAGGCTGGATTTGGGGATTGAGCAGCGCAGGTAGGAATGCTGAAAGCTGAGGGGGCTGGCTGCCATCCGGTATTTTGCCTTGTGATGGTGAAATGTGTCTTTCCTGGAACTGGAGTACAGATTCCCGTGTATCTTGAATCCCTCCTGGATGACTGGCAAGTTCTTAAACGCAAACTTGAGAGTCGGAATTTTGCGTTCCCTCTTCATTTACCCAGCTCTGTTTTCAGTTCTCAGGGTACACTTAGATACACAAGCCTTGGCTTTTCTAGCNAAGAAAGGAAAAGAAAAGAAAAGAAAAGAAAAGAAAAGAAAAGAAAAGAAAAGAAAAGAAAAGAAAAGAAAAGAAAAGAAAAGAAAAGAAAAGAAAAGAAAAGAAAAGAAAAGAAAAGAAAAGAAAAGAAAAGAAAAGAAAAAGAAAAGGAGAGAAAGAAGATACATTCTTTATAAAGAGATATTTCGCTCAGCCTGAAATTAAATATTTTACTTGAGCAGTGGTTTATATTGTAAAATTTCTTTTTAAACCAGAATTTTCATTTAGAAGCACTTCAAATATGCCCTCTTAATTTTTTGCCTGGTTTTGCTGTTGTTAAACACTCTGTGAAATTTCCACGATTTGCCGTGATTTCAAAAAGAGGCTTTTAAAAAATATCACCCACCTCTACTTCCCCAGGCTTTTTGCATCTTCCCGATCCCCAGGCAGCATTCCCCAAACAATGAGCTGCTCCCTGCAATACAGGAGCTGCAGATCTGCAAACCAAATTTCACCTGTAGGTGAGTAAAGCCGAGGACAGGATCAGAGAGTCGAGGAGTTAATGAAGATGATTTTTGGCACCAATTTGGGCAAACATCTCCATCCAGCACCGGCCTGTAACATGTGCTCAGGGACAAGTGTGCGCCTAAATCCTATTTGGCACGTGCTGGAAGTGCTTTGCTGAGTCCAGGCCTTGAGTTTTAACCTCCTAAAAAGTCTTGGCAAGCCATGAAATGTGCTTAAAGACCAGAAATGAAAACACGTCGTCGCTGGCAATAACCCCTCGGTTCTGAGGGATGTTCGTTTTATAGGTCAAAGACAGATGGGAAAGATTCATACATTTCCCAAATAACAATGGGAACCATTTAATCTGAAGCAGCACCTTGGGGCTGGGTCATTCACGGATTTTGGATGCAGATGATGTTAAACCTGGCTGGGACAGGGCGCCAGCTCGCTGAGAATGGATGTGCCCTGATGGATTACCCGAGTTCCAGGGGGTCCCACCTGCACCTACAGGTGCTCCAACCCCGTGACAGCCAGCACAGAGCCACTGAGGGCTCGTGGTTGAGCCCTGACCACCTGGTACATCCGTCGTGCCTCTTCCAGAGCCAAGATCCAGAGCCATCCTGGCGGAGCCGGCAGGACTTGGAGGGGAAATCACTCTGCCAAGTGCTCTGCAAAGACCTTGGCAGTGGGAATTGTGGGTGGGGGAGCCAAAAACATGACAGGGGTGGACAGGCCTGGAGTGTGTGTGGGAGGTGCAGGAGTCAGAGGGAGGGAGGCTAAGCAGTGCTTGGACCTCAGGGAATTCTTGCCCTTCCTGTGGGACCAAGCTCATCCCCACATCCATGTGTCCAAAGGAGTCCGGGCAGGTTGTTCTCCACCACAGCTGATGGGGTTTGGGAAGGACCCCACTGGAGTTCAGTGCTCCACTCTGCAGGATAATGGGAACATCCCAGCCAGCGGGGCTTGGTTTGGGATTTTGACTGTCCAAAGGAAACTCCAGGCTCCTGATCTGTTCTCCCCCCTGCTTGTCATTTGGCTCCGCTTCAGCTCCAGGCTGTAAAAGGCAGTGGAAAAATGACATAAAGGAGCTTGACTGCACATCCACTGTGTCAGCTGACCCCAGAGTGGCAGGGCCCCGTGGACCCTGTATTTTTATCCTGGGCTGGGACTGCTCCTCAGTTTTGCAAGAGAGTTGGAGGTTGGGGACTTTGTGACTTCCAGGACAGGATGCAAGCCCAGAGTGCAGAACCCACCCTCTGCCAGTGGCCAAAATCCACAGTCTGATTCTCCTCCAGGTTCAACAGTGTGTTTGTGTTGGTTGACCAGACTGTCACAGAGATCCTGGAGGGGATGACACATGCAGGGGTTGTGTTCCAGCCCCGTTTCCAGCAGGAAAGCAGAGTAAGGTACAGTGGTTGCAGCTTCTGGGCCTTTGGCAGGGATCTAAATCTCAATCACTGCTGTTTTCCCTACGGAAAACTCCCTCTGGGGATCTGCTGTGGCACCAGGAGATGTCACAGGGTAGAAACACTGCAGGTGGTGCATCCTTTCGCTGATTTATTTATCCACCTGCTGGAGGAAGCAGAATTTAAACACATTGGTATCTCTCGGAGGGAACCCGGCTTAGATCCGGACTTGGACAATGCCGGATTTGTCCTTTTCCCAGCGTTCTGCCTCCCACCTCTCCTCCTCCTCCTCTTCATTGCAGCTGTATCCACACGATGGCACCAGCCCCCAGGCACTGTCCTCCACGCCGAGCTGGGATGGGGAGCTGGGGATGACCCAGCGAGGGAGGAAAGCTTCCTTGACAGCAATCCAAGAGGGCTGGAAAAGCAGAAACAAAGGGATTTTTTTTTTGTTCCCTGGCCGAGGTGATGTGGGAAGATCACAGAACAGTTTGGGGTTGGCTTGGAAGGAACCTTAAAGCCCATCTCATTCCACCCCCTGCCATGGGCAGGGAGGAACACCTTCCACTGTCCCAGGGTGCTCCAAGCCCCGTTCCAACCTGAACATGAACCTCACAGCTCAGAAATCACTCACTGGCAGGATCTGAGCAGCCAAATCTCTAAACCTGTCCTAAGGTTATCTGAACCACCAAATTCTTTCCCCACACCAGCTGAGCTCTGAAACTTCCCTGGGAAGAGGAGGGTAGAGCCCTGAGAACCACTGCTGGGAAAGTTCTGAGAGAGATTTCAGGATCAGTAAAACAATGTTAGGGCTGAGCTTTTTGGTAATCTCAGAGATGTCCACAGAAACAGAGGGGTCCAGGACCAGGAGAAACACAGATGATGCTTTGCCCTTTGTCTTGTGCAGTTTGGGTTGCCCTTTTCTAGGGCAAGAACCAGTGCAGGCAGCCAGCCTGGAAGCCAGCTGCATCTCCTGCTTTTTTGCCCTTGCTTTCTCTCCAAAGCAAAGAAAGCACGTGTGTTTTGGGCAGTGGGGTTTGGTTTTGCACTTTCCAGCCCTGGCACGTCGAACAGGCCCTGATCCTGTGGGAACACAGGTGGCAGAGCCATTAAAGCCAGACAGTGGGACCAAGAGACAACTGAGGGGTTTCCCATCTCTGCCACCTTTACTTTTCTAGCACCGGTAAGTTGAGGTATGGGGCAGGATCCTGGCCAAGCTTCCCAAAAATCTTGGCACTGGGGGTAAGAACGAGCTGATTCTGGGGAATGAAATGTCCCTCTTGTTAAAGAGAATGTAAAGCAGGGGCGGGAGTCATCTTGGCGGTACTAAATGAAAATTTATGAGGAGGAGGAGGAAGGTGGAGGAGACAGAGGTTTTGTTTGGAAGTGAAATCATCGGCTCCAAGCCTGACCTTTGGCCCCCCGACCCCAGCACTAATGAAGGGGAAAGGGTCTGGTTGTATAAACACGCCACAGCATGAGGTCCAGGGGCTGAGATCTCGTCACAAAGCTGTGCCAGAGGTGACCATTCCCAGCCCCTGCTGGGGCTGGACGTGCCCATCCCGCCCCTGGCAGAGCTGGGGCTGTGTCCTGCAGCCACCGCTCAGATCTGACCTTTTGTCTTTGTGTTCTCCTCATCCCAGAGGGTTGTGGAGTGTGTGGAGCCAAAGCCCTGCAGACCTGATAGACATTTTGAGGAGTTTGGCCAGGGACGCTCTGGCTGCCCCTGTATCCCTGGAAGTGTCCCAGGCCAGGTTGGACACTGGGGCTTGGGGCAACCTGGGATAGTGGAAGGTGGCCCTGCCCATGGCAGGGGGTGGAGTGAGATGAGTTTGACTGTCCCTTCCCACCTGAACCGTGCTGTGATTCTCTGAATTTTAAGCAGGAAAGAGCAGCTTCTAGTAATGTAAAATCCCTTCTCACCAACAGGGAGCTCCTGCTGTGATTGCAACAAAAATGTTGTTCTTTTTGATTTAACTGCATTCTAATGCAGTGCTAACAAACATGGGCTAAGGAAGGCACTGCTGAAATCCCAGTGCAGAGCAGCAGAGTTCACCAGGAAAGAAATGATCACCTGATATGTGGATACATGGAAAATGACTGGCCCATCTCCACCCTGAGGTCTGCATGTGTGGTCTGGAAGAGGCANTTTTGGTGGTGTGACTCCAGAGGGACAGACGTCACCTCACCTCAGCCCTTATGTGAGAAGGTTGGGGCTCGAGATTTGATGGATATTAATTTTTCTGTTGGCTTTTACCTGGTCCAAGTTGCCCAAGCATCTCCTCAGACCAGGATGTTCTGTGGTGGCAACTGGCAAATGAAGCACAAGCCCAGACCTTGGCAGGAGGGGCCCGTGGACCACCGGCTGTTCCAATGTCCCCAGAGGTGATGGTGGCACACAGGATGCTTGGATGTCACTGGTGGTGATGACGATTCCTGCAGGGAGAGTGACCCAGGGAATAACTCGTGGGAACATGTTCATGCTCCAGCCAGCTCCTCTGACTTCCTGTATCCCAGGGAAAAAAAGAAAAAGGACAGGAACATTCAATGGACAGAATCCCAGCTGGGGGGCTTGGGATGCCACGAGGCACCAGGAGACCACCTTGGATGGATCTAAAGGGTGGCCAAGGCTGGCCTGTGTGTGACTCACCCTGGGTGTGGCAGGTGTGTGTCCGGCCCCATGAGGGGCTCTGCCAGCTTTGGAACATGGTGTGGTGTCCCAGGAATGTCGCTGTGCCCGCACCTGGATCCCTGGCAGTGTCCAAGCAACCTGGGACAGTGGAAGGTGTCTCTGCCCATGGCAGGGGGTAGGATGAGATGACCCAAACCATTCCATGATTTCTTGGTGAGAACTGTGGCCATGGAGGTCCCTGCCCAGCATTTTGGGTCCATCACCCCACCAGGACTGCCCTGCCTGATGCTTGGATGGACCATGAGCTGCTGTCCCACATGTCACCAGGCCATGCCAGCTGGTCCCTCGCCCAGTTCCTACTGAGTTCCCACCCAATCACTGATTTGGGAAAGCAGGCCACAGTCTGGCAGGGCCCCTCTTGAACGAGGGCTTCTGCAATAAGGGATGTTAGGAAATTCCATTATGGATCTCCTGGCCATGTGCAAAGCCGGAATGGATTTTTTTTTCAACGAAGTGTCTGGACAGCTCCAAAGATGTGATGAATTGCAAATGACCCTTGGAGCCCATTGTCTCTAGGAGCTGGTGAAAAAGCCACAGTGGCCAGGCAGGGATGTCACACCCGGGCGGAAAACAAAGACACTGGAAGTGGTGGCGTGAAGGTGGGAATGGGGACGGCCGCCCTCCGGAGCGTGGAGCGGGAAGAACACACCGGTGACAATGAGGGAAACCCACAGGGGGCCACACACGTCCCCAGCCTCAAACTGCTCTGGCATGGGAGGAGATTCACGGCCCTCAACTGGAAGCACATGCTCAGGCCGCATCCATCACCCAGGCCGGAGCAGGGATGAGGGAGGAGAACCCTTTTGTAAGTGTTGGCGGGGGCAGATATGACTTATCTTGGAGAAATGAATCATGTTTCAGGGAATGTTTCCTGCAGAAATATTTTTCTCACAGCCTTTGTTCGGGGTTTTGGCAGACCTGGAGTTTGCTGGCGTTAGCAAAAGCTGTCCTTCCCGCCCACTGCTCCTGGGGCTGGAGTAGGAAATAGGGAATAAAGGCAGAGGGGATGGGGAAGGCTAAATCCGTCACCACTCCCGCTCTGCGCTGCCGCAGGATGTGGAGCTTAGAGGAGAATTTCAAAGGAGATCCCCAGATAAAGTCCAGCAGAGCAGAGTGCTTGGCTGCTCTTGAGAAAGTACCTGTGCTGGGCAGTCAGCTTGGAATTCTGACACTTGGACAAATCCCTGTCAGGTGCTGGGGCTTGTTGGAAATCAGCCCTCAGGTCCTCCTTTCTCTCCTGAAAACCTGCGTTTTGGGAGGGGGAAAGGGCAGTGTCTCCTGTTGCTATGTGTGGTTAGCCCCGAAAATGAAAGGAAAATGAGAAAAAAGTGCCACGTCTTGACATGCAAATCAATCCTGAGCTCCTCGGTCTCCTTCTCCAAGGGCTTTGACAAGGATCCTGTCTGCCTCCCCACCATTCACAAATATTGCTCTGGGTCACAGAGAGGGAGGCGAGGGGGAAGAAAAGTCCATCTTGGTTCTGGAGAACTTCAAGGAATTTTCTTCCCAGTGGTAGGGAATTTTTCCTGGGAAGGCCATTTCATTCCCGGGCCTGGTATGCTCCCTGATCACTTAAAAACACCCCCCTGGGGGCAATAAGGCCTTTAAAAGCTCCATTTGGTCCCAGTCATTTTACACAGTAACCCAAGCTGAAGTGAAGGATCTTTATTTAAATATGAATTAAGCCCCAACCTTCCCCTTTGCCGCGTTATTTTCCTTTGAGGTTTACTTTGATATTATTTCAAAGTCTTGAAGCTAACAAAATGCTGGCCCATATTTAAAGTGACAGGAGAGTTCTGGAAAAAGATTTAGGAGGCAACTAAAGTCTTTCAGTGCAGGGCTCCGAAACAGGACAGGAAATCATAAAAGGGCTGAGTGCACTTTACCACGCTCCAAACAAATCCTGAGACTACAAAGGCGAGGGGAATGGCATCGAGACCACAAAGAGCATCAATATGCAGCTGAAAAACCTGGAATCATTCCGCTAAAACACGGGCAAAAGGCTGGCAATAATGGAATCATCGAACCATGGAACGGCCTGGGTTGGAAGGGTGGTTGAAGATCACCTCATCCCACCCCCTGCCACGGGCAGGGATGCCTTCCCCTATCCCAGGGTTCTCCAAGGCCCATCCGACCTGGCCTGGGACACTTCCAGGGATTCCAGCCACAGCTTCTCTGCCAGGGCCTCAGTCTGTGGTGTTTGCTTCTTTCTGTGGTTTAGGTGAGCAGCTTTTGCCCAGCTTTGGTGCTGCAAGTGGGAGAAAGGTTTCAAGATGAGACATAAATGCGTGATTTTTTAATGGTGAAGCAAAGAGACCACGTCTGGGTGACAAAGGACGGCCTGTGCCTCCTGCTGGGACTGACCTCCCCTTTTGCTTTCCATCGCTTCCCAGCCATCCATCTGCTGCTGGAGCAGGTTTTGTCTGCCTGAATCATCACAGAATCCTTTAGGCTGGACAAGCCCTCTAAGAGCAGAGTCCAACCACTCCCCCAGCACTACCAAGCCCACCACTAATTCCTGTCCCCAAAAGCGGGTTTAGAATCCCTCCAGGACTGGTGAGTTACTTTCACATCACGTCTGATTTCAGTTTTTATCTTTCTGCCTGACCCTGATTCAGGTCCCTTTGTCACTGCCCTTCCCAACAGCAGGAAACAGAGGATTTATCCTTGTCCTGAGCGTGCAGCTGCTCGTGGGTCCTCCCCTGGCTCGCAGGCTCCCTCCTCTCCCAGGTTTGTGTGGGATGCAGGTTCCTCCAGCCAAGATCTCAGTGCTGAGGTGACACTGACCTCTCTTTGCTGTCACCCTGCTAGGGGGGCCTGGGTTTGCCACCCCAGAAACGGTGCCTGGGTGGTCCCAGCCAAACCAGCGCTTCCAAGTTTACAGGGATCCCTGGGAAAAATCCTCAGGGCTCCCCCCTTTCCCCATCCCTCCCTGCTGTCAGCACTCCTTGGTTGTATGGAAACGGGGTGGCCTTGGGGGTAGCCAGGGAGAACAGACATCCCCAGGGGTGGGACTTGGGGGTTGGATTTGTTTGGGGTTTTTTTTATAGTTATTATTTTTTCATGCAGACTTTGGCTGAAAACGCAAAAACTTTTTTTTCCAACCTTTTAAAAATGGAGGGGTTGGAGGTGCTAAGCTGAGCTGGGATCGAGTAAAAAATTATTTTTTAAAAAACCCCAAATCAAGTGTGTTTTACATCCTCACCTCAGTGCTTGGCTTCTTTCCAGTGAATATTTTGCTTTGTGGTTTGCTGGAATAGTTTGTACTGGTTTGTGAGGATTTTTTGTAGCCTTTCATGTGCACAGACACCAGGCAATCCAGGACCAATATTTAGCCAGGCTCCACGTGGGAGTGTGTGCTTCCACGGAGGAGAAACCCTATTGTTGGGACCCATCTGATCCTGCTGCTTTTAGGGATTTCTTCCTTTCATCCTCTTCTGCACGAACCACCCTGTCCCTGCCCTCGGTGACATCCCTTCATCTCTCACAGGGCATTGTGGCATCAAAGGTGGGACTGGGAAGGACAGTTTCAATCCCCTTGGGAATTAGGGGTGATAAATGCCATTGAAAAAGACTCACGTGTATGGAAAAGAAAATACAAATACATCCATGTGCTGGCCACGAGGACACAGCTGCACTTTGGATTTCCTGGCCGCCCAGCTCACGCCCATGAACTCCAAGCACAAAAAAGCCTTTCCAGCAGCTGATGGAATTGTCTGCCTCCCTCTTCAAGGAGTCAGGTGTGTTTGCTGTTAAAAATCTGTTACCCAGAGAGTTCACAGCTCCCAAACTTTTTGGAGCATTTTATGGCCTTGGTTCTCTCCTCAGGAATTGAATGCACCCATCTGCACCTCTCTCTCCTGACCATTTCAGCAGTTGCTCCCTTTTCTGCCTGAAAACAAAAGTTGTGTCCTAATTCCAGGCTTCAGATTTACCTCTCCAATGCCATACAGCCACAGGAGCCTTGGCTAACCCCCAGAATTCATGGATGAGGTTCCAAAGGTGCTTGCGAGCATTGATTTTTGTTTAGAGCTGCAGGGAGAGGTCAAAGCCTTTGATCTACTGAGATAGATCCTTAAATCCATGGTGCTGGAGCATGGGGGGAGCAGCCCTGACCTTGTGCAGCCGCAGAGAAGGAACATGGCACAGATCCTTGGGAGAATCCAGCCGTGTGCTCCTGCTCCTGGGCACCTCGTGGCACAGCAGAGCAGCACCACAGGCTCCCCATCAAGCCGTCAGGAAAGCTGGATTTGGATTTCGGTGCCTGTGCTTGGAAAAACGTCACTTCTTGTGGGGAAATCACAACCTGGAGCACCGTTAGAGGTTCCCAAAACTGCAGTAACTGATGCAAAAAAACCCACATTCCTCAGAGGGGGGGAGGTCATTCTGTGTGCCTCATTGTCTGACAGCTGTTAAATTCACCTTCTTAAAATGGTGGTTTTGGCTCTGCTGGTACCCAGAGCCCAGACTGAGATGTCATTTACTTTTAAGTAAGAGCTTCTAATGGATGTGATGAATTTTCCTCCACGCAACCAGGCTTGTTTTAAAATAAACACTTGACATTGGGGCTCGGCAACCTATCAGGGAATTAATGCATCTGGATGCACACACAGAGACACCCGTGATTTGGCGTCTTAAAATGTTTTCCCTCAAAGCTGGTTTGGATGGAATGACATGATTTATTTTTTAATGGCCCTAGACACCACAGCAGGGAGGTTTTTTGTTTTGTTTTTGGTTTTTTGTTTTTTTTTTCCTTCTTCTTCCCATAGTTGATGGGGAGAAAAGGTCATTTGGGATAATTTAGCCCCATGTTTCCAGATCCTGGTCTAGTGGAAGGTGTTGGGTTTTAAGACCCATTCCAAGCCAAATCATCCTGCAGAGATCAGCCCGGACACGTGATGCTCCCACCCTCTGCACCCCATCGCCCCACTTCCCACCCTGGGATAGAGTTTTTATCCAAATTTCTGAGTGTCAAAACATTGTGGGGTGCAAGGAAGAGTCTCAGCCTCTGCTGGGGGCTGTGGATTCAAGAACATAAATCCCAAACCCCCGGTAGCTGCATGACATCTTTATTTTTACTGGCAAGAGAAGCAGTATACACAGCGACATTGCAGTGTCTTAGCTCGTTAAAAATATCTCAATAAATAAAACAAATAAGCAACATATACACTGGAACAGAAAATGAAAACAAAACAAAAAAAATTAAAGAAAATAAAAAAAGGAGGAAGGGGATGAGCGGTAGCAAATAAGGGAGAGGTGGCAGAGTGTGGAGGGCAGTCTGTAATCCAGGCTGTACTTGAAACAAATCATGCAGGGAGCTGGGGGCATGGTGGGCTTTCTTCCTTCTTTTCCTATTTTTGCTGAGAGCCTTGGTCCAGTTTTGCCATGACTGTACAAGGAATCAGGTTTGGAGTTTAAGAAAAAAAAAGAACAATACAGTTAGGGGGAAGTAAAACTCGAAGCCAAAGATGCCTCATAAATGTGTTCCTGAATTAAGATTGTTTCCAGAAAAAAAACCAACAAATTAGTGATAAAACACCAAACACACAGACAGACAGACACAAAATCCCAACAACAATGAACAACCAGGAATGTTGCTTCTCCTTCTCTCTTTGGTCAGTCACTTTGGGGGGAGATGTTGCAAAGTCTCGGCCCCTTCTCTTCGGTGCTGTTTTGCTGCTCAGTCCAAAATGCTCCGCAAGAATTCAGAGCAAGGGAGGTCAAGAGGGGTCTTTTGGACCAGTTTTCTTGAGGTTTTTAAGGTTTCAGAAGCTACAAACTTGGATATATCCCAATTCCACTTCAGTCGCAGACACTGGACAGTCTGGAGAGAAGGAAAAAAAAAAAGAAAAGAGAAAAAAAATAAATACGCTGAATGCAGGACATCTTTCCGAGACAGGTTGTGTAGGAAAGGCTCTTTCCCTACAAATCCAGCCTGTGGCTCATCACCATATGTTGAATCCTGCCCTGTGGAGTTAATCCAGACACTGGGCAAGATCCGGTGTGCCAGGAGCACAGCTCCTCAGACTTTTGGATAGACAGATTAAATTCAGAGTCTGATAATGTCACAGCCTGGTTTGCACTGGAGTTTAAAACGGTAAATCCGTAGGCAGAAGCAACGTAGCCCTCAAAACATCACTGAATCCCAGAATGGTTTGTGTTGGAAAAGACCTTAAAGCTCATCTCATTCCTCCCCCCTGCCATGGGCAGGGACACCTTCCACTATCCCAGGTTACTCCAACCTGGCGTGGAACACTTCCAGGAACAGGGTGAATTTTGTGGGACAGACTCCACGAGCCAGCAGTGCCCACGGGATCCCCCAGCCTGGCTTGGGGCAGGGATGGCTTTGCAGGCAAGGTGCTGTTCCTGCCTTCAGCAAAGCCACCTCAGCTCAGATATCAAAAAGCAGAAATAATTATTTCCTCCCACTGAGGAAAGCTTCCATTTAGCTGATTTCCTTTCCTTTCCCTCTCCAAGTTATTAATTATCTAATTACAACCACATTCTGCAGACGAGCTCGGGGACTTGTCAGGCTGCCCAGGACCACTTAGGAAAACTCCACCTCTCCTGGTGGTTTGGGGATGCCCACGTCTGACAGATGACAGGCTGACCCTTTCCCCATCCAGGGAGGGCTCCAGAAAAGGAAAATAAAATCCAGGGAGGAGGAATATACCACGGAGCAATTTGCTGTTTTTTTGGTTTGTTTTTTTTTTCCCAGTGAGCAAGAAGAAAGGGGTGGAGGATGGTCACATGAGGTTTTGCCGTGCCCTGCTCTCCTCTGAATGTGGCTGACATGAAAACGAGGTAAAACCAGATAAAAAGCTGGTCTAGTTCCAGGGATTGTTTTAAATCCCACCCAAGAGCAGAGAGCTCAGCACAAAGCTGCTCCCAGGGCAGAGCTGACGTCTTTAGCCCTGGCTGAGACCCCCTGCTCTGGCTGCTGCTGCTGCCCTGAGGCCTCTCCTTCCCACTGGTTCTTTCTGGTTTCCAGCTCCAGCTGGAGAACTGGGAATTTCACAGCAGTTCTGTGCTAACGGGCTGATTTTCTTCCCTGTTATGGTGAGGCAATGGTGATGGCCTGCCCTGTGGAGCGTAGATTTCCCAGAGATCTGGAATGTCTCTGCCACATCCCACCCCATGCTAGTTCCACGGAACTGGATTGGCTTTGAGGTGCCTTTCAACCCAAACTGTGCTGTGATTCTGTCAAATCAGGCTCTGAAATCAGGCTCTGAAATCAGGCTCTGAAATCAGGCTCCGAATCTGGCTTGTGATCCTCACGTCAGCGACCTGGTCCCTGCTTGCTGCACTTCAGGTACTGCAGAGGGAAGGAAGGGCCGAGGAAGAGGGAAAATGCCCCAGAAACCTCTGTGGGCCATCCAAGCTGGCCTTGCACACCTCCAGGGGTGGGAACTGGGGAACTGCTTTCTCCTGGGGTTTCTGGGGGATTTCCAAGCATTTGTCTTAAGCTAACACAGAACACAGCTGTGATGTGCTGCCACAGTGCAGACCCAGCACAGCTTCCTCTGTCTGAGGCCTTGCTGATCCATTTTTCCCTGCATTGGAAGCATTTCTCAGCCCCACCAGGAGCATTCCCCATGGATAGAGCTGCTGGCCCGATGGAAGGTGGCAGCTAGAACACAGCCCTGGTCGCAGGAAATTTC
The DNA here is from genome assembly GCA_008694505.1 of Cyanoderma ruficeps. Lineage (NCBI taxonomy): Eukaryota > Metazoa > Chordata > Aves > Passeriformes > Timaliidae > Cyanoderma > Cyanoderma ruficeps. Next base: position 545,599 of record VZDJ01000021.1, on the reverse strand, counting down.
GCAACAGGTCCCCCAGGCCTTTGCTTATATGGGATTGGGGTGGGTTTGGTTACAAAAGGATTGAAATTATTTCCATGACATGGCCGAGAGTACAAATGAAATGGGAAATGCAGGAAAACTGTGGAGTTTGTCTGGGTTCTTTGGTTTTGGTGGGTTTTGCTGTTTTGGTTTGGGGTTTGGGTTTTTTGTTTTGTTTTGTTTTGTTTCGTTTTTAAAGGTAGCTTTTCCAACTTCTTTTAAAGTTGAGAGTGTAGAAAAAAGACTCTGTCCCCAGGGCCTGTTTTGTTTTCTCGCCCTACATCCCAGGTACATTTTAGGGTGAATGGGGAAGGAGAAATCCCATGTGGAGTTGCTTCTTCCTGGAGGTGAGGCCTGGACAAGATGGGACAGAGCAAACACATCAAGGTGAGGGGAAATGTGGCACTCATAGAATGAATTTGAGAATGGTTTGGGTTGGGAGGGATCATAAAGTTCATCTTGTTCCACCCCTGCCACGGGCAGGGACACCTTCTACTATCCCAGGTTGCTCCAAGCCCCATCCTTAAACAATTCCAGGGATCCAGGGGCAGCCACAGCTTCTCTGGGCATCCTGTGCCAGGGCCTCACCACACTCACAGTGAGGAATTTTCTTCCTCACTGAACCTCTCCTCTTTTTAGTGTAAAAAATTATTCTGGAATAGCCCCACCAGCAGCTTCAAGCAATGCTGGGTTACAGCACAAAAAATGATGCTCCTGCTTTAGAAAATCACTAAAATCCCTTTCCTGAGCTCAGGGGCCATCATTCCCGGCTGCTTTGGGAATAACTCCTCTAAAAAAGCCCTATGGCATGGATTAATCAAAATATCCACAGTCAGGGTGCGATCCACTCAAAAACCTCCCAAAACTTTTGCTGCTTGAGCTGAAAATTTCCCATGTCCAATGGTGATTCCTCTTTCTTGCCACTGTTTGTGTTTTCGGGGCACACAAATGGCCCAGCTGTTTCAGGGTATGGGCAGAGTGGGAACCAGGCGTGCTCCAAAACTGCTGATGGTATCCCCATGGCTGGGAGGATCACCGCTCAAGGGATGTTCCCAAATTACCTCATGGAGTTCTCAGCTGTGCCTGGAGCCAAAATTGATGGTAGCCACTTCACAGAGTGGTTTGGGCTGGAAGGGACCTTAAAGATCATTCCATGGGCAGGGACACCTTCCATCAGACCAGGTGGCTCAGAACCCCGTTCAATCTGGCTTTGTTTAAATTTAAATTGCTCACATTTGTTTAAATTTAAACTTGTTTAAATATAAACTTGTTTCAATTTAAACCTGTCCTTGTATAAATGTAAAACCTTTTCTTGACTTGGACGGTGAAAAAGACAAAATGCACCTTAAAACAGCAGAATTCCCTTGATTTTCTGGGGTGTTTCCCACCACAGAAGGCTAAACCCAGCAGAAATCCCTTGATTTTTGGGGTGTTACTAGGAAAGGATAAACCCAGCAGAAATCCCTTGATTTTTGGAGTGTTACTAGGAAAGGACAAACCCAGCAGAAATCCCTTGATTGCGATGAACCAGGAGAGGAGGCAGCCCTGGAAAAGGCAGCAGGACCAGGCTGCAAGGCTTCAGAGGGGAGGAAGCAGCAGAGAAAGGAATTCAGATAATTGTGTCCGTGCGAGGGGGTGGGGAGAGGGCCAGAATCAGATCTAACGCTGCGGGCAGGGACAGACTGAAACCAGATCCCCTGGCCCGGGCTGCGCTGCCTCTGCTGCTACAAACCCTTATCAACCACCCGCTCTTGAAGGCTCCCAGATGAAGGGAAAGCCACAATTATGTGCATCTTACAACTGGGAAACTGTCTCAAAATACATCCCTGGCAGAGGTTCATTCCTGAGCTGCGGGGGCCCCCCTTGGACCCTTCCCCAGCCAGGGAGAAGCCTCTCTCTGGTTCACCCCAGCCTTTTCAGAGCTGGGGGGATTTATCTGCCCGTGGCTGGTTGGAGGTGAAACGTCTTCCCTGTATCCTGCAGCTCCCCAGTTTGTTATCAGGAGCGGTTTGATGGCGATGTGGAATGAGGAAATGGATATTGAAGCTTTCCCTCCTCCCCCTGAGGCTGTTTCTCCCTCTTCAGACCCTCTTGTGCATCACTGAGGAAAGCCCACTGTTTGCTGGCACCTCCAGGGAAAACAGAGCATCCTAAAGAGATGACACCACAAGAAGAAGCCAAGGGGAGAGCCCTGGTCCTTTCTGCCTGGGGCTGCTCCCAGCCCTTGGAGCAGGATGGAGCATGGCCATGAGGCTGGGGACTGCACAAAAAGCTCCAGTTCTGAGTGCTCCTCTCACATATTGCTGGAAATGACTCCGTAATTTTGCTTTAAATATTTTTTTTTCCCCTCACACAGTTGCAGAAAGGGTTATTGGTGTCCACAAAATCCCAGAATGGTTTGGGTTGGAAGGGGTCTTAAAGCCCATCCAATTCCATCCTCTGCCATGGGCAGGGACACCTTCCCTTATCCCAGATTGCTCCAAGCCCCATCCAACCTGGCCTTGAAAGGAAAGAACCCCTTGAGGAGAAGAGAGGGATGCTCACCAAGGGGAGAAATTCGATGGCCTCTACCTGTGGGCTCAACAAGTTCCAGTAGAAAAACTTGTCCTTTGAGGCCCAAAACACCTAGAAAGAGCCAATTCTTCAACATTTCAGGGAGTAGCTCAGCTAAAGTCAGTCCTGTGAGGCTGTGCTCACCACATGGAGGAGAAGGGAATGCTGAAAAGTGAAGCATTTTGCTGCTGGGATGCTCCAAGTTGCTCTATTAGGTTCTGCCTCCCTGCAGCAAAATTCGGGCAGTCAGGAATGTTTGCCCTAAGGTGCTGTGTCCCTCCCTTGCCAGAAAATTCAAACAAATATAAAAACAGCTTTAAACCAACAACAACAATAACAACAAAAGAGTTCTAAACAGCAAAGGCACGTTTCCCCCAGCCCTGCACTCCTCCACAGGCTGAGCAGGGCTGGTTGCAGCTGGAGCAGGAGGAGGCAGGTTTGTGGGAGCCCCTTGTTAAAACCTTGGCAGCACATCGCTGGAATGGCAGCTTGGAATTGCTGAGGGGTGGAAGCCACTAACAAGCGGTCGGAACAGGGAAAAGCTGCGCTGCTGCTCTGGTGTTTGGGAGTAGTTTGGGAGAAGCATCGGGGCTGCTTGGCTGCCCCTTGGGTGGCTCGGAGGAACAAGCACTGAGGGACACCTGTGGCATCTCCCGAGCCAGGGAAGGCGGCAAAGAGGGGCAGGAGGTGACCCCCACCCGGGGGGGTCCTGGCTAGCAGAGCTCATCATCGCCTTCTTTGGCTCAAATCCACTCCCCCACACAAGCCACAGGAGAAAGGTGTGGAACAAGGCAGGGGAAAGGCAGGGAATGAAGTGTTCTCCTAGTGCAGCTCCAGGGAAATACCCGGGGCTGGGGAGGAGAGCTGCACAGACACAGCTGTGTCCCTAGAAAGTGGCCCTGAGGCTCACACCAAGGGACAGAGCAGCCACTTCCCACTTTCCTCTGCCTTCTGAGCCCCACATCCTATGGCCTTCTGGGATCCAGACGGGCTCCAGCTGCCAACAGCACCGGCAGTTCTGGGTAGGCACTGCCTGAAATGCACACCCAAAACGGGGCCAAAGCAGTGGGAATGGGTGGAAATCAGGGAACAGGGGTGGAGTTGCCACAGGTGGCCCATCCACTTCGGCTGAGATCCCACCCACAGACACAACTCACAGCCCAAGAAGGAATTAAATTAAATTAAATNATTAAATTAAATTAAATTTAGGACAACGCTGGCAGTCACTGGAACATGGTCTCTGGTCCCTGTCTGCCTCTGCAGGGATAAACACAACTGAGATATGAACTGGGCTGTGAGAACACGCTCCTGCCTCCACCCCGTTCTAGGAGAGCAGATATTATTGGCCAAAGGGAAACCTTTCCTCCTCCCACTCGGCGCTCCTGCCAAAATAATACAAATTCTAGGAAAGACACCTTCTCTAAAAATAAACATATACATCTGTGGCTTTCTTCTTTTTCCAAGGGAACTCTGTTGGTCTGGCCCGCTCAGCCAGCAGCTCCTCTGCTCTCACAGTTTTCTTGTGTGCAGCTGCAGTTCCCAAACCTCAGCAGCAGCAGCATCCCTGTGGGATGCTTGCTCCAGGATTTTCCTACCCCACAGAGGGGACTTTTCCTACTCGTTTCCCCACGTTACCTGTCCAGGCATAGATTAAATATTTTGGGAGCGAGTCTGGCTGTACCTGTGGCTGAGCACAGGGAGGATCAGCCTCAGTTTTTTTCATCAGTGCAGCACAAAGGCTCTGTAGTAACCTCTGCTCCTAAAGGAGTAAATCAGGGGAAGGATGACACCCATCCATTGTGACTGACTCAGCTCCGTGGATTAATGCCAGTGGAATTAATAACAACAACCCCCTCCCCTCTCCCCCATTTTAAAAGCATCTAGGGTTTAAACTCCTTCTTTCAAATAAAATAATAACAGAAAAGAAAAGCAAAACAAAACAAAAATTGGGGCCACCCACTAAAAAGCAGAGACATAAAATCCACAGAATTCTGCGGGCTTCTGGGAACAATCCATGGGACAGGTACAACTGCCCCGGGAACTCGGGGTGCTTTTTCATGTCCCTGACAAATAGCAGCTGAGACACCTGTGGGCCAGATGTGCACAGCTGTACGTGTGCTGCTGCCGATCAGTCCTCGCTCCCACCCCGCTCCAGATGCTGGCCCTTACAAACACGGCTTGGAAGGCCGGGCTGGAGCGAGGGAACTTCGAGCCCAGGCATTTCCCTCTTCCCAGGAGTCCCCTCCGCACGCAAAGCCGAGCCCTCAGAGTCCCCCTGGCCTGCAGGATGCAAATTTGGGGCAGAGACCCTGAGGGGAAATTTTGGGAGAGACACTAGGCATCCCCTAGCAGTGAATTTTCAATGCCCCTGCATGAGTGACCTGGTGGGGGAGGTACCCCTCTGCGTTTCAGACCCAAAAACCCATCAACAGCCACCCTAGAACTGGCGTATTCTGGTGTTTATCCACAGTTTTGCCATCTCTCCATGGGCACACGTGTAAAGGATTTTAGTTTTTACTTCCAAAAGTATGGCACTTGTGCCTACAGCTCTGGGAAGCAAAATCTTGCCTGTCCTGAGTTAGCCTTGGAGATGATTGCTGAAAAAAGATCCTTTTCCTTGGCATGTGGAGAAGGAATGAAGCTGTGTTTGCTTCTCAAAACTGCCAGAGATGCTGGGGCATCTTCCCCGAAGCATGGATGGATTTAATCCTGCTTTTGCACTCATGGATCCTCACAGAGCACCACAAAAAGCCCTCAGTGGGAAGAAGCCAGGAGGATTCCCCATCTCCTTGCCCACTGTGCTCAATGCCCAGGTTTTGGACTCCCATCCCAGGTGGTATTCCCTGCAGGAGAAAGGATGCTACTCTGGCATCTTTACCCCACTATAAGGCACACCCTCAAGGTTCCTGAATTCCTCAGTCCCAATTCCCTGGCCCCATCCTCAATGTTTCCCACAGGGCAGGTGCTGTTCCTTGTTCCTCGATAACCACCCCGGCTCTGAGCGACGGAGGTGATTCACTCCCAGGATTTTGGGAAGGGATTGTACCCGGCCAGGTCTCCATCTGGGATTAATCAGCACGGCTTTCCTGAAGTCAAGGGGCCAAATTCTCACTCGGAATAAACCGGCTTAACCCTGCTGCAGTCAATAAAGGCCCTCTGATCTTTTTTTTATGGCAAGAATCGCTCAACTCTTTAAAATACCTGGGGTTAGAGGGTGTTGCCCTCGTGAAGAGGGAGCTGTATTTTTATATGACAAACAATCCTGCAGGGGGGAGAAGGAGTCCTTGGCATGGAGTGAGCCACTCTGGATTTTGTGGAGCTGGGGTGACTCACTGGGATTGGAGTCCAGTTTTGGCACCCTGGGAATGGTGACAGTGGCTTGGAATCTGAATAGGTGTGTTAGGTCTGGCTTGCTCTGCATTCCTTATCTCCTCCTGCCCCAGGGCTCTTTCTCTCCCTTTTCCTTGGCCTGGCAGTTACAAAATCCACATCACTCCTCGGTCCCACGGTTCTTGTTCAACTGTACCACACAGTACAGGTGTTTTCCTAAACTTTACAGGTGCTGCCTTCCATGCAGGTGGCTTTGCCCATGCTTAAAATCACAGAACATCCCATTTAAACCAGGTTTAAAACTCCTAAACTAGGCTTCTTAAACCAAACCCTCTCAATTTCACCCCAGCCCTCTAAGGCACTGAGCCCGTTCCCTGCCCTGGTGTTTATAATCAGCTCTACTCCTCTCTTTCCTCTTCCTCCTCCTCTCCTTTCTGGCCTCTTCCCAAGGGCTTCCTGGAGGTGCCCAACTCCTTGGGGTCTCTTGTGCAGGGCCAGGGGTTGGACTTGATGCAGGCAACAGCAGAGTGCCTGTGAATCTCCCCAGAGGCTGGTCAGGGTGGGGATATTTTATCTCTATTTTTGTGGGTTTGGATGTTGCCATCCTCCTCCAGCAGCGTGGTCAGCGCTTACCCCCGCTCCCCATCCGGGCTCTGACCATCCATGAATCATTTTTCCAAGACACTCAGGAGCAGCATCACTGCCTTGAACTCGGCATGGGGCTGGCCAGCTGCTTTATGGGCTTCCCTGAAATCGCTCCGCGGATCGTGCTGGGCAGACAAACCACGGGGAGTGGGATAGGGGGCCAGATCTTACTCACAACCTCTTCAGTTTCCAGCCTGGATAGCGCCAGGAGCTTCCCAACCCTCTGCTCTGCTCCAAAAGCCTCCACTGCCATAGATGAACACCCTGAGGGGTTTAATTCCCCATGCAATGACTGACTAATGATTTCTAAAATCTTGTTTTATTCTCCTTGCTGTCTGCGCCGCTGCCCCACGTTCCTTTCCTATCAATAAATTATCCCCTTCAGAGCTCCCGCGTCACCTTTTCAACGCACTTCTGGATTTTATGGCTCCACGAGAGGTGAAACAAAGTTATCACTTCCCTTGCTGCCGTTGTTCAGAGGGGAACGAACAGCCCCGCTCCAGCAAGTTCAAATATTCGGCGGAAGAGGCGCGCAGAGATGGAAAATCTCTGCTGGAGGAGCAAACGAGTGGCTTGCCTGTGTTTAGCAGAGGATGTGACCACAAGTTTAATATTTAAATGCGTGTTGCTCGGCCCGCTGGCCGGGCTGGGGTTTAGCACATGCTCTGCTGACTCAGAGCAGCCCAGCCAGCGACTCCCAGGAACATGATTTGTGAGCGGCGCGCACTCAGCAGCCTAGGAAAAAAAGCCCTGGAAAATCGGTTTCCATGGTCTTTTCCAGCCTGTCATGCTGCAAAAGGGCAGATGTGTGTTTTCCTGTCTGCAGTTGTCAGGTTTTTGGGGTTTGGGTGATTAAATGAACGGGTTAAGTGGACGCTTTCAGGCGGGTGAGTGTGGCTGACTCAGCTCGGCAGCAGCTGGCTGGTCTTGTTTAGGTTTGCCAGCTGCAAAAGCTGGACTTGTTTGAACCTCGGCGAGTGACCCCTGCGAGGTTCCCGCTGGGATAATAACCTGTGGCACTGATGCAATCCCCGCTCTGGGGGCGAGCTGGAGGAGCTCTCCGCAGCATCTGCTCCTAACAAAGGCTCCCTGCTCGGATTTTGGCAGTGCTGCTCCTCCCTGGGTCCCACAATGGGCAGAGCTGAGCTGAGCTGGTGCTCCTGGGAGTCAGGGGCTTGCTCGGAAGTTGCTGATGGGCTTCTCTGCTCGGGTTTGCAGCCCAGGGAATCTCAAAATGGTTTGAGTTGGGAGGGACCTCTAAAGGTCGCCTGATCCCACACCTTCCTCTAGACCAGGCTGTTCCAAGCCCCATCCAAGCTGGCCTTGGATGTTTCCAGGGGTGAAGGGAACTTCTGGTTGATGCTGAACAGCTCTTCTGCCCTGTACAACTGAGTTTTACACACGGTTTTTATTTGCAGTACAAGACGTTTAAGTTTTGTGTTCTCCAGGTTAAACCAGCATGTGATATTTGTGAAGGGAGGGAGGCTGGGTGTTACATTTGGTGACTGAAATGGGGGTTTAGAGGCTTGTTAGGGAATCAGACTGAATGCAGGGAGAGAATAGGGAAGCTTGGATCTGTCTTTGTCTAGAGAAATGTGTTTGTGCTTCTGCACACAACACACAGAATCATCTGTGATCCCAGGTTCAGTTAAATATCTGGGTGTGGAGGATGTCTGGGTGACTTAATTTAAGAACTTTTCACTCCTCTGTGTGCTTTTTACCCATTAAAAATGCTTTGGTTTTCTTTGGAAATTTCTAGTTGCTGTTCTTACACAGGCACAGATGGGCCTCGTCATACCATAAAATCACGGAATGATTTGGGCTGGAAGGGACCTTAAACCTCACCTTGTTCTACCCCCTGCCATGGGGAGGGAATCTCTGCTGTCCCAGGCTGCTCCAAGCCCCATCCAACCTGGCCTTGGACACTTGCAGGAATGGGGAAGATCTGTATCTGTACGTGCACTGCGCATTTCACCCCTAACACAGCAAATATCGGTGTGAACATATACACGGACACTCAGATTAAAGGCTCCCTAAAAGCAGCAGCGATTGAAATCAACACCGATAAATGAGACAATCTTCCCCGAAGCTGGCAGAAGAAATGCAAATGCTGGGCCACACTTCCCTCCTGGAAGTGCACGGATGCACCCAACAGGAAACTTAACCTGACATCCCACACGGCTTGGCTGAACAAAGTGATCTCTGCCCTCTCCATACTTATTTATATTTTCAGTTGACTGCATAATCTGGCCCTCTAGAAAGTCCCTTCAGGAGGTCACGCAGCTGAAATAATAGCTAATGAATTTGTAAAAAATTATTTCAGACTTATTAAATGCTTTCTTCCTTCCCTTCCAAGTGTTTGCACACTCTCCCAAACTAGGTAGGGATGGAATAAGGAGGCTGGCAGGACTGTGTCAACTCCAGAGACTTAAGGAGAACTGCTGGCATTGCTTTCCCTTCCAGAGATATCCTCATTCTGCTCCCATCTCCTCACTTGGCTTCCACCTCTGCTTTTGGGATGGCCTTAAGTCCAGGGGACGAGGCTCTTGGACCTCTCCAGTGTTGCACCATCCAAACGATTTCCATCTCTGCTCCATTAATCATGGATTGGTTTGGGTTGGAAGGGACCGTAAAGATCTTTGAGTTTATTCCATTCAGTGCCTGGTTACACAAGCCAGGCCCTGACTGCAGGAGTTGGTGATTTGTTTCTGCTCTGAGGGGATCTGCTCCCCTTTTCCATGGACATCAGGATCCTCCTGTGTGCACGGGCTGGGCATGAAGGGCTTAATTTTTGGGGACTCACTGCCTGCCCCCCTGATGAGATCCAGCCAAGTCATCTTGTTGGCTGAGCAAGGGAATACCTGTGAGATTTTCCTTCCCAGGAAAAGGAGCTGAGGCCTAGTCCAGGGACCAGGCATGGAGACAGCCCAGGACAGGTGGGGACAGCTCTGAACCAACTTGTGCCATCACGAGGACTTGAGCAGCGTATTCCAACCTTGACAGTGCTGCCTCGTCCGTGCTGGTGCTGCTCTTGTGTGTTAGGGATTTTAGTTTGTTCCAAGAGATCCAAAAAGTAACTAAATGATAAAGGTTGCTGGATATGAGTTTAGGCTGGAATTCTCAGAAAGATCAAGAAAACTTGGTGTCTTTTAAAAAACTGCCAGCTCTGGAGGGGGCCTAAATTTCTTTGGCTTCAGTCTGCTCATCATCAACCCCAACAGATTATTAACTTAATTAATCTGTCAATGTAGTATTTTTAATGGGGTAAATTTCCAGCCTTTGGCTTTTAAGTAGAAAAGCTTGAGCACATACTGTTTGAGTTCTAAACTAGCAAAAAGAGCTTAAAATACATTTTCTGGAATCCTGTCTCAGTTCATGTCTGATTAGGGCTGCAAATTGCCTTGGAATGGGGAGGAACTTGAGGAAAATTACTCCAAGAGGTATTTGGGCCTGAATTATCCATCAGCACTACTCAGGCAGTTTTTCCTGCCCTGAGTTTTACATCTGTGTGCTGACCAGAACGGTGACTTTTATTTTTATTTAAAGCATCCCCGTCCCTAGAAAAACCTCTGGTGGTTTGTGAACCACAGCTCTGCCGATTTAAATCACACCTAAATATTTAATGTGAGCCTGATTTATGCTGGACTTGCTTGCTCATCAGCTTTCTCCTAGTCAGTGGGGTTGTTAGGGCTCTCCAGCCCCCCTTGGTCACTTTGCAAGATCCTGCTCGAACCGGAGGCCTTGGGATGGCTCCGGCCCAAGTGACCTCCTCAGGATCCTGGTGCAGAATTCTCCTGGTGGTACCCTGAGATCAGCAGATGCTGGCCTTTCTCTCAACTCCCACTCAGCGCCTCAAATCCCAGGGAAAGCTCTCCTTCCGCTGCTACACCCTCTGCTTTGAAGACAAAAGATGATTCAACAAGATATTTGAATTGGGGGGCGGGGGGGATTGGATGGTTCAGCTGCCTTCCAAAACTCACAGGGCTTTCCAAAGCTGGAATTAGGACGTTTCCAAAGCTGGAATCAGGACATTTCCATGCACAGCCTGCCCTCTCCAGAACTGCCCTGGCACTGGCGCATGGCAAGACCTGTAGCAAAGCTAACTCTCCTGTTTGCAATTCCATTCCCAGCCTTTCCCCAGTTAGGCTGAGGCGTCCTTTGCCTCCCAAAAGCCCCAAAAAACAGCCTGTGCATAAAAGATTTGGGATCGTGATGGATGCAATGAGCCTGTGCAACTCCAAGGAGAGTCTGGGTGCACCAAGTGGGTGCCTGTGGAACAAGAGTCCCGCTATTGGTTTGAGCTGTATTTTATTTTATTCATGGCACAGCCTCTCTCTGCTTCTTTGGGAAGTCATTCCCCGCCTTTGCTGCCTGGAGCAGATCCCAGAGAGCAGCACAGCCTGCTCTCTTCATTATCTGCCCCACTAATATCGCGCTTTTATTTTTCTCCCTCCCTGCTTAGGTCACTTGTTTTGGGTCACTTTATTCTCAGTGCTGACCCCATGGCAGGGTTTTCCAGTTTTGTTGCTTCTGTGACTCAGGAGGGATGTTTTGCTCTCATTTATTAGGTTTTCTGGCCAGAATATAAGAGGTTAAACACTTCGGAGAAGCTTATTCTGTATTTACAGCCGAGGTAGGTTTCTAAATCAACAGTAGGTTGTGTACTGGAGTGACTCACAGAGCTGCTTAACCTTTTTCCTTCCGTTTTTGTCCCTCTCCAAATCTGAGGTGCAGCAACATCTGCAATTCAGATCTCTGAAAGGAGAAGCTGTGAAAGGAATGTAAAGGGCTCAATGTAAATCCAGCCTGGTGGCACGTGAATCCCTCCTCTCTGCCAGCAAGGTCCTGCCTGCTGGGGAGGTGGCAAGATGGGCACTGCAAGTGTTAACATTTGCTTTTTGGAGGGGAAACTGAGGCACCATCCAACAGCCAAAATTGCAGGGCAAGGTGGTTTAAGGGCACGGTGGAGATGAGCCCAGAGAGGGCCGTGGGTGCAAGGAGAGCAAAACCCACTACTGCCATGCCATCCAAAGGTCCATGGTGACAGGAGAGGTGTCATCCTCTCAGTTAGCCCAGAGGCCCTGGTGGGAAGTGTCCCCACAAGCGGCATCAGCTGGAAAGAGCCCCGGCATCCTGTGGCACTTTTGCTGCCTGCCAAAACCAGCGGAAACAGGCTGGGGGGGAACAGAGCAGATGGGAGCAAGCTGGGGGCTCCTTCCTCACCCATCACCTCTGCACCTTGCTGTGCTTCAAACCCCCTTTTTCCAGTGAAGAGTTTCACACCCCTCCTTCTTCCTCCTTAGCAACAAAGCAGGCCCGGGACTTTTCAATGCCCAGATCGTGACCAAACTCCAGCATTTCCTCCACCCGGCATCATTTAGCTATTCTCTTCTAAGGAACCTGTGGAATCTCTTGGATTTCGGGGTTTGACCCTCTCCTCTCCCTGCCCCAGCATCCTCAGGACGGCCCTGCCAGTTCTCCTGTGCAGCTTTCAGCAGTCTCAGCTGGGTCTAGGCCTGTGCTGAGGTGAACATCTCTCTGAGGTCCAGCTGCACCTCATGCACCCCAATCTTTAGATTTTTAAGGAATCCAGTCCCTCAGGGAGGGGCAGATGCTTTCTGGGGGTACCAGCAACTCTGGAGGATGCTTGTCCTGCAGGATTAGGGCTGACCTGGGAGGCCTGAGAGGTTTTTCTTTCCTTGTGTTTAGGCCACAAATTGCCTTGCCAGCTCTGTGTGGTTTTTCCCTCATGAAAGGACTGTGCTGCCTGACCCTCTTGGAGTCATCTTTTAAAATGTGGATTGTTTATTGAAGTGGCAATTGATAAAGGAATGGAGTAGACCTGTGCTTTTTGTGTTTGGAGCTATTTTAAGATCTCCTATTAAGAGGAGGACAGGGCAGGGTTAATCACATACTCAGGGAAACACAGCAGATAAATTAGAGTTTTGGGGTTTTTTTAAGAGTTTTTCTCTCAGAAAGGCAGCGGTGACTCCAAGGTGGAAGCACCTCTGGTGCCACCTTAAATTAAATAACCTGGGAGTTTGCCCTCCTGATGATCACTGATGTGGGATGTGCCCAGTGCAAAATTTGGTTCCTCCTTTTCTTGGGCAGTGAGACAGCTCCTGGCTGCTCCCAGATATTCCATGTGCTCCTTCCTGGTCAGACTCACAGGAGGTGTTCCCCTTGGATGCAACCCTAACCCCACCTGAATCTTTATCTAATGCAGTTTGCCCTGCCCTCTAGTGCCAGCAGGTGCTGAGTGAGCAGCTCCTGCGGTTTTCCACCTTTCCTGTCTCCCAGCCTGGGAATCTGCTGCTGCTGGGGCTGCCAGGGTGGGGAGAGATGAAGAAATCCGGCCAGAAATGTTTGTGCACCGCTGGGATGTGTGGGGAACGGGTACCTCAGTGCAGATTTTGGAGTGAGCACGGTTGCTTTTGGAAGGGCCTTTTGGAGATGTTTGCGAGGAAAATGAGCTTTGTGAGGGAAGTGGGAATACACGTGGCAGGCTGTGCGAAGGGAGGCTTTGGAGGCCAGGAGGTTGTTTCAGTGATGAGCTTAAAATGAACTCTTCAAGCCTGGGAAGTGCTTGGAGGAGATGTAGGGGATGGGGTAATACCTTGAGATGGATCTCTTGCTTTTCTCTTGGAGGAAAGGGGGGGATAATTTTCTTTTTAAGAAGACATCTGAGAGCCTTTTGTCACCCTCTCTGCTGGGAGGGGAGGCCCCCCCCCCAGCCACAGCCTGGGGTCTGCAGGCACATCAGGATCAGTGCTCCCCAAACCTCCTCCAAGCCTATCACACCACGCTCCCTCCTCCTGCTGTGACCCCCCTGCTGTTTTGAAGACCTCAGCAGACCAAAGCTTTAGAATTTGGAGTGCAAGACCACTCCTTGGTGGCGGCTGCCGGGCTGGGTGTCCCTCCAGCCGGGCACGGCGGGACCCGCCGCGGCTTTTGCACAATTTCCGGGGTTATTTTCAAGCTGTCGGGAAGGCCCGGCCGTGCATGGGAGGGGCAGGCAGGGCTCGGGTACGCAAGCAGAAATGGAAAAACAGCCTGGGATAAGTCTCCTCCTACTCCTGTCCCCTCGTCTTGGATCTGAAATTGGGGAAAGGCAGGGGGAGGGGAACACCAGAACAACACCCCAGGCCTGTGAGGTGACCCCTGGTTGTGCTGCGCTGACGCCGGCGGAGCTGTTAGGGTGGGTTTGTTTCTTTAAGGTGTCTCCCAGAGGGAGGATCAGCCAAATGCGATGTGGCAGCTCTGGTAACTCCTCTTGGCTTTCAGCACGGCCCTCGCTGATCACACAACTTGCTAGTGAAGAAGGTACAGCTGTCCAGGCCTTGGCAGGCATCCCCACCCTCCGCTCGCTGCCAAATCCTCGCTTGCTTTTTTATAAAAAATTCTTAACTTTCCTAAGAGAATGGAAACGGAGCAGCCTCATCTGCCTCCCAGCCCCATCCAATGCCTCCTGGACTTGCTGGAGTAAAGCCTGGTGTCCCTGCATCCCTCCGTGGTGCTGGGATGCCGGCAGCCAGGGAGAGGGAGAGTCCCAATTCCAGGGCTCCTGTGCTGCTCTGAGGGGCTGGGGGGGACCAGGATTAAGGGTTGGGGTCCCAGCAGAGCCTGCACAGGGCTGGAGCTGTGATTGGGGGTGGTTTGGTGTTCCTGTCTCGGGCATTCCCAGCTCTCATGACCCCTGAGAGAAGGTAACCAGCTGGAAGTGGGGGTAAAAGCAAGCTTGCCACTGGGCCAGAAACTCTCCTGAGTTGTTCCCTGGTTGTGCTGCAGCTGCAGGGCTGGAAGTGCCTCATTACCCGTTTGCACCTCAGTGGAGCAGCTTCAAACACCCAAGTCCCCAACGGTCCCAGCAGCCAGACCCCCTGAAAAGATTTAGGCATTGATTCCTGGCCTGGGCTCCGTGTGACAACTCCAGGAAACCTTCATCTCCTCCTCTGCCTCTTTCAGAAATGACACAAACCCTCCAGGTTTTGGAACATTTTAGCCCCATGTGCAGTTTTAAGGATGTGCCTGAGCTACAGAGGAGCTGCAAGGCAGCCTGAGCAATGCAGTGGATGAGTAGTTCAAGGGGGGGTGGGGGGGAGCCTATGGGTTTCCTCTCCAGAAAGAGCTTTTTTGGATCTTCAAACAACAGCAATGTGGCTGTAGCTGTGTGAGAGGCTGTGCAGTAGCATTTCAGCGAAAGATTAAGGAAAAGCAGCACTGGGGGACAGTTATACATTTCACAGCTGGTGAAATGATGGCATTAGGAAATAGCTCCGAACGTGCTCTAACCAGGAGTTTATTTTCTGGAGGAGCAGGGATGAGTGGGAAGATCTAAGAATTGTCCTTGGGACTTGTGCATGTACCTTGGGCATTACAGTGAGCATGAAAACCTTGATAATTGCATCAGAAAATGAGCAAGTGATGCATATATGAGAACAATAAACCGGTATGAAGAAGGGGGAATAGATTTGCAGGCTGTTGTACTTAAGGCCAAGTGTTTTTCTCTCTGATTTTGACATGATTAGCCGGAAAAATCATATGATTCCATGAATTGATTCTGCCATTATTTGCCTGAAAATTCTTACGATTCCACGAACATGTACAGCTAAGGAATAGCTACAATTTTCAAAGCCGTGTCTGTTTCCCTCGGCAACTTTAAAATATTTACCTTTTCCCACTCATTGAGAATGAAAGTATTGCCTGGATTACAAAATAACAGTGCTTAGGAGGAAAACTTATGGATTAACTCGGTCCTATTGAATATCAGCATACTTTGGGCTCCCAATTCTCTACCTTCAGCTCTCTGGGCACACGGCATTGCCCTGGGGGTGCCTGGAGTTGTATATTTGGTGTGACAGGGCTTTTTTGAGGTGGTTTTCACCACCAGTTTCCCTGGCATGAGCAGGGAAAGCAGCGGCGAGTTATTCCTTTGCACGCATTATAATGAGAAATATTGATCATTAGGTTGTTCGATTTTAAAGTTTCCAAGCTAATCACTGGAAAGGGATCTCTGATCTCCCCTGTTCATGAGGTGCAAGCTGATTTAAACAGTTCAAGAGCCTGAAGCTCTTCTCAGTCCCAAAACCCAAGCGCGAACTCATCGCATCGCGATGGAGGCGCGAACGCGGCCGCTCCGCCGCAGTCCAGCTCCTTTCCAACAGCAAACATTTCAGCCCCATCTGGTATAAAATAGATTATTTAGTGCTGGCAATCCCAGGGTTCTCTTGAACAGCCCCTTTCGTGGCCAGGGATGAAAAAGCCCTTGTAAAATGTCGGGTTATTCTGTGCACAAACCCCCACGGAGTTGGAAGGGAGCTTCGGAGATCGTGGGCTGCGCCCGGAGCCTCGCGCTCACCATTACCGCAGCAGAAAGGGCTTGGTGCTATCAAAAATTTCCTGGGCTCACCAGGCAAAATAATTAAGCAAACTAAATTAAAATATCCATGATAGCCATCTTAACCAATGTGCAAAAATACAATTTAATATGCTGTGTGCAGAGTGCTTTTTTTAAAACAATGTTATCTTGTCTGGCCTGTTTTTGTCATGTGGTTTTATGCCCTGGTTTCTCACTGGGAAATTTCCATGGGGGTGATTCTCTGGTATTCCCAGAGGCACTGCCATGGGTGAAAATGCTCGGCTTCCGTGCAGAGGCTCAATTCCTGCCACACATCCCATGCTCTGGAGCCCACTGACGGGTGAGCTCACTCGTGTGTTTGGGGGAAGAAAGACTCAAACTCACAAGAATTGGCATAAAAGTTTCTGTGGGATGAATCTGGGGGGGTTGTGGCATGGAGGTGGTGATGGGCATCCCAGTGGGATGCACATGAGAAGGACAGGGAGGCAGGTGCTCAGCTGGGATAAACTGAAAACCGATTTTCCCTATCCAAACCCCTTTGATTAATGGGTGGTTAATAAATTTCGTTGCATCTCTGTCCTGGCCATATTCGGGGTGGGATTTTTTTGTGCTGTAGGGCAAGCGTGGTCCTGACAGCATCTGTGGGTGATGGTACAGGGGTTTCTGGTGGGCCCAGGTAGGTTTTGTGGGGATGGATTAAACTGTAAAGTCCTTTCTTGTCCTTAACAAGGTGGTTTATGTGCAGTTACCAACACCAAGTTGTTTGCTGGGAAGCATCTCCCTGTTTGCCTTCCTCCTGAGTCCGTAATTTTATTTGTTTTATTCCTCACATTTCTCGGCTTCCCCTCCCAGAAAGGAATTCTGCCTAAGGAGCAACATCACACGGAGAAATTTCACCATGTTGTGCATAAAATTCGCTGTAATGGTCAGCCTGAAATGTGCATTTTTGTGTCTCTGGCAGGTTAATTTTGTGGAGGAGCTTGGTTTTGGGGACAATGGGTGTGGGTGCCTTGCGGGATCCCCTCAGCCATCCAAAATACTGGTTTTTCTATGAAAGCTTCTCCCTGGCTCCCTACCACACTACTGAATTTTCTAAGCTAGATTAACTAATTATTTTTAATAGGAAGCTCAGCCGTGATTCCCCCATTTCAGCAGAGCAATTGGGTTTATTTGCATTTAAGCACAAACATATGATTTTTAAGGGAGGACTGAACAGCTGAAACTGAGGGCATAATCAGATAAATGACTGCATAAGGATTTTTGGTGGCTAAACTCACCCAAAACTCAATTCATGCATTTTAAAGCATGTGTTTGGCAGGTCTGATATCTCTTAAGGAAATGCTTCTTGGGAGATGGCAGCTAACAAGGCAAAACTGTCTTATTAGGAATTCAATTAAAGCTAGGCCAGGATTACTGGACCTCTTCCAGTAAATATATATCAAGCTGAACCCGTAGACATCTGTCTCTTCTCTTGCCCCCACCTCCTCCTTTTTCTGTTTTCCAAGCTGTGGTTGAAAGGTGGAGAGGAGATGGGAGGGAGAGGAGGGACTGTTGCTCACTGTAGAGTGCAGGGCACAAGGATTATCTTCTGGTTTGGTGTCTGACCACTTTTGTGATCTGAGGGAGAGCAGATCTGCTTCGATCCCATCCCTTGCCGAACCACAGGTGTAAAAAAAAAAATAAATTAAAAATCCCAAATCACATAATTATAACAAAGAGAGGTTGGATCTGGGTGGATCCCAGCCCCTGGGCACTGCCAGACACCCCCTGGGCACTGGTTTGGGAATAAAGAATGCCTGCTGCCTTTCCTGTGCTCGTTTTAGAATATTAGATCAGCACATCTTTTCCACTCAAAAGGCTCAGGCCACGGGGAGAGCCACCCGGAGAAGTCAGGGAACAAATCTGGAGAATTCAGGGATCTAATGGCCACTTTGAGCCCTCTGTTATCAGCAGGGCTTAGGAGCTGCTGTCGCTTATTTAACGTTTTTATGGGAGTGGTAACCAAACCTCCCTGTCCTGTTTGCACCCTCCTCCTGCAAGGAACCTGTCTCCAAATTCCTGACGCTGCTTCCCTTGATGTGATAGAGAACGACCGATTTTATTTCCACACCACCCCCAGCCTCCCGTTCTCGAGAGAAAACCCTACTTACTGCAAAACACTGAAAACCTTGGGCTCTGGGTGGCAGATCACAAAGAAAATTCAAAGAGGAATCCTCTGTTTCACCCCCTAAATCCCTGTTCTAAGGCAGGAGGAGAAGAACATGTCCAAGAGCTCCCCGAGCCCTGATTTCCACGTCTTTGCCGCACCACTGGCAGGAGAAGGACAAGGACATTGGGGCTGGGGGGGGCTGGCTGGGCCTGGTGTGGAAGTGGTTAAAGGGATGGGTTTGAGGGCAAGGGCTGCCTCGCCTTGATTTATGGGCTGGCTGAGTTAATGTGCTCTTTGTGTGTGATTAGTTGTTGTTGCTGAGTGGTCATCTTCCACAACTGCAAATCTAATTAATGCCGGGGTGCCAAGTGTTGGTTTGGCGTTTTGTTGTTTCGGTGTTGTTTTGTTTGTTTTTTTTTCAATCCCTGGCAAATATTTTTACTGTTTTAATTCTTGAGAACTGATCATTAATTAGTATGAGTCTGCTAATATCCAACTGGATAGTTTCTTGGTTTTCCTCACTTCCAAATTTGCCTGAAGGAGGGAATCAGGAGCTGTGGTGACTTTCCGAGCAACCCACCGAGGTATCTGGTGGGATCAGCAGCTTGCAAGGAGCAATCTGCTTTTTTTTTACCCCCCCTTCCCAATTTTCTGCAGAACCTGGGAAGAGGGGTGAAAAAGCTCCCTGAAACATCTGCTTTCCCCAGCCAGCTGTAATTCCCTGACGGCTTTTCCAGCTCGCTCTGTGTTTCGGGGTTCTGGTGCCGTCCTTTTCCATGTTCGTGGCCTCGTCAAACCCTTCCTGCAGCTCTCCAGCAAGACATAAATTCTGGAGGTTTTGGGCTCAGAGATTTCAAAGTCGTGCTGAAGCACATGGAAATGATTCTCAGGGCTACGGCTATAAAAATAATTATATTGCCGGGGGAAAGAGTGACATGAAATGTCCCCAAAAGAGATCTCAGCGGTGGTTACAGGATCTGTCCCAGCTCTGTAAGATCCCGCTGTGATCTCCAGAGCTCATTTATCACTGCTACCTACAACTGCAGGAAATGTGCCCCCAAAAAGAGCCGTAGGAAGGAATGTGAGGGGAGGTTGCTCAGGAGAAGCGTTTCAATCTCTCCCTTTGTTTTAATGAGGATGCTTTGAATATTAGCCCTGTTCTGCAGAGCTGAGCAGTGTGAGGATGACTGATTTGGAGACAAATTAGGTCTACTTAGCCGAAATGTCTGCCTCGATTGTTCCCTTAATGACCCTTCAACGCACATCTCTCCCGATAGGACTTTCACCGCAGCTCTGCCTCCAGAAGATTAAGTAATAACATGTTTTTACCACTTTCCTAAGCGCTCCTTCGGACCCGATCCAGCATTTTCCCCTCCGCCATGCGTGTCTCCAACTCTTTCTGATGGGTAATTCATTTTTTTGCGTCTAGCCCCTGGCAGATTTGTCTCTTTGCATGTCTCCTTCTCCGGAGCATTTCCCTTGCACCCTCTTTTTCAAAGATCCCTGAGCCTGAGCGGTTTTTGGCTGACTGCAGCGTGTTTGGTGTCTGCTGGGTAACAGATTTATCCTTTCCCAAGGAAAAGACACGAACGTAAACAGAGGATCGAAAATGCATTTTGCTGGGCTTTTTAAATGCGCTGAGATGAAACCCCCCACCCCTCCCTGCCGCTACAAGGCTATTAATGTAAATACCAAACTTTACAATCCTTCCTGTCAAGGAAACTTATTTACATTTTTTGAAGGATGCGTATAAAAAAATGGGGCTTTTGGGACAAAAAAGGGCTCCGTTCCAGTGTCACTACACCCCCCAGTTAACTGTGCTGCTCTCAGACACTATAGAATTAGGTTTTGTTCCCAGGGCCAGCAGAGATAACATCTGTTTGCTTCTTTAAGGAGAAAATTAAATAGGATGCTGGTGTTTTATACTGGAAATAAGCCCTGCAAGTCTGAAGGGGCGAAGGGATGAGGGCTGTGGATCAAACACATGCCTTAAACGTGGATTCTCCAGCATGAAAAAGGTGGGAAAAGGGGTTCCCAGTGCCAGTGCCAGCCCAAGAGAGGCAAGGATCTCGTCCCCAGTGAGTGGGAAGGAGCAGCAGACTGGTCATACTGGTGCGGACCCCTGGGCTGTGTTTTCCTTTACATTTTGCTGCTGGTCCTGCCATCCCGGCTGGACAGGTTTTTTCCTTACTAAAAGTAATATCAGCAAACATACTGTCTTTTTTTTTTCCTGATTCGTTTTTTTTTCAGTTTAGAGCCTGTGGAACATTTGGAAAGCAAAAGGGAAAGGTGACTGCAAGGGGAAGGGCGCAGGTGCCGGTGGTCAGGATGGGGAGATTTCGGGGGGAGGAAGGCTCGGCTGAAACACCCTACTGCAGTCCTAGAGGTGCAAAAGCTGTGCCTGTTTTTCCTGCAGCTCCCAGAATCAGTTGTCTGGAATTCTGTGGAGCAGAACAGGAAAAGGTCTCGTGGCCAGGGGAGTGGGCAGCAGTGACCTGCTGGCGTTTGCACGAGCCAGGTGGCATTTTACCAGTTCCCAAGGCTCTGATTTTCTAATCAGACAGCTCCTCTGATTTCTGTTTTGCTTGCGGCCAGAGGGGATTGAATGTCCCTCCAAAGAGAAAACCTTTCTTTGGTTTTCTCTCCCCAAAATCCTGGGAAAAGGGATAGTAGCAGCCCAGCCTGAGCGGTGCTCACCCCACGTTTGCAGTTCCTACTCCCTAGGAAAGGCAGGCACTGATCCCAAACCCACACAGCAAATTCTTATGGATTTTTTGTCCACTGAGGCAGCACACGCTGCTCCCCTCTTACCCCTAAAAAGTTCCACCACCCAACTAAACTTGCCTGTTTTCAGGGGTTTCGTGAGGACCTTGTTGTAGTTTTATTTTTTATTTTCTGGCAGCCCTAATTTCTGTCGCCATAAACGATAGAATTTGACACCACACCACACCAGGCCATTTGTCAACAACCTTTTCAACAGTCCAACCGCACGCGTGTTCCTGCACAGCACAGGCACAGGGAAAGGGGGAAAGTTTGGGATCTTCCTCTGCAAGAGCCACCTCGGAGCACGGGGTTGGAGGTTGGGTTACGGCGAAGGCGCCGAATTCCGATTTATTCCAAATCAAACCAAAAAGTGCCAGGGTTTGCTTCTGCATCATGATTTTTCCATTATATCCTCACATTTTTTGGGGATAGGGACAATCTGACCACCTACCTATAAAATCTGCCTCATCAGAGCAATGTTAATAATAATTTAATCACTGTGGGGTGTAAAATGCGGTTTCAAAAAGGCAGGTTTTGCCCCGTGTGCTAGGAGTGGTTGTGTATTAGATAACAGATTTCCAACCATCCTGGGCTAATGGCAACACATCATTTGGGAAACAACAGAATCAATGCATTGTTCCAGCCCAGCACTTTCCTATTCAGCCAATCTAAACTGCTGAAGAAATATGTGTTTGGGACATTTTACATCTGGTTTTGACAAGAAGCCTGGGTTTTTGTGTGGGGTTTTTTGTGTTGGGTTTTTTTTTTTTTTTATCTGTTTGCTGTAGTTTTTTAGCCAGATTAGCATGGGAAAAAGCTCTCTGTTTTATAAACGGAGGGTTTAGCTTCTGAAAACCCCACTCAGTTTTGGATTTTTGCAGTTGAAACTGGGGCACGACATGCAAAATATAAGAATGCCAATAATGGCCATAAACACCACAACAACAGTGTTACCTATTTAAATAAAGCTAAACAACAGCTCTTGCAATGGGTAGAATACCCATTCTTTTTTTCATATTTTGGGGAATCAGTAAAAAAGCTTAATCCAGCACCAAAGTGCAAATTCAAACGATTTCAGGATGCAAGTGAAACGTTTGCATCTAAAATGATTTTAAGTCAGTTTTACACCACTAGTAAGTCCTGGTTTCACATTTTTTAGCTTTTTGAACTGAGACACTGCAGTTGCATCAAGTTTTTGCCTGGTTCTGTATTTTATTTATTCTCATAGGCCATTCATTGCTGACTGAACAAAGATGGATTTGCCACTTTAGACAAGCCCGGCCAATGGGTTGGGATAAACTTTCCTCTTCAGCTCTGCACATGATGAAATTATTTCATTTTTACATCACAGAGGTGGTGGGGAGAAATGTCCCTTTGGAGTGTTTGCTTGGTGAAATAGGTTTGTGGGCTCTGTTTTATGTACGGAGCCCCAGACAGCGCCTGGCCAGACCCAAACTCCGGCTGACACAACGCAGAGCTGCTCTGCTTAATTAGCTGGAGATGAGGGTGTTATTAAATGGCTTTTTCCCCCTCCTTTCCGACTGTTTATTCCTCCCTCCCCGAATATTACAAAGGCAGCTGAAGAGGAAGTAGTTTTCTGCTAATGGAAAGCGACGAGGAAGGGGTTGGTGAAGAGAGTAAATAAGAAACTACGCCTAACGCCAGCTGTGCTTTACTGTCACTTTGGGGAAGGGAAACTGGACAAACACAATAATTTAGCAGAGTTTCTCCTATGTCTGTTTGGTTTTTGCTGTGTGAGGAGGGGGAAGGGGCACGGCCCAGGACTGCAGCCGACATCTGCTGCTCGTTTCTTTTAAGAGAAACACAACCTGGGGCGAACCCGTCGCCCAGCCCCGCGTGGGTTCTGTCGACCTCTTGGCCCCCCAGCCGGGAGGGGATGTGGCTACCCCAGGGCTCAGCACTGGGATTTTTGGGGTGCAGACACCCACCGAGTGGGGCAGCAGCTGCTTTGGATCCCCTTGTCAGCCTGTTGTGGCCATCACCTTTTCCTCTCCGAGTCCTTCTCTGAAGCAGCGCTTTCTGGCAAATCTCACGCGGTGACGGTTTCCCCTCTGTCCCTCATCATCCAGCTCTCAACACCAGCCCCCTCTTACTCCACATTCCCACAGAGCAAAATCGTGCTGATTATTGTTTCCCACCCTGTCCCTACCGAAAATTTGGGGCATATCTCGTTTTTTGCCTTCCTGGAAGCTCCATTTATTTGAATTCCCGCTGGTGCGGGGGGAGCGGGAGGAACTGGACGTGCCTACGCTGCCCTCCAGGTCAGTGACCCCCAACCCATCAGCATCCCCAGCATTCCACCAAGGGCAAAGGCAAGGAAACAGACCTAGAGCATCATCCAGGAGAAGAGAAAAGGGTACCTACCCCTTGGGCTGGCCCGGCCC